>JAJSRV010000131.1:0-205759 GCA_021527715.1 Neoseiulus cucumeris | reverse complement strand
CAAGTCTACGACGAGGCCGAGTGAACGTCGCGCTGCGCCGATGTGAGGTCCCTACATTTTCGGCGATCTGGTTGGGAGGACTCGCGGTTTCCAGGGAATTCAAAAAAAATCGTGTTGTGGCTCTCCGAGCGGATTCCGGAGCTCAACAGAGCCACTTCGAGGACCAGTCGCTCAAGTCATTCTGCGATTTGGACGAGAGTTCTCTGTTGGGCCGATGCTCGTTGCTCATTGAATTACCGGCGCATCTGGAGCCGCCTCGGGTAATAAGATCCAGACAGATAGCAAAATGGCCTAGCCTCCCCTCTGCCCCCTCCCCCTTTACTCGTCCGCTTGCTACAACACGACCTGGTGTATACTTCTTGCATTTTATTCGTAGACCGTTCACCTTCGAGTCGTGCGAAAAATCGCTGTTGGAGTCAAAGTTTTCGCGCGGAGCCGGAACGAGCGAATGATCTCTTTGCACTCGTGATGGAAAAGCTCCGAACGAAAAGGGAGCAAAGAAGAACAAAACGTACCGGGCCTTGGAGCTCGGCTTTTCTGATGAAGCCTCGGTGAAAATTGTTGCGGAACCATTTGTTCTCGAGTCGGCAAGTGTTGCAAGATTTGACATTTGGCGTCGTTCTTCGCGCAACGATCTGATCCGCGCATCCGTCATTTTTGCGGTTCCTCCTCCGGCGGCTGTCTGTCCGTAAGTCGCCCCCATCTGTCGGTCTGAGGCTCTGTTTGACGGTCGGGTAATGGTGATTCATGAGCTGGGGATCTTCTCTTTTCCTCTTTGGTCATTTCCCCATTCGCTGCTGTCTGCCGTCTTTCCAGGGATGAACTTCTAATCCTTCGAAGCCGCTCCTTCGGCGGCGATCCTCAAAGCGGTTCTGCGCATTTTTCTCCACAGTCTTCATTGAAGACCTTTTGTATTTTTTGCCCTTCGCTATCCCTAGGAGCTTCTCGCAAATGCTCGCTTGCGAGTTCTCCCGAAACCATCCACCACGAGCTTCTCCATACTCGCCGAGCTCACTGCAAGGTCGAATTCGTAACCTGAGGAGTTTTAGTTTCTCTCGACGTGTTCGGAGATGAATTCCTGTGGTCACCTTCGATGTTGGACAATTTTTGGAGACTAAGACGTATCACACGTTTCAAGGGGAGAGCCTCGATGGCTGGGCCTCGAAGCTAATTCGCGTCTTTAGTGCAGAACCAAAAAGGCAATCTTTGGTTGGCCATTTATCAGACGTTGGTTTTTGGAGGTTTTCATCATCGCCTCGGATCGCCAGGGTGGCGAGAAGGGGGCTGACGGGGAACAAGAAAGCGAGGTGGTGGGAGATGATTGAGAGATGACCGCGCTAGGCGGAACACAAATGGCCAATGAACATCACTCTGCGGCATCAGGAGCTCGACAGAAGGAACACGTTCCCGCGGTCGCTTGATAGAACTTTTAGAGGCGGTAGCAGGCCCGCATTCGGGAGGAGCTGAGGGGAGCAACGACGCGACGGGGAAGGAGCCGAGAGATTCATCGCGGAAGAAGGGAAGGAAGAGACACTCGGAGCGAGGGACTTGAACGGTCTTTTGAATTTGGCAAACGCATGAAGGCAACGGAACCGTTTTCGGGTGGCTTCGTAGGTGGGCGGCCGGGTGGATGGGTGGCCGGCCCGCCGGCAAGCCGGCTCGACGGGTGTGTCACCGAGCCTCCTCGAATTCTCTCCCCTTACATTTGTTCAACAATTGTCGATGACGCGTGAGGCTTTGAGGCTTTTGAGAGATTTTCGTTTCCCTGTCTGTGGCTGTGTCGCCTCGAAGGTCTCGTGTGACGGGCGGGCGGGCAGGCAGAGGAGTGTACGACCCGGAAACCGAGAGAACGAAGAAGAGAAGGCCAATGCACGGAACATCGACGGACGAGCATCGCAGTATCCAACACACGGGGCGTTTTAAACAAGACAGGAGTCGACAGCTCTCAGCTTTTTACGCTGAGTGCCTCTGGAGAAGGGAACGAAATAGGGTGACGCCGTAAACATTTAGCGATAGTCCCGGGACTCGGCAGGACATCGGGAACAGTCGCGTGAACCCTGAGAAACAACAGCAGCAATAGCGACTCTGTCCCCGTTCCGCGAGCCTGGTCGGGCCGAGGACGACCATCTCCTACGAACAAGTGGGGAGGAGGAATTTGAAATTTTGACACTCGGGGAGTGTAATACCGATCGAGCCGCTGCTCATTGGCGGAGCTGAATTCGGTTCCCATCTGGATCTCGCTCGGGTTCCGGACGTGTCTCTCTCTATCAGCCGTTGCCGTGCCGTCCGTCCGTCCGTCTGAGGAAAGGGATCGCATCATCAGATGCCACCAGATAGGGATTGATTGTGTGATTTCTTCTCGTTAACAATTTTCGTTTGCTCCAATAGGGCATGGTTCAGCCGATGATGGCCGGGCGTCTCAGCCGGCTGTTTTTCCCGCTTCTCTCCCTCTGTCTTCTTAGCTTGCGATAAGCTTGCAGGATTAGATCAGAAGGAACGACGCCAACGAATCCTTTCGATACATTATAACACCCAACCAGCCAACGACCCAGCGACCCCCTGTCCGTTTGCACAGTCAGAGCTTTCTCCGCCGCAAGCTTTCGTTCGGCTCTTTGATCCGACGCCAACTCCGTCGGAGATTCTCGACGTCCTCTCAGACGGAAACCTCTCCAACCACAACTTCCGAGAACACGAGCAGCAGGAGCCAACGCATCCGAGGGTGAGCTACCGTTGCCCCTTCGATAGGATTCCGGAGGGTCCTCGCTCACAAACTCATTGCGAGGAAGTGTAACACATGATCCCTCTGATTGGAGAGAGGAAGGAGGATAGTTTTTTGGAGAAACAGGCGACTTTTCCAGCGATTCGAGTGAGGTTTTCCAATCTTCCCCACATGAGCGGGAGGGGGAGGGGGGGAGGGGGCACTTGTTTGTTTTCAGAATGAAAGGAAGTGCTGGAAGTCTCTAGAGTTCGTCTGGCGAAGCGACCGGACACGACGCTCCGCTGCAAGTTTGCGTTTCTCATCAAGTCTGAAGTATGTGAAGTAGAATGGTGGCTTCAAAGTCTGTGGCGCGCGGGTGGGAAGCGGTTGGATGGGCGGACAAACTGAAGGAACTAAGGACGCCGAATGAGGGCAATTTTTTATATGCCGGTCCTCCTGCTCCCCGGGAGAGCTGCCCCTCCGATGTAATCCCCTCCGTTCGCGTCGTATTCTCACTTTAATCTCATTGTACGATGAGATTTTGTCAGAGGCGGGCGAATAAACGTTTCACCACCGAGCCACCACGACAGAAACTCTGTAATTTTCTTCACAGAACGCTTACAACGCCATTCTGAAGCTTCGACGTCAGTCGGCCGTTCTCCTAGGACGACGAGGGCTCCTTCAAAACGAGAGTGGCTGTTGCTCAGGATGAATCTCGAGATCATCAAGCTCGAGATCAATCAGGACAATCCCATCGCGGAATTTCAAGAGCTTCGCGTTAATAGGAACTAGGGTTAGGAATTTGGCGAAGTCCGTTTGCCACCCATCACAGTGCCTTGCCGGGTCCCTGATCGGCCGGCCGTCTACAACAGTCTTGTGGCGACACATGTTGACCCCGCTTGACGGAGGGAGTAGTGATACAATTATGATGACATACGAACCCCCGGCTCTTCTTTTCCCCCGTAATGTATTGTATATTCTTTCGATATATCAATTGTACGCATTGCGAGTCGAGACACGTAGAGAGGGACCCGGCCGACCAGCGAACGGTTGCTCCGCCGACGAGCGGCTGGTCGTTCTTTGGCTGGCACAGAGACTCGCAATCCAGCGTGCAAGCTAACTCAAGGGACGCACAGACTCCCCACAGGACTAATAGCAAAGAGCTGCAGCGAGTGGGAGCGGCGGTCGAGGCATAGAAACGGAGCTCGCTCAAGGCCTGCTCCTGCTTTGCACCCCGGAGCCATTGGCGAGTTAGGAGGAAAGTTGCGAATTTCATACCTAGAACATTTATTTCGGTTTCGGAAGAAACTTCCTCCTTCGTCTCTTCGTCATCAGCTCCTGTTTTTATTGAATGAATCAAGCCTGGGATCTGGAGCGCGAACGGGAAATGTCGAGACGCTGTTCTGAAATGACGAGATCATGATGTCATCTTCTTTACCGGACTTGTCCTGGAAGATTTAACCACCTTCTCGGGTTCAAGTTAACGGAGATCCGAGGTTGGTCATATCGATTCTGGAGAAATCAACGCTTGCCGATGGGTCCAGATGACAACCACGTGCCTAAATATTTTTTATTGTCCTAAAAGATTTGATATCAAACGAGTGGCAAGGAGGAGAAAATATGATAGCGTCGGTAAAGGACCTACGGGAGGGCCACGAGGGAGGTTTCGGAAGAAGCTTGTCGAACAGTTTTCGACGAACGTTGCTATAAAAAGCGTATCTCTTGTAGGGAGCTTTTTATTGGCAGCGATTTCGTAGTGCATCTCACCTTCCACAGTACAATGTGAACCGCTGTCAGTGGCGGTTGGCTGGCTTGGAGGGAAAATAGGATTCGTTTCCCTTGTTTGACCTGCAGTTCCATACGAATGACAGAAAACGCCTATTGTGGTTTCAATTAATTTAGAAGCATTCGCTTTTGTATACATAGTTGTATTTGAGATCCTGCGTGTGATTACTTCAGGTGACACATATGACCTTCCTTTTTTGGGGATGAATAAGCTATGCCTCTGTTCTGCGCGACCCCATCTGTTTGGAATATTGAAAGAGTTTGGATTCCTTTCTGAGCCCGGAAGCCTCTCTTCTGGAATGAACAAACCATCAGTTAGGCGTCATTCGATCCCGATTTCAGTTTCTGAGGACAAGTCATCTCAATAAACTATCCATTCTCGATTTCGAATCCTGTTTTGAAGGTTACGAAAATTTCAAATTACTCCGCTGAAGAGTGATAGCAAAAGAGGAATGATCCATCACGAGAATCAACATTGAACTCTCTCGTTGCGAGAAAGCCATTTGCTCCTCTTGTCACCGAGCACCGTGTGGAATAAGAAAAGCTTGCTCATAAGAGTGAATCTTCTTCTT
Source organism: Neoseiulus cucumeris (assembly GCA_021527715.1). NCBI lineage: Eukaryota > Metazoa > Arthropoda > Arachnida > Mesostigmata > Phytoseiidae > Neoseiulus > Neoseiulus cucumeris. The sequence goes on along the minus strand of JAJSRV010000131.1, from coordinate 200,704 downwards.
AAATCCCAGCAGGTACTTAGCACTATCGCTCGAGGATGTTGGACTGAGTTATGTGCTACTACTGCTGCGGCCGCCGCTTCTTCTCCACCGTCGTCGTCGTCGCCGGCTCCTCCACCGGCTGTTGAGGAGGTGCTGGCGTGGTGGGGTGTAGATGTATGGCAAGACGCCCAGTTCTATGTGTTCGTTTGGCTAACTGACTGGCTGCCCGGTTGGCCGACCACTCGCCCGGTCGTTGGTTTCGGCTTGGTGGCCGACTCTCTTGTGGAAGAAGAGGAACGGAGGAAGAGGGAGAGAGAGAAGTGAATGAAGGTAATTAAGTGAAACAGGCCGATGGACACAGCCATTGATCTATTCATCCATTCTTCTTGTGCTAACATTGCGGTCGTTGCCTGTTCAGAGAAAGTCAACGGGGCAGTGGATTGGCTGCGTTGCAAGGTCTGTTTTAGCGACTCCGGCTCGCTTCGCTCTATGTCCTCCCCGTAACACCCGACCGGGTCGTAGGACTTCTGCATAAATCGCCGCGCACACAGCCAGTGAGAAAAGATGTTAGAAGAGGGGTTTGAAGTTAGATCAGTACAAACAACAAGGGCCGCTCGTGCAGGGCCGGCCACATGAGGCCTCAGGTCCAGCTTAGGATGGAATCCAACGGCAGCAGCTGCTTGTGCTTTTGGCCGGCATCACTCAGTAATCCTCGTCGTCGCGGATGTCGAATCATTCATAATTCATAGAAGCTAGCCGGCCAGTCTGCTTGTGAGCGAGCGAGCGAGCATGTTGTATTCCTTCTCCATCTTGACTCGGTAGGCTTTGGTCAGTTCTCGTTAAGTGGCTGAGCCAGGCCATGCGGGAGGCGAGGAAGAGATTCGAGCTCGGCGTAAACACATTTGAAGGGGCTGTCTCGCTGTTGTCGTCGTCGTCGTCGTCGCTGTATCCGATGCCGGGAAAAAGCTCGCCTAAGGCGATTAGACGTCGCAAGTTAGAACGAGCGGAATCCGAGGTTGTCCACCGATTCTGGACGGCAACAAGCTGAGTCACGATCTCAGCTGGTCGTCGTTCTAATCTGTGTGCTCCAGAAAACCCATCACACGATGCGGCTTAGAGCAAACTTAATGACATCCAGAGTTTGTCATGATGTCAACTCGCCGTTCTGTGTTTTCGTTGAGTTCTCTTCCTCGAAACGGAAGAGGGATCGAAACTAACGAGAGATGCCAGAGAGGGGGCGGAAGAACGAGCTTGGCGAGTTTGTTGAATTTTAATGAAAACAGCAATGCTTGCGAAAGTGAGAAATTTCGCCCGTTCCCTCGGTGCCGAGCTGGGTTTTCTTCTTCCGTCGTTCATCCATCAAAGGAGTGAACATCGTCTGCATGTCGTCGAGGCGGCGAATTTTCAATGGAAATTTATTCCAATACGGCCCCTTGCAAGCTTACATATACTCTCACCTACTCGTTTTCCTTTTATTTTCATCGCTTTTGCCCCCGAATTGCTGCTCGGGTCCCTTCCGACCGACGGTGACTCTCGTGTTTTGGTCGACTTGAGACTTTCTGTTCTTGAGCTCGTTCTGGACCGCTGAAAGTGGGAGCTTTCAACAGAGGATTCTTTCAACTATGCTATGACCAACTGCACCATGACGTAAGGTCACGGTAGTTGACCGACCAGCCGTGTCGCCGAGCCCATCTGGAGGCCGCTCCGGCATCCACCGGCCTTAAAGTTCTGACTGTAAAAACGTTTCATTGGAGGAAAGCGTGCTACCCAGAGAGCTTCTCGTCTCTCATATCTCGCTCATAAAGTTTATCCTGGAACGAAAAAGGTGCTTCGCCTCCGTTTTCTGAAATTACGCACATCCTGTCTCTCCTCTGCATTGTCAGTATGCCTTCCTCTTATCGTTTCCGCCATGCTTCGCTACCGTGGAGTTCTTTCGCCGTACTTATCATCCAATTTCAGAGAGCGTCCTCACGGTTTCGATTGATTCCGAACACCTGCCGAACGTATCGAGGACGAGGTTCTGAGTTAGCGGGGGGGTCAGGAAGACGTGGAACTGAACGGAAAACAAGGTTTTTGATATATTTGATCCACGGAAATCTCGGACACCCAGAATGATGTCCCTCTGGACGGAAACAGCTCTGGATGCGCGACGTTCGTCCGAATTGCCGAGACATCGAGCTATATTTGAGAAGTACTTTGGTGGGCGGTAGCAGATCAGCTGTTCATTGAGAAAGCTATATTTCGCCAAGAAACTCACCTAGCTCACCTCTTGACTCGGAGTTCTCTTCACCCGGGGTTTAAGCCTTTGCCCTCAGAAACGCTCAGGGGAATCCATACGCGCAACAGCTGTTATGAAGGGGCCTTCAGCTCTCACAAAAATCCAAGACGCAGAAATACGTTTGTGTCTTCGAAATAATGTTGCAGCCACAGCGCTGAGAATGAAATTGCACAACGTCTAGTGAAAAAAAGAGGAGATACTACGTTTCGCTGCCGAGAAAAAGTCAGCGAAGACTGCTAGGGCTCCTCTGATTCTCTCGATGGAAGCTTCTGATATTATTGGACGCTCTATGTCAAGAGAAAAGAGAGGAACCCTTCCCTGCGATCGTGAATCAAGAAATTCACTTGATATCCTGCGCTGTGAATTTCCCGCAAGAGTCGATGGACGAATCCTCTTTGACTTTCGTCCTCTGGAATTTTGAAATTCCAGTTTCCACTTGAAATTTTCGTATTTCGTGCGAATGCGTCGAATTGCGAAGAAGATCTTCCTCGGTTCTGATCTTCTCTAGATGAAGACTCCCGATGCGAGCCTGTCTGCGGATCGTTTTTGATGCCGCGGATCCATTTCTGTCCTAATGTCTTCATTCCATTTGCGAATTAACGTTCGATTTCGGGTGGGACCTGTCGTGTTTCCTCATTTTATCGTTATTCTTCCGCCCGACGTCCGTCGCCTCGTCGGAAGTGCCGAGATCCCATGGAACAGACCGAGTGACTCTCCGAGGGAATGTTCTGCGTGCGAGTGAGGAGATGGCCGAAGCCAAGCGAGAGCTTCTTTTGAATGCGCTACTTCCAGGGCTCAATTCGTTCTGTGTTGATGATCTCGATCCTTGAGAGACACGTCATGTCTGTCGTCGCCGCAGCTGCAGCGGAACAGGCGGCGATTTCGCAGCTCACGTCACGTAGTAGTCGCTCTAATCAGAGATAAGTCCAGATGGACTCGTAGATAGCCATCCGGCCCGCCGGCCGGCCGGCCTGCGTGCCTGACCAGTCGTCGGTCGCTTGGCAGGTCGTCCGGCTAACAGCCAGCAGAGATAAACCAACCCGTGAAGAGTTGAGGATTCATTGGTCGAACGAGCGCGGAGCTTGCTTTCTCTCATGGAACTCAAATCTTGAGAAGTTACGCAGAAACTCCGAGGTACATAGGTTTCCGTCGGTTTTCTCCTCCATCGTGCCTCGAAATCTGGAGGAACCGAGTGCGATTTCCGAGTTTTCGATCAATCTGCAATAGTCAGACGGATGAGGCTGATTTCTCCGTCACATACATCCGATACAAGCTACTTTGTCTGAACTTCGTCTTGAATTTCAGGTGAGCGAAGTCGCGCATCCACGTGATCATCATCCGAGAAACGTCGCACCGCAGCGAGTCCGGTTATCTTCCAAGTTGAGTTGTATCCGTCAGTAGAACGGTTCCGAGGTGATGGAGCGAGGTTACCTTTTGGGGACGATCACTTAAACTCGATCAACGAGCTCGGAGTTGCCTCTGTGGAAATGGAACTGCTTTTCCTCGAGTCGAGTTTTCAACCGGCCACGTGGCCGAGGGTTCGCCGCTTCCGCTCTATTTTGGAGAATGGTTGCTGTTGATCACATTGTGGGTCTTTTTGGCCATCCAGGGCCTACAGACCTCCAATATCCGAAGCGCCACGGACCAGAGAGGTTGTGTGATCGGTAGACAGCAGATAACCTCGACGGACTCCCAGTTGTCGTGCATCGGCCACAGTAACAAGAAGTTCGGAGTGTTTCCACTCAACTGATTTACACCAGCGAACCAGGTAGAGAAGGGTCTTCGGTTCGTCTGGAGGGAACATTTTGAAAATTTGCTCCAGGATTTTTGTCTCGATGGGTTTGGCGGCTTTCTTGCCGAGCATCGAGACTCCATTTGGAGCTGTTCTAATGACCGCATTGGGAAATGGCACCGCACGTTCACGAAACACGGGGTCGATCGCGTAAATCGCGCACGGAAGCCCACTGAAAAACACAAACAAATGCAAAACCGAATGAATGGATGAGCAGACGTTTTTGGCGCCGTTAACGCCTCCGAACGTACGTGATGCTTTCGGAACTGGTTTTTCTCAAAGCATCGAGCGAAACTCCCTCGTTGTGAAAGACGGAAGAGTCATATTAGGAAGCGGCTTTTTCCTCGAGTGTCATTATCGGTTTTTGCGAGGAGAACGACGCGGGAGGAGGAGCTTTTGAAGGACGTCGAGAAGCAAAAGCTGCATGGAAAAGGGAAGGGGATTAGGATTTTCAATCGTTCGACGTCGGCGTCGCTTCGGGGACCGCGGCTACCGAGGAAACGCGACGAACATCAGAGGCGTATCTTGACTATCGAGGGAAAGTGGGCAATAAGTGTACGGAGGTTTCAAAACAGGTGACCGGGAGGCAAATGATCGTTGAGAGCAGCTTTTCGAAAGAAAAAAAGGAAATTGCCTCGGAGAGAGACGATCATTGGAGCGATGTCGACAACTTCGAAACAATGGGTACCTACCGCCGTGTTTGAAATGACGATCATGCTGACGATGAGGATGATGTGGAACCCATTTAAGAAGATTAATTGATCCTCGCTGGCCTTCATTACACTGAGGTCAGCTGCGGCGAGGGTGTTCTCGCCGGTGTCGGTTTGTATGGATCGTTTCAATCAAACCCGAGAATAACCTTGCAGATGATTTCCAACAATTAATCGTCACACCCTTAATTGACAGAGCGAACGTCGCGAAATCGATTGTTTCGCCTCGCTCGGGGGGAGGGGGTGGGGGACGATACTCCGGGCTCTGCGGTATGGGGATTCAACATTGCGAGGAAAATATATGGGGAGGAGGCGGCGCTATACATCCATCGCTTCCCCCCCCCTCCCATGAACACGCCACTGAAGTTGACGTACAGAAGGAAACGAGACCCAACATAGAAATCGGGGGTTTGGCGAATCACTTCCATTCCGATTGCTGTAACGAGGTCGAGCCGACGATCACGAGAAACAGCTCGATTTCGCTTCGGAAGAGAAAGCAAGATTTCTATCTGGAACTTTAACACGGAGTGTCCATCTCAAAATGGAATCTATCCCGGCTTTTAGAGGAGATTGCGCAATTTTCGGAGTGGAAGTCCGTTGTCGCCCGACGAAACGAATGACGAGAAAAAGAAGCAGGATTCGCTCCCTGGCTCCGTAACTTGCTTGAAACACTTGAAGCACGTCGACTGCACTTGCGTTTCTTTGAGGAGTTCATTTCAACTGTTCTTTAGTTGGCGAAAAAGCGAAGGCGAGAAGACGTCGTCGTTTTATCTTTGGCAAGACACCCGATACTGAAGTTGGCCTTCCCCAGCAGAAGTTCCATTGAGATCGCTTAGGTTGCCAGTCACGTTAAGGACAGGGCGAGGGAGACGGAGGGGATCTGGTGAAGACGGAGGCACGAAGGGCCGAGAGGGACTCAGAGATGGCGAGTGTAAGAGAGGGTTTGGTTGTTGGTGGGCGAGCCAGCCAGCGAGCAAGCGGCCGAATTACGGGGTCCACCCCGCAATATAGTTCGAAGCCGCGGCATGAGGTCCCGCAAGGGGGACCGCCAGGGATTTACTCACAAGTCTTGGAATACTTTGAAAGTTGGCGCACAGATTATTGAAATCGCCATGGTTTTAGGTCGCGGCTTGGGCTCCTTTCCTCTGCTCGATGACTTGCGACACTGTCACCGTTTCGCACAACCACCAACAGAGTCACCCCGAACCCGTTCCGAGTTCCCATCTCGACACCGACAAGACATCTTCCCGTCGATTTAACCAATTCGTCTGCGCCCCTATTCTTTCGGCGCTACTGATGACGACGACGACGACGACAGAGGAGGAGTCGAGGAAGAGGAACACAAGGAAGACGTTGATGGCCACGAGGAGCTGGCATAGGGAGGAGAGGCAATAAAAAACCACATTTGAGCAAAAGCGAACAGAAGCTGTAGCAAATGTGAGAACTGACATACCGGGGTGCGAGGAATCGGGAAGGGCCACAAAACGGTTACTTCGTTGATTCGAGTAAGGCATCCGAAAACTGAAGAAAACTTCTAATCTTTCATCCAACGTTCTGCTCGTGTTTGTTCCGCGACCTGACCTGGCTATCAATTATGAGATAGAAGGTTTTCGAAGGTCAGAGGTGTGAAGGCTTTCTTGGAGTCATTTGTTCATATTCGTGTCTTCTCCGAGAATTACCTTCCACGGAACTTGGATTGAGGAGCGGAATCCGCTAAAGCTTCGAAGTCGAATCCAAAATAGGTCGGAGGCTGGCCGGAAGCAGTTATCCGCGGAGGACGGACAGGACAAGAAAGACCTTTTTGCTCACTCAAAGCCAAAACCATCTTTCTACTCCGACGTCCCGGAGTCCCATAGCAATCTGCCGTCCTTGAGCATCCGCCCAAACCTAAATCGTGGAAAGATACATTTGGGCGTAAAGTCGACGGAGGCGTCTTTTCTTATTTGGAAACGATATTTTAAAGTTCTGTTTTCCCCATAAGATTCCTGTTTTTGGCTGAGATTTTCCATATTTCCCACTGAGCTTTCATTTTCCCATTCTTGTCTGCATCGTCGTTGTGGTTAAGCTATAATTTCGAGGAACGTTCATCTCGAAAAGGAAATATTGACCAAGTTTTGGTCAGAGTGGTCATCCCGCTTGGTGGAAACAAAAAATGCCTCCATTGGAAAATACCTCCTCTGGGGTTTTTGTGCTCGGGTGGGGAACGGAAGGAATAGATGATCGGGACAAGAAACTGAGGAGCCACTCCCAACCGCAAAGGAATGCGTGTTCCCACCTACAGAGAAATAGCGAGGATTTTTCCCATTGGTGTCCGGCTTTCCGAGTCATTTAACAGCTGTATCGTCACAAGAGGTTAAAGTTTCGCCTCCGAACATTCCCTAATGATACAACTCTCTAAATATAAGCCCATTCTTGTCCTGTCCATTTCCTGATGCTTCATTGACACCAGTGTCTCGAACTCCACTAGTGTTTTGCTACTCGAGACCCACTTCGCGCGATGTCCTACAGCCGAGTGCATTTCTAGTCGGTCGGAACAAAGCGCAAGATTCCGTCCGCTCCCAGTGGTACACGCTGCGAATCTGATATTTTGGGTCTTTGATGATGGCGGAAGTGAATCGCAGCCGAAACAACGCAAGCGTGGCGTGCCTGAGCTCTGTATTTCACGAAAGCTCTCGTTTTCGCCGGATGGAAATTAGCCGTCGGAGGAGCTGAGAAGAGGGAGGATGCGCTGTATTCAATAGAAGGAAGGGAAAGAGGAAGATGGAGAAAAGTCGGGAAAAGATCTTGGCCGAGGGCCCGACCACTCGCCGGAGTTGCAACCAGGCCCGCTCGGTGGACGTGAGCTGAGTAATTCTGGAGGAAGGGAGGCAATATTTAATTTACTCGACGAACTGCTTCTGTCTGGGAGAAACAGACGAGGACCGCTTGTAGCCTGTCCGACGGTCGGCGACCGTGTCTATCCGCCAGACTCGTCGTTCAGCTTAAGTAGGCAATGCGTAACGCGGTTGAAAACCAAGTGAACTTCGCGTCAGATCAGACGAACGAGAAATTCTTCTGGTCGGAGTCGTAACATTGGGCGCTCTTTTGTTCGTTCCTCGCGACGTGCTGCACGTAGTACATCGTCGCTTGGGTGGGCAGAGTATCGTTGTCGATACGCGACTTCGTACGTATATCGCTCTCGAGTTATCAGTTGGTCAGTTGTGCTGTTGGCGAGTGCGAGAGACAAAGCAATTCCCGAAATGACCGAAGTCGTTCCCCTGGTTAGTGGTGTGACAATTGCCGTGTCAGCAATGTGCGGCGAGCTTGCCTAGGGACGAGAACGAGGGCAGGCAGTCAGACAAGCGAGCGAATCCACGAAACTACGGACGAACGGAGCGATGCGCGGCGAATGAACGTAACGGAGAGAAGAGTGCTTTAGTCAAGTATGCTGCCGTTGCTAGTTGTAGCAACTGCACTGTTATAAAGGCCAAATAGGGCTCAAACATTATTACTCGCTTGGCACTGAGTCTTATTATAGCAGCGGCGGCGGCATCAACGAAGTCTCCCCGGCCGGCCGCTGATTCCGTCGGCGCCGCCGGCCGTTGTTATGTTCGGTGCGTCGGTCGTATGCAACCCGGATTAGCATAGGGGCTCCAGAGATGATCCAACATCATGAAGTCCAGATCTTGGCCCGACTTCACTGCTCTTGATATCTCTGCACCACGGACTCCCCCTCCTCCGTCTCCTTCTCATCCGTACTCCTCGACTCCTTGCGTTGAAAATCGTCTTGGTTGAATCGTCTTCGTTAAGTTTGCATTCTCCTCCCTGATCTTCTTTCCGTTTTTCGGATGCCTAGGTTTGAGTCGGAGATCAGAAATCCGGGTTCGGACCTGACGACCCTGATCTGTCTGTGGAACACGCTCGTAGCATACAAACGTGTGCTCGACGTGGCTAGACGTGATGTAAGAGTGTTGCTTGTCGCTTCGCTTGTCGCTGTTTGTGTATCACATTCACTCCTGGCCCTGGCTTTTTGGTTTGGTTTTCCCTACCCTCTTGGTTCGTCCGCGTAGCGCGAGTAGGACTTCACAGTCCACCGGACTCGGAGCAGTGTTACTACACAGCACTGAGGAAGGGGTGGGGATGGTGGAATTTTAATATGTTTTTCGTATTTCGAGAATATCAAGTGAAAAATATGCGTCAGACGGTGGCGTGTCTCTCGTCCGTTTGTTCGTTCGTTCGTTCGGTCGTTTCATAGCTTTGCCTCTGCGAACCGCGTGGAGAAGCGAAGACCGACAACAGAAAACCAAACGCGACCAAAGATTGGAATTGGCTCACTTGAAAACAACGCGCGAGCTCCTCGACTGTTCTCACTCATGTATCGAATACGATATGCATCGAGAACTCCGAAACCGAGGTTGTAAAGTGAGCGAACGATCCCGAGTCGCCGCGAAGAGAAAGAGGTTTCCATCCTTCACATCGATGGCAAATATACTCAATTCGTAAGCTTGACAACTTGACGATCGCCGAGACGGCGACGAGAACGTTCGGAACCGAGGGAGTTTTTGCATTGTGGAAACGCAGGTAGACGAACGGAGAACTCAGACGGGGGAGCAAGCGGCGAAAGCTCGAGGAGCGAAGGTAGACATCAAAGTGGCTCGTCACGTCTCGACCTGTCGTTCATATTTCACGATTCGCACCATGAGCACCGACTTGCCGAGTTGAGATGTTAGATTTAATTTAGAGCAGCTCCAACTCCTGTTAAGTAGAGCTGCTGCTTCTGAAAGTGAGGAATCGGCGAGCTTTGCCTCTTTTTCATTCTTGGTCCGACATCCGTTGCTGTCTGTGTGGACGTCATGACCGATGTACTCCTCGCGAGGACTGTCAATGAGGCGGATCGAGCCGATTTGGATTTTCGAGGGAAAATTCTCCGCCCCGGGCGTTGGAGATTTACGCGTTCTACACAAAAATGAGAGAGGAATTCGAGAAAAACAGTCGACGAGGGAGCCAACACGTTCTCTCTCTCCTGGCGGATGGAAGATTTGGAAAGAAGAGCTGCTTTTGCGATGATCAGGCCAACCGGGAACACCGAAAACAGTGAACATCCAAGATAACTACTCCGAGAGCTTGTTAAAAGATAGCGGGCAGTGACGACGTCGGAGTCGACGACGACACAAGGTTCGAAGTCGTCGGTTCCGCGTTTAATAAACATTTGCTTCTTTGGAGATGTTCTCGAATTTTTCTCACGTATCAACTTCCCCAGGAAGACGCGGTGCGGCCACCCAGCAACCCATCTTGAATCATTCTTGCTGGAACCCCAGCGGGAAGACGTCGTTCCGTTCCTGTCCCTCCCTCGCGTCCCTTTGTCGCAAATCATACGATGACGACAACGGCGGCGGCGGCGGCGGCGGCGGCGGCGGCACAACTCTCGAACTCTCACCTTTTTTCCCTTGGAGGATCCTACGTGAACAAAATTTATAAAGCGTTCATTAAAAAATGTAAAAAGGATGCACGAAGCATCGCGTGCTCGAGCAAATATGGAGGCGTGAAGTGCACCAGCAAGTCGTCTGCATCGTCAGGAAATCATGATTGAATGTTCAGAATTCCCATCATTCTAGTCTCGCGAAAAATGTCGTGACCTCAAGTGAATCTCTGTTTTCGAGCAGTGATTGCTTCCATCAAACAAGCCAACCAGCTGTTGCAAAGAATTGTTGGCGGTAGATACTCGTGATTGGGCGAAGAAGGGTCGGAGCTGATGTTGTCCAACTGCATGCGCCGGCCATGCTTGGCTTGTGATGTGTGGCTTATTAGCGATGGCGTTTTCCGCCGTCAGGCCGTCCTTCGGCTCGTGCGTCCTATCCGACTGGTGGAAGATGTAACGCTCCCACTACTGCTGCTGCCGCTGCCGCCGCTGGGGGTTGTAGGAGACGGTAACGACGACGACGCAATTGTCCCACAGATCCCCGGAGCCTATTGCCGTTATATTCAGCCGGGCGGCAAGCGGACGAGTGAGCAGGCTGACTGGCAGGCGTTACCGCGATCTGTTACCTTGCAGTTGTTGGGATGAACATCCTGCTGGTCGTCTTGCTGCCTTGCCTGGCAAGCATAGAGTCTCTGGGGAACTCAAACTTATTGTGTCCTCTTCTCCTAAACTTCTCCTTGGGGAGGCGGTTGGGTTGATTTGTAATGGCGAAACGCCACTTCACCCGACAGGGCCAACTACTCGCTAGCCAATTGCCGATGCGTGTCTAATCCGTTACAGTATAATCGAACAGCGCTGCGGATGTGTGCATCGTTCCATCACCATTTTTGACTGCCTGATCGAGTCTCTGTTCGTCAACTCCTTCTCTCCTGATTCAAATCACAAACTCTATCTGCGAGTTGTCTGCGAAAACGGAGATGGTTCCTCACTCAAAGTAAACATTGTTGCTGTCCAACAGCACATAATCAGTGACATTATTCAGAAGATGAATCGAGCACTGACCTTAGAAGCCTCCCACCGGCAAACTCCGAGCAGTCCCAACACCGTAACGGCCGAGTTGAGGTCCGAAAGTGATCGAATCGAACCGGAATCGGTGGAGAATTTTCACTTGAACAGTTTCCGCGAACAGGACTTTATTGGTGCCGTCAAGGACTTTCTTTTCCTTGCAAGAATCGCATCATTACGTTGGAAATTGAGCCCCTGGGCTCTCGCTCGTCGCTGTCGTTGAAGTTGCTGTTGTTGTTGTCGTCGTTTCTGCGCACCGACGGGCCACCTCACGAGTTTCGCGAATTCTCAGTAGAGCCATGCATTCAATACGACCTAGCTGGAGAGGCTTTCGCGTCCTCAAATGGCAAATCGTTTCGAGAAGAAGGGCCTGTTGCGACCACTAAGACCATTGCTGCGAGCTCATTCAACGGGATGAGGATAAAGCACGTCCAGTGGACGAAGGAACAAACCGCTGTCCTTGTCGGAACGAAAACAACTGCTCTCGGCCGCAACGATGCTCGATATCAATGAGAATAGGGCCTTCGGAATCGAGGTGTGCAGAAGGATTAAAGTGGGCTCGATTCGCGGAAACAAAGATGACCTTGGTCGCCCGGAATCGACGATGGTTACGGAGACGGAGTCAGAGCGACGGATCTCGTCGTAGATTCCATCAAACCTTTGTGCGGGTCTGCGGCATGCGGCCCACCCGTCCCATTGAAACGAGGCCCTCCTTGTCCGTTTCGTACCTCCGAGGTCCTCGAAGAATGTGGGTTTCGCACCAGTCGTCAACGGCATGTGAATATTTCCGAGGCGACAAATCCAAAAATCGAAAAATCATTACAACGGCAAAAAGAAATTCCATCGGCCCAAAGTGTTCTATTGTCGACGTTTGCGTGCGGAGAGACGACGGAAGTAGTCAATCCGACGTTGACTCTGACTATCCAACATACCGGGAGAAGAGGCCGTTGAAAAGATGGGGAGAAGCGGACGAAGGAGGGGGAACGGAAGCCACTTCTAAGCGGAAGTTCGATTGATCCGGGATTTGATTTTTCTCTTGAACAGGAGAACGTGTCGGGGCCAACCCGGAGTATCCGATACCAAGTCTCCGAGTTAAGGTTCCTCCTGCGAGTGTTGGGAAATATTTGTGGTTTGAGAGCTCAGTATTGTTCAGTCGTACAAACTTGTTTTCGGCTTACTCAATAATGGACCTCAATCTACGAATTGCGAATTATGCGCAACGCGGGCATTTTAAACCAACAGGCGGAGGACACTTAACACAAAACATCGGACCGGCCGGCGCAGGATGCGCTCGCATTGACTACGGAGCCATCGATTGAGGGAATTGAAGCTTGCAAGGGTTCTATCTGACCCGATTCGATCAAAATACTGAGTTTTTGACTCCGTTCGTTCACTTTCATTCTAAAAAGATGTCGAGTGTGGGATCCAAGACGACTTCGGTCGGATCAGACAAACCTGCGAAACTTCCAAAAACACGCTCAGCCCTTTCCCTGTGTGTGTGTGAGTGTACCTAAGTATTTGTTTGGACGTCGCGGTCAGACAGCAGTCTTGTGGCAGAAAAACTCTTTTCCAGTGCGAGAGAGTTTCGGACAACAAACAGATTGGCCGCCAATGAGCGCGAGAAACTCTCCGCTGACAAAAAATCCTGGGCCTCGCTGCTTTTTTCCTTCAGCGGTGTGGATAGCTGAGTGACAGACGGACACACACACACACACAGGCAGAGAAAGAAACTCTATGGCACCGACAACCTGTCACCACATTTGGCGGCTTCTTAATAGAGTCGGAGAGGGACATCGACACTCGTTGATAGACGACAAAAAATAAAGAAAAGAGGTCTTGCTTCGATCCATATGGACGTGTTTTCAGCAGCGGGAGAGCCGCGAAGGGCGATTCGAGATGTGTCTTTTTACATTCTGACTCACGCGCAGCTACTTCGATTGCGTTTCTTGATTTTCCCCAAAAATTTACGAATACCGCCTCTCTGTACGATTCGATTAAGATTCAACGTTCGTTTTCAGAACGGGTTTTGGCGACCCATCTCTTTGTGATCCTCGTTCTATATGCCGGAACCGGAGCAGGACATCCATCAGGAGGCGATGAATTCATCATCTCACCGACGCCGATTTCTCCGTCAGTTCAAATTGGTCGTGAAGCGTATCTCCATTGCGGTGTTTCGGACAACACTTCAGTAAAGATACACTGGGCCAAGGATGGAGATCGGATTCAAGACTCAGTTCGAAGACGGATGGAAGGGTGAGTTGAGCAATGATGTCGAGACCGTCCTTCTTTCTTAGCGCTGGCGAAGACTCCCCCAGTGACCGAATCGCCGAGAATCTTCCATTCCTTATTTTCCGAAATTCACGTTTTTCCCAACTTCCAGGTCCAATCTTCGCATTGTTCGAGTTGATCCCGAACTCGACTCCGGAGAATTCCAGTGTGTTGCCACGAATACAAGCTCGGGTTTCACCTCGTCTTCCGAACCGGTCATGATCAACATACTCTGTGAGTGCACGGAAGATTATATCTACTTCGTTTGTTGATAATAGCGAATGAATCTTGAACATAGCGGGTCGACAGCGAGGATTTCGAAAGATTGTACTCCGCACCGCTCATGTTTCTTATGAAGTAAAAATAGCGTTCGTCTGACCCAGAGAAGTTGTAGTCCTGGAGAATCGCTGTCTCCATGAATCTGAATATCGGGATGAAGAGAGGAGAAAAAAGAGCTGAATCGACATTCAGAGATGACCACAGTCGAGTTCTCGAGCCGGATCTCATAATTCCTAGACGATCTTCTTCGGAACTACTTACCATATCCACCTCCGTTCGGACCGATAGTCCAGCCCAAGCCCACCGACACGTGCCACATCGAAGGCTCATGGTTATCAAGGTTTTCTCTGCGGAGGATTTACTTCACATTATAGCAATGTTTATCTCAGCTTATCGGATGACATTATCCGTCTTTACGAGGGGAGCCGCCCGATTGGTTTCGCCGGTGATATCAAAAGCGCGAGATAGAAATACACAGAAGCGATGATTCGGGAGGGGGAAGATTCGCATAAACTCCTTCTTGCTTTTGCTTCCGGGGAATAGAGTGTTCGAGAGGCCACGTCTCGCCGCGTCGATCGCATTAAGAGCCGCACTCACTCAATTCATTCTCGCTCTTCTTGCACACGGCATCGCTTCGGCGGCGATGACGACTTTTGTTGAGTCTCGTTTCACACTTCACAAAAAAGTGCTCTTGTCCTCATTTTTTTTTTCTTCATGGCTGGCCATTGTTGCAGCAGATACAAGCGGACGAATGATTTATTGAGGGGGTTTTCATCAAGGGAGGTGAGAATAAGAATTTCAGGCCGCGGGCCCCAGCTCGGCTTTCAGGGAGTTTTCGAGTTGCGTATTTTGCTCGAAAGGCCCCTGGACTTGAGGCCGTCGGTCGTTTCGCTCATTCGTTGCTCCCGGCACCACCGCAGTGGCCGTCGTCGTTGCTTCGTTTTCGTCGTCGTAGCAGCGACGTCTCAGACTGGAAGTTTTGTCTTTGTCGTCCCGTCTCGCTCCCTTTTTCTTCTTCTTCTTCAGGACCAACTTCCTGGGCTTATCCTGAGCGCAGTTCCCACAGACACGTACCGGGTCGCGTGCAACGAATACCAGACGAGTCATTTCCATAGCGTAGAGAAGCTTCAGACGACATTTCGGCCACTGTTAGCTTAGGAGAGGGGGGAGGGGGAGGGGAAAGAAAGCGCATCGTCCAAATAGAATTGTCCGAAACAGCATTTTTAAATTATAAACATCAACTCCTTCCCCTCCTCTTCTGTCAGCCTATATACATTTGGCTCTGAGCAAATGAGGATGAAGAAATTCGCAAAGCGATTGCCTCGGATCCTGAAGAGAGTCCTCGAGTCACTCCTTCCTCGCATGGAGGAGGGTGAAGGAATGAATGAGGGAAAATCAAATTTCTCGATGAATTCATGAATGGTTATCCAAATCCTGAGTTGCTCTCCTGATTTTTCCATTATTTCGTCTCGTAGCATCCATCCGTCCGCCCGTACGTGAGTCAGTCCGCTTGTTTCCTCGTCTGAGCAGCGAAGTGCGGTTCCGGTCTTGAGATTGAAGCTCTGACGTTTCCTGTGTGGCAAAAAAAAGACCCAAATCAAACGTTCTCCAGGACAAAACTGATCAACAAATCAACGAACCGAAATCACACAGACGAGGAAGAACCCGAAGAGCATTTTCGAAACGGCGGACGATTAATCGAGAGGTGAATGGCCAGGATGGGTTAACGTTCACGGGACGTGTGGGAGATGATTACAGTTTCGTTTCTGAGTATTTGCGGTTTGCGTGTCTTGGCACGCACGCAGTCATCTGGCAGGCAGGGCAAGCAAGGAGTCGTCGCAGTAAGCTATCCGAAATCGATGGCTTTAATTTAGGTTCGATCAGATCAGCTGCTGCTTCTGCTACTACAACTAGTGCCGGCTGCGGTATCCGGACTCGCTAACTCGGAAACACACCCCACCTCACCTCGCTCCTTGGGCGAAGCTCGCGTTCCCATCGGACACTGGGTCTGCGGTGGTTCCTTTGCAACAAAAGGCCAACTCGATGGCTAAATCACCTCTCACTCACTGTTTTCGGTTCGGGAATGTCGTGAAATATAAGGAATTCCCTTTTGCGCGTTCCCATAGAGGAGCCGGCCATTCAAAGTCAAGCGCTCCTACGAACACAGGAGCCCTACGAACTGCTGATGTGGACGGACGCATTGTCCAGGAACTTCATCATCTCCCAGCAGCTCACTCACTCACCCACCCGATGCACAAGTGCATTCCTTCTATTATGGCTCTTATCGTATTATTCAAGGTCGAACTGTTTTGCTCGACTTTTGTGATGTTTAGTGATCCGTGAGCGCGACGTTTCATCGATGCACTCTCTTCATTATGTTTTTGACAGAGTTTCGAACACCAGTGCTTGATGTCTCGTCGTTCGACCCTTGTTCGTCCTGTCCAGCAGTAGAGGGGTTCGGACCCACGGACGCTGGAGACAGCTTTCCAATTTCTCCTCCTCCTCATCTCTTCGTGGGTTTCCCCCGAATCTTCCATGTCGTTCTTTTATTTTCTTCATTCCTTTGCGTATCGAGGATCGGGGATGACATTGAGTAGGGATGACAACTTCATTAAAAACTCAAGACAGTAATTAGCTCGAGGGTTGTCCCCTCGACCCGCTCAACTAGCCGGTTGCTCTTTTTTTTGAGCTTGCGCTCCTGAATGCAGATCTTCGAGCGGCTGTCTAATCCTAGATCTCGGCTCTGAGAAGAGGATACTTTGACGAATTCATCTCCCTCTCTCTCTCTGTCGCGGAAGATATGTATTGGAGACTCCTGGGCTCGGTTTCAACTCGATCTGAGAAAAGTTCATTCCTCGCGACGGAACGAGCGAGAAGCCACACGAGTGTTTGTGTGTGTTTGAACGTTTCCGTTGCGACGTAGCGACTCATCGGTCTGGCCCGTGCTTCCGATTGAAATGCTGACAGTGCGTTTGTGTGACGGCCGGGCCCGAAGACGGGGAATGAAAGAAACGGTAACGAAAAAAAAACAAGGAACACACGCGCAAAGAAGGTAGATCTCCCTTCGAAACGGACGGACGAATGAATGGATGGGCTGATGGACAACGGGACGGATAACCTCTTTCGCTGATATTGCAGCTGATGCCATTGAAGCGAATCTCGATGGAGTTTGCCTCACAGAGAGCTCGACGAGATTTCAGATGTCGACCGCCGGGCACGTTGGCTTCTCTGGAGACAGAACACGGCGGAAACATTTCCGAGAGGTGAATCGTATTGAGTTAAAGAAGTTCGTTTCCGCCACAATCAGTGCCCGAAAGTCGGAACTCGTGTTTTTCCCTGCTCTGGGATTCTCTTCGTCCTGTCGTTGCTGCTCAGTTTTTTTCGGACACCGTAAGGGTCGGTGTTTGCTCAGACTCGAATCCCTTGATCCTTGTGCTGTCCGCATGAAAGCACGCCTTATAGAGCACTCGAAGTGGGAACTCCTGGCGGTGAACGATTCAGTCAGCCGTGTGCAGTTGTCGCGCAATATTTTTGGCGCCGATCTAGTTTCGCGGAAGTGTCTATTGTGGGCTGAGATTCGGTGTCGTCGTTCCGCTTCGCCATCTCATGCATTTCGAATGGAGCCAAAGCAGGGCAGACAGTGTGTAGTCGAGAGGCATCGGATCCTCTTTGATCATTCGATTGAGATCTTGCTGCCGAAACTCCATTGCAGTCGGAGCGGCGGCGGCCATGGCTGAAGAGAGGGCATTGACAAGACTCTGGAAAGCCATCTACTCGCCCGGGATTACCGACCGGCAGCGACAACAGTGAAGTCGTGCAAAAAAAAACTATCTCGACAGGCTTCGCGTCTTTCCCGCTCTCGATTTCAATCTCAACTCACGGTTCTTCACTCTGTTTCCATGATGTCGAAACGGGAGACGAGTGCGATGCAATAAATTTCTACGAGCGTATCCGGAGGAGTGTAATCCGATAAAACTTTCTCATCTCAGAATATTATACATGACGCGACCGATCTGTGAACTTGAAAACTGGAAAGAAGCAAAGAACGTCGAATTTTCTCTCAGGTTGACAGTGTCCATTGTAATGTTCGTTTTCGTTTTTTTTTTTATTTCCCCGGGACTTTGAAGAGGCCGTTATCTGTCGTAAGTGGTTCTTTCTCTCGTAAGCGCAATAATTCAGGTCGTGAAGGAAAACGCATTGAGCGCGGACTTGGTGTTTAAGGCGGGAATTTATTGCGGAGAATATCTCAGCCCATCCTCCGTCCCTGCTTGCTGATCCCTCGAGAGACTGACAAAAGATTGATGCCGAGTCATGCTGATGTGTCTCTGAGGTCACCGGGTTCATTTCGAGAAGCGAGACGCTGGCTCAGGAGGGAACGGAGGAAATACAGGACGGGAGGAGAATAGCACTTCGTGTCTCAGCGTCCATTTCAACCGCGTAGACTTTTTTCCTATCCCTCCGGCTCCGTGCTCGCGAGAGTGCACGAAGAAGACACAATAGTTTCCAATCAATTATTCCGATCGTCGTGACGCAATCGCGGAAAAAAAAACTTCCGGGCTGCTTTTGGAAAGGCACGGAAGCCGATCGAGGACGGTGGCCGATGTCGAAGTGCAAGGAGTGAGGAAACAAGACTAGAGAAATCCTGGGTAGTTGGAGCAAGACGTGAAGCATACGAGGTGTGAATTTCCACCATATGAATAAGAAGAATCATTTGTCATCCACACATCGGATCGAATTCTGGGAAGCCGTCGTTTTAGAACTCCTAGGAAAAGTGTCGTCGTTTCGAGCGAATCCATTCTTCTTGTTCGTGCTCCTTCTCGTCCGGCTGTTTTACATGACGGCCAGGTACAACATTTTTCCCTTCGCATCGTCCCCTCCTGCCAGGTCCTCTTGGCTCCTTAGCAGCGAGTGTTGAGATCTCATTCCCGGACTGACTGGGATAAATTCAGAACGTGAGCAGCTCGCTTTGAAATACACCTCCTCATAGTACCTATATGCTGTCGGTTGAGCGAGCGGGCGGGAGAGCTGACGGACCAGCTATTCGGTCGCTCGGTCAGGGCTGGGTCTGTTCCTAAAATTCCAGGAAGAGTGTCCCCTCGTGATAACATCCTCTAACACAGTCAGCAGAGAGAGACGAGCGAGTCGTTGATGCGCACACAATAGCGACTGCGAAGTGCTTCGTAGAAATCGGAAACTTTCTTTCATCACACTTAGAATCCCACAGGCAACCATATGCGTGAACATTCTTCGAATTTTCTGAATTTCACAGCCTTAGGAACTGTCAACAGAAAATTTATCCCGAAATCCCAACAGATACCTCTTCCTGCTCTCTCTCTCTCTCTCATGATGAACTCTTTGCCGTTTCTCTCGAAGCCGAGTGTTACGCTTCCAAAAACGCTCAATCAAAATAGTGGCTGAGGCACCTGCTCTTCCGTGGATCATGTCAACCCGACGATATGATGCGACCAACACCTCTTGCAAATATAGTGACTGCGGGGCAATTTAGCCTCCAACATAAATCATCTTGTTTACTCTGGCCTTCTCATAGCGATGCCGTTCGGGGCGCCGCGGTGGTGGTTGTGTTGTTTGGTTGAGAGAGAGATGGAGACCAGGATCAGGGGGGCGAGGCGAGCCCCAATTTGCTCTGTATGACCACCACCCCACCAACCATACTTTCGCTGCTGCTGCTGCTGCCAATCATGTGTTTGAGTTGTTTGTTCACTCCGGGGTCAGACATTGGTGCTGACCAGGTGGCCGTAAAGTCGACGCCGATTGGGGCAGTAGGGCCTGGCAAAGCGAACGGGGTTCCTATGGGGTACGGCAAGGAGAGGGGGGGAGCTCCGCTTCTACCGTTGTCGCTGGAAGGCGAGGGGGCAATGGCAGTTAAGGCAAGCTGGCGTATTATATTGAACTGTTTTAACGATGCTCCATATCCAATGATGCTGCCGTTGCTGCTTACGCCGCGGCCGGTCAGGCGGTCGTCTATGTCGACGACGATCTCATCTCAGTCAGTCTCTCGGCTGGTGCTAGCGACGGGCGGCAGTAAAGTGCTTCTCGTTCACCAGCAAGCAGCTCCAACCACCTGCCAGCGAGCCATTGTTTACCAAGGGGGTGAATGCCGCGCCGGTAGTGGTGGTTGTGGGACGGATGATTGTGCATGTCCTGCGTTCCCCCCTCCCCCCACCCAGTATTGGGTTATACTGTTCAGGGGTTTGAGTCCACCCTCCCCTCTCTTTCCCCGATCCTACTCCTTCCAAACGGTCCCTTCGTCGACCCGCCAGCCGGCCGGGCGGCCGGCCGGCCAGGCCCTAGCGACAGGGCTGGACCGCATGCAAGATCCGCTATAACAGACGTGATCAGCCTATAGAACGGGGCCGATGAACGAGCGGAGGGAGCGGGGTTCGTTCTCGAAGCAGAAGACAGTTGTCGGCGATTCGCTAGTGCTGAGCAAGAAGGTATCCCTGGATTCCATGCGGACGAGTTCAATTTTTCGTTTACAAACAGCTCTCTACATCTTGCACATGAGCGCTGAATCTTCAGAACTGATGTGAATGAGAGTGTCATCGGAACCATGCACGTCCGCCAGCTGGACGCTTTTCTCTCAGTCAGCGAACCGGTGTGGCGTCTCCGGACTTCGGTTACCGTGAGAACTTCGCTCTCTCTCTCTCTCTCTCCCACCGAAGTCGAAGGATTACCCTCCCCACCGAAGGGGCCCTTTTGTTTACGTCTCGCTTCACCGGCTCGACGTTGTCTGCGAAAACATTCGGTTGAGGCGTTCGACCTCTCACATTCGAAATTCGTAGTTGTTCTCTCTGTGCTTCCATGCTTGACAACCGATGCCGATGAGTTTTAGAAGTGAAACTGCACGAAGTCGGACTGCATGAAGTCGGAAAGGAGTCTGGACCCATGGCCCACGTGTTCGCTCTGACCAGCGACAGTGGCCTGCCGATATTCAGTCGATCATTGGGGAATGCCAGCGAATCGCCCCTGAATTTTGCTGAAATCGGAACTCTCAACGGAGTGCATCTGTTCTGTTCGCTACGTGGCGCACAACTGCATCGATCCGAAACAACTAACGGAACCTCCGTCTGCTGGAAGGTCTACCATGAAGCTATCACGCTCACTCTCGTGCTGTTGCCGGACTGCCAGCCGAACGTTTTGGCTGAATACTTGATTCCTCTTCTATTGGACAACATCTTCCAGGTTCTCATATTCCACGCCGGTCTGTCGTCTCTGAAAAACATAACGATCAGCATCGAACGAGTCAAACGTGACATAAAGCCTGGCTTCAGCGTCATCGACGCCTTGGTGAGCTCTCTGGTCGGCGAGCGTGAACTCGGCGAAGCCTTGAGCGAAGACTTCAAACCACCGTGCGTGTTACCGACAACGATTCCGTATCATCCTTTGCTTGCGGGTCCCGCGCTCCAGAACATCGCGTCATATCTCGAAGCGTACACGACACGAATCGATTCTTCTTATGGCTTTATCGTGTTCGACGATTTCCTATTGTTGGGCACGAAAAGTTTCAATGCGCTTCCCATAGGCGACCAATCCATTCTGGTGATGCAGGCAGCCTTCGTTGAAGTGTCTCCG
Source organism: Neoseiulus cucumeris (assembly GCA_021527715.1). Lineage (NCBI taxonomy): Eukaryota > Metazoa > Arthropoda > Arachnida > Mesostigmata > Phytoseiidae > Neoseiulus > Neoseiulus cucumeris. Next base: position 179,342 of record JAJSRV010000131.1, on the reverse strand, counting down.
AATCGACGAACGTTCGAGAGCGGAATATTTCTCCCGGAAAGCTCACCGGATTCGTGTAATCGTCTCGTAGTCGTATGCGTGGGCGATCGCTTCCGAGTGTGTGTCCTCGCCTTGCCGGAAATGGACATTGCAGTCCTGGAAGAGCACGCAGTTGGGCTGCCTAGCTTTCCGCTTCAATCGTTAGAGGCCAATACAGCGGCTTGGATCCGAGAAAGTCGCAAAACGATTCAAGATAACCTCCATCATTCGGTGGTGGCATTCTGTTTCGTAGGTCGTAAGAATCACGCCATCAGATGGTTCGGTGATCAGTCTCAGAGGACGAAGCTGAAACTCCAAGAGTGCGTCAAGATAGACTACGTCCAGGAGGATTCCGAAGGGTTCAGCAGGCGCGGCAACCACCGTGAGAACTATCTGATCTGCCATAAGGTTTCCGAAGGTCAGAAACTATTCGCTGTGTTGAACAACGTTCCTCTGTTCGTCATCGGAACCGTCCTGGAGAAAGTTTTTAGATTCGTATCGTCGAAGTGTCATTAGGGAATCCAGCGATCGAGGTCTCGCTTTGAGTTTTGTTCATAGAAATGTGTAAAAGAAACGGAGACATCCGTACTGAATGTAACAAAGATTGCCAAGTAAATACAGATAATGATTAAGCCTCTCGTGAAGTGTTTGAATAGTTTATAATAGGCCTTCGAGGTACCGAGGTTCAGATTTCGAAGTATTCGCGATACTTGAGTGAACGATTCGTGTTGGATCTATCGCCAAAATCGGTTTCCAAAAATGATCCGTTCTCCTTGACTCGAATAAACTAAAAGTGGCCGGCAGGGTCAGTTCTTTCGTGAATGAATCGGAGACTTCAAAAGAGTGGAGCCGAGCGGGGAAATGGAACGGATGACATTTTTGACACGAGCCACAAAGTTGCGAATTTGGATCAACGGAGCTTTTTAAAGTTCTCCATTAAATTCAACCATCGAGCGTCTCAACTCCGGGCCAGAGTTAAGCCAGACTTTAAAATCACTTACTTCCGCTTCCGGTTCGAGTAAGTCCGTCTGTCCGTTTGTCGCTTCGTGCGCTGTGTTTGTGTGCGAGTGTTTCCCGCGGTGAAGACGTTTGTTTATGGCTCTGTCCCCGTCTAGATCAGCTTGCTGGTTCCTCCAGCGCTCACCCTGGCCGAGCTTAGCGGAGCCAAGCCCCTCACCGACCACCGAGTCTCCCATCCTCCGTTCCTTCCATCGGACTAAATGGCCAAATTATGCCGCCACCGATGGATAGAGGTTGTAACTCACGAGTTTATCCCGATGGAGGATAGAACGTCAAGTCAGTCGAGCTCAGCCGAGCCCAACCGATCATCGAACGAAGGGTGACGTACCAAAAGCCACTTCATTAGAGCCTCGGCCCCGATGGGAGAACTTCCTCGCGACGCCGAAAAAGAGGAGAAACTTGTCTCTAGACACTGAAGGCCCCGGACCAATGTGCCTGCTGTCCCACAAGTCCAGGGTTTCATTCTGAGTGTCATTTATTTGGGGTTTTCGTTACTTTTTCGGGAACTTTGATGAAGGGATCCGGGAACTTCGAAGTGAGACTTGGACTCGACTTCACTCCCAGAGAACTGTTTCGGCCTTCTAGACTTGGAACCTTTCACAATAATGAGAAAGCCATGAGTCGTAGGGAATCTTTGGAAGCCCTTGCGCTAATTTGTCAAGAGTTCACACGCCGCGTTAGTTGGATGTTCGGGAGCTTGGTTTTGTCGGTTGGGTGCTCGGGTGGATGGACGGACAGTTGAAGCCCTAGTGTCAGGACGGAGAGGGAGAGAGAGAAACCTCAGAACGCGGGTGGCTTATCAGGTGGAAAAGTTCAAATGCGCACTCCAACAACCTAATTACACCTCTCAGCCTTTGACCACTATTATCCCCTTAGAGCCTTGTTCCCTTTTCTGTTATTCAAATGCGTCCTCGCTCGAAATTCAAGAAGACGCTTGAGTGAATGACCAAAACCCTCGAAGGCAAAGAAGGAGGAGAAGTCCGGCCTGTGCTCTATATTAATAGAAGTCCTGCATCGGAACTGAGCCTCTCTGGAATGTGATCCAGCTTCCGACAACAAGAAACTATGTTGCAAGGCCAGCGGAAGTCAAAGTGTGACTCGCCAACTACTTCTGCTCGCAACCGAACGCGAGAGCTTTTGTGAGGAGGTTCATGTGTCCTTGGAGGACGTTCTGTCGATGCCAATGACTTCGTGGAATTTCTCGCGTTTTTTTCGATTCACCTTGTTTTCATATATTACGGGTGAACTAGTCGCCCACGTGCTTCGCAAAACAATCAGACGAGAAGCCAAGGGGTCGAGGGAACTAGTTGATACAAACGCTTGGAAGCGATCGAGCAAGCGGGTGAGAATGCCGCGGCAATGAATCTTGTGGCCAAATTGAAATCTGTGCGTTTGTTCTCAAATCCAGACTGAGAGGACGGCGAACGACTTTTGATAAGAGCACAGGAAAACCTAATGCAATTTAAGGGTCGTCGGACACCTGCGTAGATTTTTTACCTTTGAGGGAAGCCCGCTGCTCCCTACAAAGCTCCCTGCAGTACCAAAACGCGCTCTCGCGTCGAGTTACCCTCCGAGACCCCCTTCCTCCTTCCGATCCTTTTTCCTGTTCCCAAGTCCTGCACTCGTCTCTCCACTCGCTAGTTGCCTTCTGGTCTTTAAAACGTCTTATTCAGTTTTATGTGTAGCTGCAGCCGCAAGGGAGATATTTGATTACGGCGAGTAATGGGACCCACCAACTCTCCACAACTCTTTTAAGACTGTAGTTTTAATTTTTTCAGTTTCCCTGAAGTGGGCCGCGCTGCTCGCTTACTTGGAAATTCTTTTCTGTTCGTCCCCAGTTTCATCGCGTGTTTTTCAACGATAGCCCTGGTTCTCTCCCTTCAGGCGAATTCGTCCAGACCGAGGAATCAAGCAAACCGCCCGAGAGTCTCTGGAATCTGCTTCACTTCAAGTTGGGCACACGACCGCGTTTCGGCCGTCGTCCAACAACACCTCTATAAATTTCCGGCCGAGCTCTGTGGCCATAAACGCTGTCAATACATCTTGAAACAGATGTCTGCGAGTGTTATGAACTAGAGCGGCTCACAGCGGCACAAAATACCGACCGCTTTTCTCCTCCTGCCTCAACAAAAACAACTACCGTCGACCTACGATCGCCGACCCCTGATGATGTTCCATTAGATTCGGAGTTCGGAGTCGTTTTTCGAGCTCCTCAGCTACTGAAGGGAGTCAGGAAGGGTGTCACGGACGGAACAGCTCGCAAATGAAGTCGAGATCGAGTCGAAAACATCAAAGCATTGAGATTTCGTCAAGGTTTCCAACGATCTCGACATGCGACACCGTGTCAACAACATCATGATCGTGAATGTGTAGATGGAAAATGACCATGCGGCTGCTGCCCTGGGCTGATGAGGTCATAGTTGAAAGTTATTTTGTGACTTTTTGGGCTGACGCGCTGTTAGTTGAAGGGCGGACTCTTTGACTGGCGGAGCAGCTTTGTATTCGACGCTATTCTCCATGGCTACGATGAAGAGAGGTCATCAAGAAGCTTCTCACGGGCTTTGGGGTGCTGTGGAAGCACCACCACTACAACCAGCAGCGGCGCAGCGGCAGTAGCAGCACTGACAGGCCCAGGTCTGCTGGGACACTACGAAGGAAGTTAAACAGACACGAGGGAAAACGGGCAGGGAAAAAACTGCGGCAGAACACGCTATGGGTCCGCTGGGGATTCTTTGGAAAAAAGAACGCACTGCCGAGAGAGGCTGAAAAACTAAGAGTGAACCCCTAAACTGAAATTCGTTAAATTCTTATGCGTGGTGTTCTGCTCGCCGTCCACCCGCGTCCCGGTTTGTTGTCTTTCTCGTGGTCAGTCTCACAATCCTCCGGCGGGATTCAGACCTCTGGCCATTTGGTCCCTTTGATTGGAAAGGCGATGAGGCTACACTGCGGTTGCTTTCTGCTCCCGTACCGCGGAAACCGAAACAGTGTTTCAGCGTCTGGCTGATAGACGACACGGTTTCTGAAATAGAAATCGAGTCAATGCGGAGGTGACCTGTGGAGCTGTGGATGGGTTTCCAGGGGTCCTCTCGGTGTTCCAAGGTTCCTCCTCGATCCACAAGGCTGGTTGACTCCTCGACCCCCAGAATTAGTGGGTCAGTCGTGGTGGGCGGGAACGTTATCCGATATTTTGGGGTGAGTGAGGCAGCAAGCATGTCATAATAACGGCTTGCTATCAGGTGGCTTGCATGCCTACTGAGTTCGGTAACTCGAGCCGGCCGGACGCAGCGAGCCATACGAATCTGCCTCAAGCACTGCCTTCACTTGAGTTCATGATTACATCAACCGCGCGAGAAGCTGTAGGAGGAAGGAGAGGCGGAAAGAGAATCGGTCTGCAACAAGGCTCCGGTAGGACTCTAACCCCTCGTGCGCGATGTTGGGACGTTACGGCGATGTTGGGAGCTGAAGAACTTCTCGAGGTTTTGAGATTTTCTTTGTTTTTTCTTCTTTTTGTTTCGTCTCCTCCTCCACGTTGAGCAGTCGGCTGGTTCATTCCATTCGAGTGCTGAGCTCCCTAAGCCCTGACGATGGGCTCCAGTGTTTCGAAGATGCGCCAACTCCACGGCTCAAATGAGGCGACGTGCGCTTGGCTTTACGAGCCAGCTCAGAATCAGGAAATCCACGGACGAAGCGTTTGGAAAACGGCGGAATCGAAGCGACCAATTCAATCGGGTGAGGGTCGTCGTACCGTTTTCGTTGTCGTTGTTGTGCGTGTCGAGGATAATGCTTTCGTGGCAGTCGTTTAGGACGACATCGAAGATTCTCGTTCTTAACCGTCGATAGTGGTTGTAGTCGGTTACAACTGCAAGGGTAGAATTCGTATTTCCTGTCCCATTAAGCACGCCCAGCCTATAACCTGTGTAGACGTCTGCCTCCTGACTCTCTTTCTATCATTCTTGGTCGACGGTAAAACTTCCACAAACGAAAAAGGGAGGAAACGAAAGGCGGACGAGAAGGAGAAAAAAAAAGCGAGGAAAAAGGCGCGGAAAGAACAAAGACTTTTGCCGAAGCTAAGTGTGCTCGTAAGTTCTTTACAGCTAGAGTCGGCGTTTTCGGCACTCCATACCGAGTTATACGTTTGTAGCTCGGCGAAAATCCCTCTCCGCTTGCTAGTAAAGTCGACGGTTTCGCGGTACTCGGCGCCAGGATACAATGCCGAGCTTACCCACTTTCCGAGCGACGACCGACCGAGCCGACTGCCAGATTACTACCAGACGCCTCACAGTGAATTGACCACATGTGCATTCACGTACGGATGTAAGGTCTACGGCGCGGCGGAGCGGGCGACCACACAGGGTCCCTTCGCAGATTGCGTCGGCCAGCACGCCCCGGAATTACGACGGCGTATGCGCAATCTGACGACGTCCACGGCAGCCGAAAGCAAATACGACTCAATTTTCAGCAAGAATAGCTCACATAGTACAACAATAGAGCAATGATTCAGGACGGCGCGATTCTTGGAAGTGGATTTGGAAAGTTTTCGGGCCGGAGTTGTAGGAAGGCTCGGGCGCCAGACGGTCATCACGACGACAAAAACTCAGGATTTCTCTCTGCAACGAAAAGCAACAGCGAATACTTTGAATTCAAGGATTTCGGAGCTGGAGACTACGGTTTGAAATCCCGCGCTCTTCGACTTCTTTTCGATCTTTGGTCCACCGAGCTGTGTTTCGCGCTTCGAAGCGGGAACGGTGACCGCGCAGAATTATTATTTTCTTTCAAGATATTCGAAGAATGAAGGGAAATTCTCGAGCATAGGCGGCTCTGTCGTAAAAATTGCTCCGAAGGCGGCTTTTCCTCCCTTTATCCTCTTCCAAGCTGGTCATTCCATATATGGGGACGTGAATCAAGCCCTGAGCATGGACGTTCTCGATGTACATGCATCAACAAAAAAGGGGTCCAGTCCAGTACTCGAGGCTTCGCTGACTTTGGGAGGGTGCCGTGTGAACCCCCTCCGTGTCATACGCAGGTTACGATGCACGAGACCAACACCGTACTGCGCCAATCCTTAAGGGAATGGTGCACCCTTCGAAGGATGTTGCGGCGGCTATTGTGGCTCGAATCCTTCCTCGTTCGCAGGCTCCTCGCTTCTATTCATTCACCTCATATTGGCTGAAGTGGCTCTCGCTGATGATCCAATCAGCCGGCGTTTGTTGGAGGAATAACCTGACAGCTCAAGCTGCTTATGGCCCGACAAATGGCGGATTCGCTGATGAGAAGTGAAGTAAAACACCGTTGCTCGAGTTCAGGTGGAATTAGATCTCGTTTGTCTTCGGGAATTCCTCCCTTTGGCGGAGCACGTAGGTCATCAGCAATGACATCTCCCATGACGTTCTCGATGACGCAAGGAAAAAGACCACAACCGTCCTCATTCAGAGAAATCTCGAGCCCTCTCAATGTCTCAAGCATGTGGTCTTTCCACGGACCGCCGTCATGTCTTTCATGATTCTACTCGGACGGAAGCGACCCGGGACAGAAGATGACTTGGATAGCTCGAGGAACGTTCTCAGAATAAACGAATCGACGATTCTAGACGACGACAACAAACACTTTGGCGGACGCTTGATGACCAGTTCATGGAGTCTCTTCGCTTGGTGGTGTCTATCTCGTTTCCGATGACGACCGGCTAAGCGGTCGATCGACTTCCTCGTATCAACAAACCATTCGGCGATTCCGGCTCGAAAGGAGAAAGTGAATGCTTTCCGCGTGGAATGGGCGTCATTTCCGGTTGCGATTAAGAGCGTGATCGCCTACGAAGAAATCTCACTCAGTCTCTCATCTATCCATCTATCCATCCATCCAGTAATCTGATTACTCAATATGTATCCACAAGGTCCGAAGTCCCCTCTTCTGCTGCTCAATAAACGTTTCGTTCTGTTTGCAGGGTTGGGCGAAGCTCGCGTGAAGCTGTTTCATCCGCCAACACCGACGGCGGGTTCGGATCTGAGCTTGACTTGCGACGTTGACGGAAACCCCGAGCCCCGTCACGTCGAATGGTTCCATAACGGTGCGCGGATGCACCGCGGCGCCCAGGTTTCTTTTCGGCACTTCAGGATGACCCTGGCCAATGTGACGGCCAGGAACAACGGAGTGTATTCTTGCAAGGCGAGCAACGATGTGGCATTGGTCTGGAGTTCCACCCATTTTGTTCTCGATCTCAAAGGTGAGTTATTTGTGTCGGCGCCTCGCTCGCGTTGCGCGTTATCTCTTCGGAAATTTCCCCTCTCTTCATTGAATTTTGAATTCACCGATCCCTCCTCTCCCGGCGATGGTTCTCGCGAGAATGTCCGACACGGACCGCAGATGTCAGCCGGTCGTGCTCGAGCGACCTCGTGTTGTCGAAGCGAAAGAAGGAGCTATTGTCACAAATGTCGTTAGCAAACGAAAATCTATTGCAGCGCCTCACGTGCCCTCGATAAGGGTGCGACCAAACGACACGCAGGTGGCCGAGGGTTCGCAGGCGACGTTCAACTGCGTGTTCGATGACGTCGCCATCGTAGAATGGTATGCCCACAATCAGGACATCCCGTTGACCAATGGAAGTCGAGTAGTCATCTGGCCGAACAACTCGTTGACGCTGAACGACGTTGCGAAGAATGACGAGGGACTTTTCAAGTGTGTGGGCATCCCCATGCACAAGGGGGTGTCTCAACAAGTTTTCGCCGCCCGTCTTAGCATCGCATGTAAGTTCGAATTCCGTTTCGTCTCCAGTTTTTCGATTCGACAGCTTCTGTGTTCGTTCCTTTGTGCTCGTGTCGCCTTTTCCCACCGAGAGGGAAAAAAAGTCTTGGCCGAAGTGATTGTCGTAAAGGAAAGACTTCAGAGGGTCATTTAGGGCCAAAGCCGTAAGCGACCGGTGTGCTCGGTGGCCAGCCACGAATTGAATTTGCCTTTGGGGTGGCTCAGGGATGATCGGCCTGCTGCTGCTGCTGCGGCTGTTTCATATTAGTATGCTGCTCCCTTGCTGACTTCGATGGAGGAGAAGGAAGTTTTGTCCTGATGGCGTCGCGTTTCTGAGAATCGCACATTTCTCGGAGAGGGGACATCGAAGCGAGAAGCATCACGATCACTGAGCTGTTGTTCAGTGCTGGACGAGCAGCCTCGGTGGAGGGAGACATGCGGCAAAGAAATGCTTCCTCACATCCAACTCGTCTTATTTCTAGGGATTGGAAACTTCGAGCCGGAAGTTTCCATCGAGCCCCAGTTGGATGATCTGATGTACGTGGTCGCGCTCGGAAGTCAGGCGAGATTGCTGTGTCTTCCACCCGATGGAACGCCCTCACCGAAATGGTACTGGACGCTCCCCGCAGGCTCGGTCGTTTCGGATACAGGCCGCGTCCGAGTGAACGTGGAATCCGAGTTGCAGATAGATCATGTGAAACTTGAAGACGCGGGAAACTATTCCTGCCACGCGGAAAACATTGCAGCCAAACGAACCTTGACTGTGCAACTGGTTGTGACAAGTGAGTATGAAATTTCAAACTTCTGAGGTGAAAGGTGTCTTCAAGAGCCCGGAATTCTTTCGAGCGAGATGTAGGTGTCCTCTTGAAGATAGAGAGAATGAAAGAGAGAGAGAGACGAAATTAAGAATCTCAGAGAGGAGAATCATCCTGGAATCACGAGGTCGAGGAGGGTGGGTTCCGTAGGGCGAGAATGGTACTTTTTAGAACCGGGCGAAGCCGCAGGGTCATTCCTCTGACGACGTTCGTCGCCCGAGTGAGGATGTAAGTTCGCGGAATGACCTTGGTCTAATTTGCTCCAACTTTTTTAGACGGGACCGCTTTGAAGTTTTAATTTGCTAAAAGTTTTGACCGAGTTCTCCCTCGCCGCGGGTTCATCTTATTCCTGGAAGCGAGAACTTTTCTCCTCATTTCAACGTATGGCGAGCGAATATGTTGGTGAATTGAGTCAGAGAAGAAAGTGACGTTCAAGGTGGCTCCGTTTTCTCAGAACCACAGTTAGTGATTCGCGGTAGCGAGAAATATCATATTGGAGGAAATCCGCGGACGGAAATCTTCAATATTCTCAGCATATTCATCTTCGAATGCTTTTCGGGAAGAGCCGAGCTTTCTTCGCTTCATCCGATTATCTGGATAGAGACGCAAGCACGCACAACATTTTTGTGCGTGAGCGGCGCGGCTATTGTAAAAAGCGGTTGATCCTCCGCTGAGGGTGGGCAGAGTGGATCTGGAATGATATCCCATTTATAACGGCCATTACCCCCGCGTCGACTGGAATACCTCATCCCTGCTGGTGGTGCGCTGCAGCAGGGGCGGCGGCGGCAACTGCCGCGGCTTCTCATGAGTTCATTTCATCTGTAGGCTTTAGCGGTAGGCGGCGAGCACGTATGAAGCCACACGAAATAGAAAACACAATTTCATCTGTGTAGCTGGTCCGCCGGTTCGAAGCAGGGCAGTCGGTCAAAGTCGAGTCGGCAGCATATAGGGAGGGAGGGACACAAATTCAGCTCCGGAATGCGACGCAGATCATTTGGAAGGGAACACGGGTGGTTCTGAATTTCTCGTCTGTTCCAGCGCCCCCCGAAGTACATGACCATATAAGCAGTAAACTGCAGCTTCACGAAGGAACATCCCATGTGCTCAAGTGTTCGTTCAGAGCGTCAGCTTGGCCTCTGACATCTGTTACGTGGACTAACGTAGATTCGCCGATGATGTCTTTGGATTTCGATCCGGAGAAAGGTGCTCTGAATTTGAAGAATATCACCATGAGAGACGCCGGCAAATATCTTTGTTCCGTCTCCTCGAAAGGATTCCCTACGGTGATGTCGAAACCTGTCGTAGTCGAAGTGATCGGTGAGTGAAATTGGAAATTCAAAAATATTCCCCTCCCCCCTCTAACGCTTCCTCGCTTCCCCACATTTCTCTGACGTCAAGTTTTCGAGCCGTCGCCCGCTTTTGGTCCAGGAGAAGAGATTTCCGCAAAGTGAACACTCTTCATCTTGGACGAGATACGAACAGGGACTTCTGAGATTAAGATTATCGAGAAGAAAGACAAGGAGATCATTAGAAAGACAAATGAAGCGGGGTGTACTCCTCTTGGTCCTTCTCTTCTGCTGCTCTGTCCTGGAAGAATGAGGGAATAGGAATGAAGGCAGGAGCGTCGAAGGACGAGCGGAACAAACATGTTGTTTGAATCCTGTTTTGTTTCTCGCCGATCTTCCCTCGTCTCTCGATTATTATCGGACAGCCCTATCAGACACGACTTTACCGTGAACACGACCGCCTCTTCAATTTAGCCCGCCGCTGTCGGTTGGCTCCGTCTGAGGCGGGAATTTCTCTGATTACGAAAAGCGTTTTTACTCGTTGTGGAAGGCCTTCCTTGCCGCGGCCCTGCTATCCTAAAGTTAGTTTTTATTCGGATTTGCTTAATTGTTCCCCTAATCACCTCACGTTCGATTACCTCAAGCTCCGCATCATTGAGACGTACATAGACCTGTTTCGGGTAATAGAAAAAAGATAAAGCCAGGCGCTGCTTAGCCTGGAATCCAGCGAAAAAGTTGTCGCTGTTTAGTATTTGACTTCCCCGTCCCGATTCGAATGACAAGAAAACGATGATTGTAATTAATTTCATTTTGCGTTTCCAGAGAAGCTCAAATTCTATCCGGTACCAATGAACACGAATCTCGAGTTCAAAAGTATTGGTCGGATTCCCTGTAGATCTAGAGGCGCCCAACGCGCAACAGTGAGATGGGTCAAAGTGAATTCGGAAGACGAACAGCGTTCGGTACCGCTGCCTACAAATCTGCGACAGGTACAAAGGAAAATCCGTTTCCCTTCCGTAGTGATAGTTAGATTTCTCATATTGATCTTGCGGATCTAACGCACTGACTTCATCCACGAGATCTTCTCTTGATCATCATGTATTCACTGGCTCCTATCGTTACAGGAGAACAACGTCCTCATTTTCGAACCTGTCACATACGATGATGGTGGTAAATACCGCTGTATAGCATCAACAACAGCAGAATCCATTAACGTAACAATAACCGTGACAGTTGGTGGTGAGTGATCCCAAGGAAGAGTTTCAGTAGCATCGAGGTTCAAAGATCAATTGTTGACTCCGAATCGGGCAAAGCGAGAAGCTCTGCGGCTGAGATTTCCTGAGACGTTGGCGACTCGTAATTAGGTTTTTTGCGCACAAGGCATCTTTGAATAAAAGCTTCACCTCCAATCTGGTAGTAACCAAGTAGCTAACCTCTCAATCTGGTGGAAGGCTGCTCATGAAACCGGAGGTGTCGTAGAGGATGATCTCAAAAGGAACACGGGGATAGAGTCTGAGCTGAATTAATTTCAAACTGTTTCAGTTTCGCCACGCTTCACCGTTTTCCCAAACTCAACTGAGGTCCTTGAAGGCCACCCGGTCTGGCTGAATTGTCAGGCCGAAGGCGATCCGGAGCCTCACATTCATTGGGACCGAAACTCGAGGGCGAATTCTCTCTCCCATGAAGCGCCACGAATTCAAATTTTACACAATGGTGCGCGACTTGACGGATCCTCTTTTCATCTGCCTCGATTATTAATATTTCCACTTGATTCGAGGAGCATCTTCGTTTTTTGAAGCATTCCTCTTCATTCTCTCCTCCCTCTTTTGACTTTTGAATCCTATAGTCTTTGACGGCAGTTTCAATGATCCTTCGCAGGGACCCTTTTCATCCAAGAAGCCTATATGAGGGACACGGGACAGTACGGCTGTACAGCTGGCAACCGCGGAGGTTTCAATCGAACTGAGGTCTCGCTCGTCGTCGGATCTTCAAAAGATTTCGTACCTTCGTACAATCTTTCAGGGGATTCAGGCGACGAGACCATGTCTACGACGATCGTGATCACATTAGGGGCCGCAGGCATCTACATGATTCTGGTTTTGTCTTTGATGTTGTATTGCCGAGTAAGGAGAGCCCGAAGAAAGTCGGCCTTGCTGGGCAGTAGATCGAAAGGTGCGTCTTAGATCTCGGCATCGAACTCATTTCGAGAGAACTCGATCCATTCTCGCATTCCCGGTTCACTACAAGGTCTTTTCATCAACTCGATATTCGCTTTCAGGGAGCGGTTCAGATGAAGAGAACCGACTTGACGGTCCTGTAGGCTCTGGAGAGCTACAGAGCAATAAGCTCTTGCCATCAGCGGGCTCCTCCGAATCAGGATCAGTCACATCGAAGAACAGCAAGCTGTCTGTTGAAAGATTGCATTTCCCTAGGAAAGATCTCAGTACGATTATGCTCTTGGGCCGAGGTGACTTTGGGGACGTGTACCTCGCGAAAGCTGCCGGTAAGAGCATCAAAGGAGCTCGTCATCGGATCGTTTATTGCCTTTTCTCACGAAGTTCAAATGACAGTTGATGATGAATTTCGTCATTCATGATCTGATCTCAACATTTCAGGCATCGCAGAAGAAACCGTTATGGTTAAGTCGCTTCACTCACAGGAGGAGGCGACGAAGTTGGAATTCCGACGCCAAGCAGATATGTTCACGACATTGAACCACCAAGGAATTTGTCGAGTGGTTGGCATGTGCGCCGAAACGGAGCCTCTGCTCGTGATGTACGATTACACGGATTGGGGAGATTTGAAACGATTCTTAGCCGCGACCAGAAAGGATGCTCCGCCAAGCCAAGGAAGCCATCCGCCTCCACTGACGACAGCTCAGTGTATGGGAGTTTGTCATCAGGTCGCCCTAGCTATGGAATATCTGTCGAATCATCGGTTCGTTCACAAAGATCTGGCGGCACGCAATTGTCTCGTCACGTCAAAGCTCGACGTAAAACTTTCGAGCCCCAGTTTGAGCAAAGGTAAGTTAAAGAAATCTACGGAAATGATCTCAAAGAATCATATCCGCTATCGTTTGATTGTTTTCTCGAATCAATCCTAATGAGTGCTCTCTTACAGACACATACTCTGCGGAATATTTTCACTACCGTGACCAGCTGGTTCCATTGAAATGGGCGCCGGCCGAGGCGGTAATCGAAGATCAGTGGAGTTCCAAAAGCGACGTTTACGCTTACGCCGTTTTCTGTTGGGAAGTCTTCACGCAGGCTCAGATGCCACACGAAGATATTCTTAATCCTGACTTCCTGTATCGACTCGAAGTCCACGAAATTCAATGGGAGCCACCGGCAAAATGCCCTCCAGCCATGCAGGCCCTGATGCGGTCGTGCTGGAGGACTCTTGTCACCGACAGACCTTCGTTTAGTGAGATCAGTTCCCAGGTGGGGAAGATATTCGTTGATACGAATGTGTAGAACTCTATCAAGGCCAAAGCTAGCCACATCAAGAAGCACCGCCATCGCAGCAAGAAACGAAAGCACTCCAGAGATGCGCAAACGACAAATGGAACTCATCGGGACTCTAAAGATCGTGAGCGGAGTCACTCGAAACACCGATCGCGCTCCAAGTTCAACTTCAAAACACGTCGAGCGAAGTCCTTGAGTCATTACCACCAGGACGCCTCCGTGTACAACTCTCCATTTTCAGCGCAACCGTCTCCGTTGCATTTCCATGTTCGAATGAGCAATCATTCGTCACCTTCGCATTCGTACCTCACGTCGACAACCCTTTTGGCGGGTCATGGACTGTTGGACTCAGAGCCAAGACTCACGCCGTATGTGTGAAAATGTTATCATAGAACCAGTTAGAACACGGCTTCTTTGTACGCTTTCACGACACCGTGCTGCTTTCATAGAAGAAATCCTCACTCTTAGCTGAGCTAGTGTCTCCCCCGTCGAGTTGTTAGAGCTCGGATCGTAGTTTTCCCGCGACTGGCACTTCCCCAAAAGCTGCTTAGATCACACTGGTTCTAATTGTAATTAAGCGATGTACAGAATAATGAGTTTACGACGTCAAATCAAAATCAATACAACCTCCAACTGCCGCAGCTCACTGCTGACCCTATCATGCGAAAAAGTTTCTCCCCAGTGCGCAAACCTTTTCATAGACTTCCCCCGTTGAAAGTATACGTGCCAAATCCTCAAGCACTAGTTGAGCAATCAGAACGAATCGTGGAGCAGTGAGTGAGTTTATTCGGGTATAACTTGATACGAATTATAAATAGCACGCTGAGATGATTTGTATGTTTTTCTGTGTATTTTTATACTTCAGTCTTGGAAAATGAAATTTGCCCAACCAATTACAATTTCAAGGAAAGAGCTGGCCGGAGATGAAAAAAGAGAAGAGCGACTCAAAAGAAAACGATTCATTCTTCTCCGCCATGTACACTGATGTCTCGTGAAGAGACGTTCTACCAAAGGACGGTTTATCATTTGATCGACAAGAAAAGCACGAAAACGAGCAGCAAAGAGCGAAAGGAAACGACAGAAAATACGTTTCCAGCATTCCCATTGTGCCATACGGACCGGCCGATTCTAGACGGAACACGCCTGGGCCCGTTTTACATAAACGTGAACGGAACATGTCGAATAAACTTTAGGATCAACATTCCGAAGCTTCAGGCGCTCTTGGAAGAGGAATCTCCATTCAGTTTGTCAGAATTGTGTGCTGTACATAAACCGGAACATTTGATGATGCATGCAGTCAGGATCATCGTCGGAGGTGCGCATGCGACCATGTGAAAGCTCTGCGCCCGCATTTTCGAATAAACCGAAACCGTTTTCATCTGATTGAGTTCTTCGTGTTTCTCCGTGTTGTGATCGCTTCAGGCGAAGCCGATTCGAAATGAGAACTTTTCAGTAAAGGTATAAAACTCCTCGGGAAATTTCGTGCTCATTCAACCATTCAAGTAGCTCGATCCCTCGGATCTTGCTGGAAGGATCTAAGAATATCTAAGGCCAAAGAACACGTGTTGATTTCTATTTCAGAAGAGTAACATTCCTCTTTTTCAGTTTATTTATTCTCCATGAAGCGCTTTTCATGCAGTGTACAATGATGATGTTACATTCGGAATTCATTCACCAGCCAATCACCCATAGTATGAACGTTAATAATCTATAAATTAAATTCCGACGGGAATTCGTTTGCGGCAGGGAAGAGCCCAGAAAGCACACTCTATGCAATTAATGATAAATAAGCTGTCAGCTACAAACTCGAATCGAGTTTTGCCTTGTAACTGTATGATAAGTATTATCCCTATTATATCCGGCTCTTCAATCGAAGATGAACTCATTCCGTCACGCCGGTCTCTCATATGAGATTAGAAAATTGGGTTTTTTTGCTCAAGATTTTGATTGGCACATTGCCTTCGATCGCTGTAAGTGAGCGAAGCTCAAGTTTCTCATCGAAATCTATATGGATATACATATGCGACATCTAATTAGCTCGAATGCGATCGAAGCCGTTATAGAGCTGCCTCGCAATTGAATTTGATCCTGTTCAGGCTAAGAGAATCGAACAACAAACATTTCAAGCCGAAACCACAACTTTGGAGAACTGCCGGAAGATATTCTGTCGCTACGTGTGGGTAAAGACTGATCGCATCGCTGGGCGTGCATGAAGCAGTGATCAAGGCTTCGACGACACCGGGATGCACACCCGCCGGATAAACCAGGTAGCCCTCTCGATGCTTCTGGAAAGTCTCTTGAAGCACTTCGTAGCTGGCTTCCTTCAGATCGATGATCTCTCTTTCAACTCCGTCCGGCGTCAGGTGCCTCGGCGGCATGTACGTATGGAAGTAAACAACTTTGCCGTTTTCGTAGGTGTTCATCTGCATCGGAACAACTCCTGCTTGATGAGCGAGTGCGAAGAAAATGAACATGTAGATGTTGAAAGCGTACCACATGCCACAGAACCGATCCGATTGCGTCAGTTTGAGAGCGTTCCTCAAGGCGAACGGAACCAGGAGAGGTAGCAGAAAACGCGGTTCTTGGTGTGGGAAAACCGATAATACGAGCAACGGGACGATGGTGCACATGTGTAAGGAGAACTTTTCAATGTTGAAGTTTTCCCGTTTCAAGATCAACCTATAAATATCCCGATAAATATACATAGAGTGGAGCCCAAACAGCAAAGGGATGTTGATTACGAAGTGGAGCCAGCGCTGATGCAGTCCATGGTTTGCAAGATTGTCACTGTCGCTGTTGTAAAGGAGGAAGTTCAGAGGGGTGATCACCAAGTTGGCTTTGGGTTCTGCTAGAAGTTCATCCAGGCCTCTGTAGTAGATAGAGTCGATGGCGATAAGCAGACAGCATGACGGAACGGCATAAAACGACATGCGAATGCAAGCCTGTAGGAAGTTCTTGAAGCTATTGGTCGAGTAGAAACGGAAGAAGAACGGTGTCAGAGCGAAGCACACAAACGTGGGTCGGTTGAACACACCACAAACGATCACTGTCACATACAGCAGCTCTGACGAACAAGAATGGAACACCGGTTTCTGTCGCTTGGGAGGTTGTTTCGGTGCCGTCGATTCCGCCTCAGGCTTGGCGTCTTCCGAGTTTGCATCCTCTGAGAATTCAACTTTCTTCTTCTGTCCATTCTCTGTTTCTGTCTTGGCGTGGCTTTCGGCCCCATCATCGTCCTTACTGTCAGCTTTGCTCAATGGAAACGAAAGCAGGATGATCAAGGCGAAGAGCACAGTCTCAGTGACGTTGCTGAACGTTCTCGTGAAGTACACCATGGCCAAATAAGAGGTGGCAACCACTTTCAATGCAGGTGGGCCGCGAATTTTGTAGACAACGTAATCGACCACGAACGACAGAAGACTGGCTACTATCCGAGGTAGAACTAGTCTGAGATAAGTCGTACTACCCACGAAAGTCAAGATTTTGTACGGCAAGTACGCGAACAGGTGTACGAACACCGAGCATCGGAGAGGTTTTTCTGTTGTGAACTCCCACGGCCTGTAGGAGTCGGTCTTGAGAACTTCTCCGGCCGTTATTTCCGTTGATTGGAAGAACTCATCCGGATGTATGTAGCCAAATTGTGGAAGTAAGACCCTAGAAAGAACACGTATGAAGTTGAGCTACATTTTCGAAGAGGATCATCATCAGTCTGAAGAGCTGATCGGTAGAATTGTGAACAGTGATGACAGCATGTTTCTCCGACTGTGCGCCAATAGAAGAATATCAGAATCGGTTCAACATTCTGGACAGAGCAGGTCACGATTGAGGACGTTCCCTGGAGCAAGAGAACGTTGGAACCGAGAACAAAACTTGGATTTTTCCAAATGGAGAACAATTCTGAATTGGTTCTCATAGGAGATGAATGGTATTCCCCTAAGAAACTCTTGGATGGGGGTAGGCAAAGTGCGCTTTCCATTGGATTTTCAATTGCTCAGTAGCTAATTGTCCACGACTATCCTTCGATATTTTAACGGAATAAACTGCTCAACTGACGTGACCATTTGGGTGATCACAGTCAGCGTTGGAATTTGTTACTTACAGGACTACCCTCAGAATCATGAGGATTTTCGTCATTCTGTCAACTTTCGACGGACTCGCAACCTCTCCAGCCATCATGAACGATTCTGCCGTCACCGAATATGAAGACCACCTCCGAGATCCGACTTCACCCTGAAAGTAGGTGCCCGAACAAACAGTTCGTGGCGAAAATCGTGCGCTGCCTTTCAGAAGGGCCTCTTCTGCGCACTTGTGGACCGGGGCGTATCCGGTGGCCCTATGGAGACGGAATTATACACAAACGTTAGTTAGAGCCACCACGAGACTTTCAAGTCATGGAAGAGTATATGAGAACTAGAACGAGACCAAATATAGGTATCTATAAAACTGTGTCACTGCTTCGAACTGCCTGTTGAGGTTGCTCTGAAATATGGTACTCTAGAACAACGCCCAAATGCTCTAATCTTGTCATTCTCGAGCAGCTTTCTGTCTCTACAAATCTCTACCCGCTTAGTATGTGTCTCAACCTACCGTGGATACGTCGCGCGAACCTCAAACGTCACTTGAGTTTCTTTGCCGCCAAGCAGTCAGCTGTATACTGTTGACAAACAGCGTCACTTGCGCTTTGACGTAAGCGAGAGAGGTGGTGACGCACGCGCATGCGTCAGTGGAGAGGGCAGAGAGCAAATCTTGGCGCCAAAATTTGAATGATCCTCATGTAGCACTTGAGATTGAGAATCCCAGGTGGAGGAGTATCTGCTGTCCTGGGAAGCGTTTCAGTGTTTAGCTCTGACATTGCTTTCTAGGATGCTCCGTTACAAAGAGCTGTTCTGAACCTTTCGTTTGATATGGGGCGGATACATCTGCGGCAAAACTCGACAGAAACTGGCTTTGTTGTGAAAGCCGTGAAGTTCTGCACGGCGTCCAGATAGCAGGGTCAGGAATCGAGTTCAATCTACGTCCACGGAGTAAGGGGCTTGAGAATGTCAAGTGCCTCATCATAGAGGTTTTCATACGGCAAGAGTGTGTATTTTGGGGAGTACCATCGAGAGGAGAACTTGATTATACGGAAAGCTGCCCGTTTTGCTGGTTCGCAAAAATGAGAACACGACTTTGGCGTAGCCAGGGTTTTTTGGAGTGGCGACGCTCCGTCATGGATTATGGGAGAGATTTTGATACTTCAAAGTTCAAGAGCCAAGCGAAGACGATTCCGGAGAATTGGGCTCCCTTCCGCAAGAGCTAGATCGATTTTGGGGATTTCTGATTTCTCTCGCCTGACTCCGCGAAACCGGTCAGGTATTCCTACAGTCGGGAAAAGTCAGAGATGAGCTGGATTATGAAGACTCGGAACAGTGATACCATTGACCCAACCGGAATCAGAGCTCAGAATATCAAGAATGGAGAGTGAGCAGGACCAGGTGTCTGGATGAGGTCCTGAAAACGCGTTCGGGGCAAACAAAGCTTCCGGTCGCTGTTTGTCCGCTATTTTTCTATCACCTAAGAAGGTCTACGGGAAAAGAGGACTCGAAATGCTTGGGATGGTCAAAATGGGACCTGAGATTTTTTCGCGGATCACGCAAGATCGTAATGAACAGCCGTAACTACGTACAATGCGGAAGTTTAAATTGTTTGGACACAGTATTTCTCAGATGGTTCGTCGACACGGCTTTGAATTATCGGTCCTGAGCTTTTGCAGATGAATACGGATGGGTCAGCGAGGGGATAACATAAGGAGTAGCATCCCAGAAACCTAAGCGGAATCTCAGTTGCCCCTCAAAGCAGCATATCCCACCGCTTTCCTGGTTGGCTGAGAACTCGACATCGGAGAACTTTGGTCGCGTCCACCATAATTCACATTT
This sequence comes from Neoseiulus cucumeris, assembly GCA_021527715.1. Lineage (NCBI taxonomy): Eukaryota > Metazoa > Arthropoda > Arachnida > Mesostigmata > Phytoseiidae > Neoseiulus > Neoseiulus cucumeris. Next base: position 160,089 of record JAJSRV010000131.1, on the reverse strand, counting down.
CTCGATGATTGCTGCTGGCTCACCCAATCAGGTACAGGGGGTGGATTTTTAGTGAAGATCATCTGTGTATGCGAATGCGTCCCTTGAGGGTCATTCGCCGTGTATGAGAAAACAATCGGGTCTTCTTGCGCAGGTCTGTTCCAAGAACTAGCTTGAGCGTTCAGGGTACTGAACAAAACGCCGAGAATCAGGATAGCGTACTGGTGAAAATTTTTATTAGCTTGGCCGGATATTTCTGGGAGCATTTCTTGGATCATTAGAATCACTTGGATTCAAGAAGGGATCGAGATCGAGAAAAGACTTGATCAAATGGTTTTAAACTCACCAGGGCTCGCATTCTGCGTAATTTGAAGTTTTTGTTCCTTCACTCGTGGCGGCAAGCTCTCTCCGAAGAGATCCGTCGCTTGTTGTTCTCCCATTTTATTCAAAAGAAGAACCCCTTTCCACGATGTCCTCGCGCATTGGAAGCGATTGGAATCGCCACTGATCGAGAGGAGGATCATTGGAGCTCTGTTTTCATTTGGACGAGGTCCAAGGAGAAAATAATCCACAATTTGTGATCGATAATAGTTGCCGGCCTTTGCGGTCAGGCTGTTGTGCTCGCCGGTGACTTCTGTTTTCCAGAGCCAGAGTCGGCGTTTCAAGTTGAAATTCGCGATTCAGAATTCCCGATTGAAAGACAATCGTCTGATCATGTGGCACATGAGAACATGCAGATTCGACCTCCGCACGTGTGTCGAATCTGCATCTGAACCACTCGGCGGTTTTTGCTTTCGTTCTGCCATCACTCATCGGATGAATATTTTCCGGAGAACATTCGTGCAAATCAATCATAGGCACGCATGGATTGGAAATTGCGCGGCAAAGTTTGAATTTGTGCGATGCAACTACAGACAAATCTTCGAACTAGAATCCGAGCGGGATGAATCTCTCTTATCCAACCAATGTTTTGATTCGATAAGTCCTGGAATCAGATGACACTAGCTAATCACAGTTGACGGAGTCGACAAAATACTTCTACCACTTTAATTTATCCCCATTTCTGAATATTGCAAGTCGGCCAGGTTTTCGACATTCGGGAACTCTCATCGGGCTGTCCCTTGGGAGTCTAAATGTCCTCGTGTCTCAAACTCAGATGATGATGAGCTTGGGAGAACTCTCATTTTTCAGTCGAATCATTGAAGTCGAATCATATCACGACCGTATGGTAGCTTCCGATGCGAAAATCCAGTTCACTTGAATCTCAGAAGCATTGAGAACACTCGCTCAACTCTGATCGATTTCTTTCCCAACTATCAATGTGGTTCGCGGATCGCGGCAGCTTTCGATTCAATTTTGAAATTATGACGACAAGTAATGAGTACATACATTCACTCCGCAGAAAAGGGGAAGCCAATCATTTATTCCGATATCTGTTCGTCATTCCGATCCACAACAGGGAATGGATTCGCAAAAATAAATCAGTGGATTTCCGTCCGAGAAATCACGTACTCGAGCGGATTTCGAATCAAAGAGGTTTTTTGTTATCAGTACCATCAATCTCCCAAAGCGACGCATGAATCAGATATGACGTCATTGGCTCACTGCGTATTGTTGCCTCCTGTCGGTTCTGACTACTTGTTCACTCGAGGAACTTCCAATGCGGATGATTAAGGTACTCTTGGGGCGAGTTCTGTGACTTCGGTGAGTTGCACTACTGCACTCCCCCGGAGCGCTCAAACTGCTTAATGGAGCCTCTCATTGACTCCGACCGCGAGTTCTCTTGGGCAATTTCCTATGTCTTTTATCATGGTGCTCGTGGTGAGTCTTGTGACCTCTGTGGGTTCCGCTCCGGTAAGCTCCCTGAGCGTTCAAAGTCCCCATCACGACGGCGAGAATCAGGACCAAGTACTGAAAAAACTTCTACGCGTCAGTTTCGATCATAAATCGTGCCAAAGGTTGAGACGGCTCGGATTTCAGCCTAGAATTTGGATTTTCCACACAATCCAGCTTTGAATCCAGCCTTGAACGCGGATGGGACGAAATTGCTGGTTCCAATATCCGACGCCCTCCGTCCCTACTGCCTCTGCCCAGATGATTGGCCACGACTTTTGCGATCAGAAGAACGCAGCAGAACCGGGCGCGGAACGAAGTCGCCTTCCTGAATCTCCACTCCCCGACTTCTCTCCATAAATAGATGGGAAACCCTTGTGCCTAACCCAAAGTCCGCACGCCATATAGCTACATATTGGGTTAGAGAGTGGTACTCCAAATCGACGCTTGAATTCGAACTCACCAGCAATTTCATGATGCTCACTTTCTCAAAGGTTTCAACGTTTTGATGGTCGTAGAGACCTCACGCCCGGCGGCTCCATGATTGTTCCACGCCACTCGGGATCCTCCTTTCCACTGTCTCCTCACTCGTCGGCGATCAGAATATACATGTCGGATCTTACAGAATACGTCTTCATTCGAACGGAATCCAAGTCCAGAACATTCTCTACCTCACAATCAAGCACTGACAGTGACGTATTCAGCTCGTATGTTCACTCACTCGATGGTTTTAGTCAAAAACGATTACAATCGATTTCATTGGGCATTGCCTCCACTCTCACGAAGTCATCCTTTCTTCCGCAGGACTTTCCGTCGAGTTCCTTTCTTCCCTCCCATGTTAATGGATCGAAACAGGATTAAGGAGTCATCCGCGTAGGCAGTGGTATGAGCCGTCCGTCTGGATTATTTTGAGAAGGAATCGACGAAAGTAGATAATGAATGCGAGTGGCCCTAAGATAGACCTTTGAAGAGTGCTCATATTGACTTCGATCTAGTCGGAGCGAGCTGACCCAACATCAACAGGTTTCGTCCCTTTTTTAAGATATCATTTGAACCAAGCGACGATATTTCCGTTGAAATCAATGTAACGATCAATGTCGAAAAATGTCTGCGAGCAACATCGAGTATCATCATGTTCAGCAGTCACTAGACTTGAGAAACGGAGGCAAGTATCATCAGTTGATCAATATTGATTTATTTATTGATGATGTCTGAACCTTATGGCTTCATTCATCACGGTGTGGACAAAAGACATGAATGAAATTGCAATCGGTCATTATGCCAAGCTTCCGAGGCTCGTTCGAACTTCAGCTTAACTTGAAATGCCTGGAAAGCTTCTAGCTTCCAGAAGACGGAAAGCTCGTGCAGGAGCTTCACCAAGATTTGTCGGAATCTTGCACTTCGAGAGAGGGTCGCATCGTGACCGCGAGCTCATTCCTGAATGTATTGCTTAAAGTTAACATGACAGTGTACATACTTCCATGAGCTTCCCTAGAGTTTGCAATTCTCTCCCCGACCGATGGCTCACAGCTTTGGAATATCTTTGTCCCCGACTTCGCCACTTGCCGATCTATGGTGGTGAGACGAGCATCTCCGCTGCACTGAGATTCGGAAGACTGAGACCCTACGTCAGTGTGTGTTAACGCGTTTCTTGTCAATCTTGTTTCATGGAAAGGGTTCTCATCGTACTCGTGAATCCATTTTTGATGTGTGAATAAAACGAGGCCGATCCTCATCGCAATTGCTGTTCTTTAAATTCAACTTGAAGAGTTATTCCATCTGTCGAAGTACCGAGAGGGTAGTGATCGATTTTCTCAGCTGTATGAACAATATGCACATCTCGGGTTGCTGCGTTTGTTTGATACAAAAAATGCAGTTTGAAGTGTGGACGCTCGTCTCAGTCCTCTGCGGGAAGCAAGGCCAGAAATCTCGACCAATTCCGGGCTCTTACAGTTAATGATCCTAGCGTGACCTGGCCGAGCGTGGCTAGAACGGTTCAAATTGAAGTCAGCTCCTACTCGGACCAAACGCTGTCAACTTCTGATTTAAGCGTACAATGATTAAAGCATCTGTGACGACTTGTGTCCTGGACGCCGTCTCGAGTAACGTCAAATATCATGGCGACCTGTCTGTTGCTTTACGCTGGACTAGTTCCCTTATTGAATGACAATCTTGAGGCGGACCACCCCAACAGTAGATGAAAGGAACGCGGAACCGTTGGAAGAAGCTACGTACGGAGATGCATAGTCGCGTCGTCGTCAATTGGTAATGTTCAATTATCGGAAAGTACCCTCTTAGAACCGATTCCGTGACGTATGGTGCTCTCAATTCTGATGAGGAATCCGGACCGAATATATCGACTGAAGATTCTGACAAGCTCTTATTTATCAGCCTCTCATGATATCGGTTGCAGTAGTCTAGCGCAGCTTCTTTCAACCACAACACCTTCAGGGCTTCAAGGGAGCTACACTTACGCACTTCCAACGAGGTTTTTCGAAACGAAATCGAAGTTGTCGGGCTCATTTCGACTTCATCTCTGAGCTAGTGGACCCAACCTTGATTTCATCTTCATCTCGCGGAAAGTGGAGGCGACCTCTAAGCGTTCGGGATCCACAACTGTAGAAGTCCTGGGTCGTGAGAATCTACATTGTTCCAGGAGTGAGAGACCCCTCGAGGGAACCATTTTGTACGAGAACGACTCATTCTGCGACCACTTTTGGAATCGGCACCGTCGAAATATCTTCTCGGAACAGGCATGCTTCTCCAGAGCCTCGGCGATAGACTTTCCATGGGTGCTACCGGGGTCGAATCCTGGAATGCTATCCATCGGTCTCGAATCCCCCTTCCCACTCAACAATCGACAGATAACATCCGCGGAGAATATTTTTGAAATCATCTATCGGGGAATCGAGGTCTCTACGTGTGAAGGAAATTCTGAATCCTGATACTGAAAGATGGTTTCTCGCTGTTGTTCTGATTATTCTCTATGTTGACCATACTTGGAATTGTCTATCGGATCGAATCGGATAAGACTATCAACGACTCAGAGCCTTTTTTTCCTCGAGATTCAGCCTTTTTAAGAAGGTCTCCTGGTGCACTGTTGACTTTACCCCGATTTACAGCAGATAAAGCATCAAATGTTGAAATGCATCCTGTCGTAGTCCAAGAAGTCGATCGAAGATGCCATTTCGCACGCATCGGTGCAAAATTTTAAAGCTCACATCAGTTGTGTGGCTTTTTCGAATTCGTTCCGATGTCGACGGCTCCCAATCTACAAAGTCATTGAGATGTTCCATAACGGCGCCGTTCGCGTATTCTTTATATGTCGAGTGAATTCACTCGAAACTGTTACAGTGAAACCCCACGGGACCGGCGAAATCCGTCCGTTGTAGCGAAAAGACGTCCGTTGTAACGAGAGTCTTCCTACATCATTCCCTATGGCAGGTTGGCCAGACGGGCGCTCGAAAATTGTTCGTTGTATCGAGAGATTCGTTATAACGGGGTTTCATTGTATTTTCAAAAAATCAGCAGACTCTGTTCGTGATTCACTGGACTCTGCCATGTGTCTTGTGGTTACCTCGGATGGGAGAAAATCATCGTTGAAGCCATTTCAGCAGAAACAATAAGAACAACAAACAAACCTGAATGGTATAAGTTTCACGATTCCAAGTATAGCGGCTAGCAAGTTTGACTCTCGTAGGCCTCGAAACTTCATTATAAAAAATTGAGGTGCGATTCTAGTGGTGGGCTTTCCTCTACGAATCAACCAGTGTCTTTTTGGTGGAGAGATAATGGAGTCCCGAGAACTCCTTAGGAAACGGCCGTTGAATGCAATAAGCGCCGAGGGACCGTTGAAACTGGCCTCGACAAAAACGTCACGATTCCCCGCAGTCATTGCTACGGAGAAACAGTTAGCTCCGATCAGAGGTTGAGACTTGAGGTTGCGTCTCTCGTCATATTCATACCTCTCCTCGCTTCTCACCGGGTTTCCTGTCAGGCGTCCTCTCGGGGCCATTTCTCTTCGTGTTGGGCGAAGCTCCGACGTGATTGCTGGTGAAGCACCGACTCCCTGAAACCGACATAAAATAGCCCGCATACTGAAGGGAAACAGACAACCTATCTCAAACATCGAAGGTGCTATGGCTAAGTAGGCGGTGCATACCAAAACCGAAAATGCTGATCCCTATCCGTCAATGGCTTCGATTTCGAGATGCAACATTCTCAAATTAGACAAACTTCGTTTTAGGGATACTCCATGAGCCACCATGTCCATGGAGCGCCTGAACTTGTCATGTCTACATTGGCAGGAAAGTCCCGTGCGCATTGGTTGAAACACATCTCCCATGCGAATATCGTCATCGCCGAACGCAAATGTTCTATTTGATCGTCGCCGTGCTCCTCACCGGAGTGTTCTTCTTGGGTGAGACTCATCGGTTGACGGAAATTCACGACAGTACCAACCTTCGGTTCTGCAGTTTCGTGCAGGGTTTCGTCAGGCGGATCAGGCGTGAACAGCTGCGGGAGTGCTTAAGTTAAACAATTACCAACGAGTCTCACATCTCCAGTTTCACATCCCGCTGTTGACATTCAAATATTAAAAAAAAGATCAGCATTCTAGAAACACTTCTGCGATAATTGAGGAGCAATACCGTCTTGTGCGAGCCGTTGGATCCGAACACGAATAAAACCGTAGGAAACACATGTTGTACAGACGAGCTCACGCGAGTACACAAGCCGTATTTCATCCAGGAAAACATAGTCGGGAAACGTAGGATGCTCGTAAGTCGAGCTGGTGGATAGTGAAAACGCATCTGGATTCGTCAGAGCAACACGCGCGAAACATCTGTGTCCATAGTGAGAAAACGAGAGAAATCAGGCGTCCATCGAAAGCAAACGTCACACGCTCTTCCAATCAATTCGGATTATGCTCTGTCGGCCGTTATGGGTTGTTGTCAGACTTCTGTCAGAATACAGGGAGTCACAGAAAAATGACTCCGCTGGCCCACTGAGATACCCTGAAATACAATATATCTGAAGTTTGCATCTTGCGTGTTTCGAGATTTATACCGAAGGATACAGTGAGCGGATCTTTCAGAAATGCGGGCTGGACGATTGACTTTCAATCACCATTGTTTTTTAAGTTAGTAGTCTTTGATGACGAGGAGAATGAAATTTAATTGACACGCTAGTCTTTCAAGCCATTCAGACGAGAGTCCTGGCTCAATTTCTCGGGACGATCTTTCGGCGGAGGCATCGAATCCGAATGAATGCTCGACTCAAAGCTTTCCGGAGCTTTTGGAGCAGGGGAGCAGGATCTATTTCCCGATCTCCTAACTCGATCGAAGTGAAAAATTCAAGCATTCGAGACGACCGTTCGATCACACTGAAGGATTGCAACGTGGTTCTGGTGGGAGAATTTTTGATTTCGCCATATTCACAGAATCATGTACATATATCTCGGAAGCCCGCATTTCTGCGTTTGTGAACTAAGATCCGAAAGATCTTCTTTTAGACTTCTAAGTGGACGATCTCTTCCTAGATTCGGTCGAATCTCGTGAAGCAGTGTTTGGAACGAGGGCCTCATTTTTAGCTACTAAACAGGAAAATTTTTTTTCCGGAATCGTTTCTGAATCGATGGAGTTAGGGGCTTCCGAAAGTTGTCTCGAGAGCAGTCTCATTTGCTTGGGACGACCTCCTCGTAGTATGTCTCACCTGGATTATGCATTGAGAAAGTTTCAGGATGGGGAGGGGGGATATCGCCTCTACGATTTGCGTGACTCGCAAGTTCTTTGGAGGAAGGCTCCGGACGACACAAGGAACGACCTCGGAATCCTCCGTGTTGAGCGATAACTCGATGACCAATGGGGAGTGACAGGTGGATGGACGTGGGATCAGCAACTGCTGGTGGAGATTAGTCATCGCCTACTGACATGAGACGATTAAATTGTTAGCGCGAAAGACCCTGAGACAATGCATCGAATCGTGTGGCTCCTGGGTAAGCTCCGAATCTGCGTTCAAAGTGCTTCTCTTTTTGAGCAAAGAAATCTTACCCCGTTTAGCGGACAGGTACTGCTTTGGGGAACTGATTCCAATGACAAGCTTATCGACTAAATTCACAAAAAAATTAGATCAACAGTTGAAGAGATTTCAGCGGAAGGAGAATCAGGTCATTTAGTCAGCGATCGACCATGATAAAGTTCTACTTTGCAACCGAAGGTGCCACCAGCCGCGGAACGTGTCGGGAACGAGCTGCGAATTCGACCATGAAATCCAAGAGCATTATCGGCTATGAGTGTTTTCCCGTGAATAGGCTTGAACCCGCCTCTGGCTTCAGAGTAAACATTTGCGATTTGTCATTCGATGCAATATAATGGCAGGGGCAAAGCCGAAACCAAAAGTCGTGTACAAGTTGTGATCGGGATGAAGTCAAGCGACCTATCATGCTTCTCGGTGTTCGCGCTCGCTGTGCTCGGCACAAGTGACGGACTCGGTTGTGAGTAGAACTTTCACGATACTTCGATATAGCGTTTGGTTGTAAGCTATCAACTCTCGGAAGTGCAAATTGACAAAATGTCATATCGAACTGCTTTCGCGGCTTGGTTGCCGCCATCAATATGTAATCGCTTCGACGCGTTCGAACTTCGATCCGATGAGTTTTGACCTCCATCTGTCTGTGGACTCGGAATTCTGATTCGAGACGGCTCTTCAAGGAATGTAAAAGAAATGAGTCTTGGAGCTCTCCTCATTTTAGCTGGAATTCTGTCCCAAGAAAAACCAAGGAACTTGTTGCGCCTTAGAAGTTCTCCAGTATGGCACAAGAGCTCTATCCTTTCGCTAAACAGATCTTTTCAAAAACTTTTCTCATTGTTTAAGACTTATTCGGACGGAGCTATATGGAGCCATGTGACCGTGGTGCTGGTGCTTGCATGACGTCCGTCGAATGTGGACTGCAACGAGGTCAATCACTGGGAGCCTGCGCCATCGGATCCTGCTGCAGAAGTTAGCATTCTTTCAAAAAACTGTAATTCTGCGCTCGGCGAATCATTTCTATCCGAATTCGAATTCAAGAGAATTCGCCCCAATCTGCCGAGGTTTCAGCTTTTCTGAAATTTCAGTTGAAAGAACCTGCAACGAGGTTATCAACTTCAATAACAGTTTCTTCGTGAGCCCCTACGATACCAGACCAGGCTCTTCATGCAGCGTTACCGTCGAGAAGAAATGGGTCCCAGGTGGAATTTGTCAACTCAGATTGGATTTCCGCGAATTCCAAACGGTTGGACCCAGTTTCACCAACGGAATGTGCCTACTTGACTCGTTCTCCGTCGCCGGTGCGGACAAGGCGCCTCCGGTCATCTGTGGTTCGAATGACAGACAACACAGTGAGTTTTAAATTTCTTCTCGAGCGTACCACCAAAAGGTCTCCAAAAGGACGCCGCTCTGCGAGCTAGAGACTCGACTTTGCAGACTCTGCTCGTTTGAAGTCAAGTGCCTATGCAAATCGGAGTTTGATTCCAGTGTACGTCGACGTCCGCAACGCACGTAACATCCATCTGATGATGAATCTCGGCCCCAACGTGACAACTCGACGCTGGAAGATCAAAGTTAGCCAGATACCATGCTATTCGCCTCGGCTGGCACCGCCCGACTGTCTCCAATATTTCGAGGAGCCATCAGGATACATCAAGAGCTTCAACTACGACAATCTCCGCAACGACACATCGTATCCACTGAATTTGAGGTTGGGTTCCTTCCATGATTCACAACAGACGCAACGAGGTCAATCGAGATCACTGAAACCGTTTATGACTCATTTGAAGGTATCGCATGTGTTTCCGAGAAGCATGCACGACACAGCTGCTCCAAGCGGGACCGTTCGGACTTGGCGTGAGGTCGGAAGGCGGCGGATCGGCAGAGAATATCGGAGGAGTAGCCGTCGATAATGAGTGCATAAACTCTAAAAGTCCCGGATCTAACCCATCGGCGTATCTCGGAGTTGACAACATAAGATTCTGCGGCAGCAGATTCATACGCTGGTTTGAAACTCGTGAGTTCTTCGACTTCACTTCATAGTAGTTTTCGGGTAAGGCAAAAGTTCGAGAGAAAAATGTTTCTTCATCGAATGCTCTTTCCAGCCAACCCGGTGTCTTCGATAACTTTCGTTTCGCCAAACCGAGAGACCAACCGGGAGCGCCCAGGCGAGGAGGCGTTTGCCGGCTTCAACATTCAATACCGACAAAACTGCGGCATCAGAGGCAAGTGAGTAATGAGAGCACCGATCATCCTTCTCTCTCCCTATTTGAAATTTATTTTCGAGTCATCGATTTCCTCGGAAGAAACTCAGTTCTCAATTGATTTGGCTCTGGACTCCTTCTATTCCATTACAGCTCCGACTCTGGGCTCGGATGGTCCCGTAACTCAAACCTCAACAACTGAGCTACCTCCGATCCCAATACCTATTCCGATCCCGCAGCTCTAGGCTTGAATTTCAGTAGGAAAAAGACGGATTCGAAGCTCTCGAATAAAGAAGCTTCTTTGAGCGAGCAGTCGATGTTTTCAATTCTCAGAATCGATACTTTTATTAGCAGATGCAAGTCCAAAATGAAAGTCAAAAATTGAGATTTCCAGAGCCAGAACGCATCTTCAACTTCAATGTCTCATTCGCGTTGTTGTCCGTGACGAATCCAATCGTTTACTCTGGAACCAAGATGTCTCTGCTGACATCGACTATGGAGGAAGCATCGAAGGAAATCCGTCAAGCAGATTCTCGAGTACAGTTTCTCGTTGCGGAAAATGGATGAGTCTTTGGTGGAAAGCCGAGTTTTGAAGCAGTGACTTCGATTCAAAACAAGACGAATTCCGATAATTTCGTGATTTTGATCTTAAGTCGCATGGAGTTCCAGAATTTCAGAACTCCAACTATTTGACCGTCGGATATGTCCTGTACATCACAAGACAACGCCGCGAACTGGAATTCACGTGCGCTTGGAATCGATTCGTGGCCGATACGTCCTCCGAGAGTGAAATGCCGGCCTTGCCGCGTAATGCTGAGGCATTTAGTCAACATTGAACAACACTTTCCACCCATGACGCGATGGCCCGTTCGCGGATTTGAATCAGTAATTCGTTCCGTAGACCTTCTCGTAGTGTATAGAAAAGTTGAAACCATGAGCGAATTCCTGCAGCTATCGATAAAGTATCGATCGCCTCATACTACCAGCAGCGTTGGATTGTCCTCAATCTGAACTTTTCGCAAAACTTTCATTCCATGAAATCATGTAAGTTGAGGGCGAGTCTCGGTCAGCGACACGCAGAACAAGCACTCGCAATCAGCGACATTTTTCCTCACCTGGAACATGTATTAAGAAAGTTCCACGATGGGGAGGGGGGGAGGGAGTTTCATCTATACGATTCGCGTGACATGCGAGTGCTCTGGAGAAAGGCTCCGAAGGACATCAAAATCCTCTGTGTTGAGCAAAAACCCGACAAACCATGCGTGGATGGACGTCCGATCAGAAACTGCTGGTGAAGATTAGTCATCGATTGCTGATTGTGAGACGAGTGGATTGTTACCGCGGACGGCTCTGACCAGGGGCGGTCGTGCCTGAGTGCTGCCTCGGGGCGAAGCTCCGGAAATTCCGGGAAACGCCGCCTTCTTGCAGCATCTCCGACCCGGAGTGACAACCAAAAAAAAGAAAAGACCCTACAGGACAGAAAATGGCGGGATGTCCCTCGCCCTGAATCCCCGCTCAAAGAGCTTCTTTACTTGGCAAACAAAACTCGCCCAGTTTAGTGACCAGATATCGTTTTGGAAAGCTGATTCCAACCACAAGCTTATCGGCTAAATGCACAAAAAGGTTGGATCAACAATTGAAGAGGTGATCAGTGAATTCGACAGAAAGAGAATTAGGTCATTTAGAACGAGAGACCATGATCCATGATAAAGCTCTACTTTGCAGCCACAGATGCAATCAGCCGCAGAGCGTGTTGGGGACGAGCTGCTAATTCGACCATGAAATCCCAGAGCATTATTGGCTATGAGTGTTCTACCGTGAGTAGACTTGAACCCGCCTCGAGCTTTAGATTAAACATTTGCGATCTGTCATTCGATGCAATATAATGGCAGGGGCAAAGCCGATGCCAAAAGTCGTGCACAAGTTGTGATCGGAATGAAGTCAAGCGACCTAGCATGTTTCTCGGTGTTCGCGCTCGCTGTGCTCGGCACAAGTGACGGGCTCGGTCGTGAGTAGAACTTTACAGTGGATTTCGCTTAATAGGGCTACATCGGGACCGGACCATTCTGGTCGGATAAAGCGGAGTGTAGAAAATTAGTGGTGAAAACCCAAGATTTCGCCATGACAGTGAGCGAAGAGTCTCGCGCAAAAGCTGGAGTGTCTTCTAGATTCCCGCGAACAATCGAAGATGTCAAAATTCTCATGGAAGACAGTTCGATGTGATCGGGAAGCGTCCGGTTTTATTGTCACAAAGGCACAATACCCAAAAATTGGTTCACATTCTTGTTTACATGCTCAAGTAAAACACCAGACCATGATCACGGAGGCTGGAAAATGTTTCCGATCGTCACTTGTTCCCTCCTTCTCGCGGTAAATTTTCGGACGAACTCGGCGCAGTTGTCCAAGGAATCTGTTATCTTGCAGGAAGACACGTTCTAATACGGCCAAACATCTGCTAGCCTTCTGGAGACTGACGAGCTCATGAAGTGGTTGCTCTTCTAAATCATTCTCCGGTATTGTTTCGCATAGTTCCTGCACGATTTCTTCGCCTATCGAGCGACATGGTACTGGATATCATCATCCATGTTTAGAAACTGTCCGCTGTTCTCCACAACTTGGAAATCTGCATCCATGCACATATCCCAGTCTGAGGGCATCCCAGCAGCATCGGAGTTCGAGCCGAAACAGCGTGAAAAACACTTCGAATGGTCTCGTTGTTCACCTCGTGCCAGCTGTCCGCTACAGGACGGATTGCCTGCAGGACGTCAACCTTCGAATGGATTTCCGCGACTGTTGAAGATGATCAGCCGCATGAGCTTAGCCGGGAATAAACGATTGGTCTCATTATCCGGCGGTTCCAATGAACGGAGTCCACTTCGAAATAGCGTTTCGTTGTAAGCTATCGACTCTCGGAAGTGCAAATTGACAGAACGTCACATCGAACTGCTTTCGCGGCTTGGTTGCCGCCATCAATATGTAATCGCTTGGACGCGTTCGAACTTCGATCCGATGAGTTTTGACCTCCATCTGTCTGTGGACTCGGAATCCTGATTCGAGGCAGCGGCCACGACTCTCGCTTGCTCCTCGAGGAATGTAGAAGAAAGGAGCGTGTAGTGAAATCTGACCCGATAAAAACTAAGGTACTTGTTGAGCCTTGAAAGTCCTTCAGTATGGCACGAGGGCTCTATCCTTCCCACAGACAGAACTCTTCAAAAACTTTTCTCATTGTTTAAGACTCATCCGGACGGAGCGATAATGTGCCATGTGACCGGGGTGCTGGCGTTTGCATGGAGTCCGTCGAGCGCGGACTGCAACGAGGTCAATCACTGGGAGCCTGCGCTAACGGAGCCTGCTGTCGAGGTTAGCATTCTTCGAAAAAATTATAATACTGGGAAAGGCGAATCATGACGATTAAAGAATTCGACCCCGATCTGCCGGGGTTTCAGCTTTCCTGAAATTTCAGTTGATAGAACCTGCAACGAGGTTATCAACTTCAATAACAGTTTCTTCGTGAGCCCCTACGATACCAGGCCGGGGTCTTCATGCAGTGTTACCGTCGAGAAGACATGGTATCCAGGTGGAATTTGTCAGCTGAGGTTGGATTTTTTCGAATTCCAAACGATTGGACCCAGTCTCACCAACGGAATGTGCCTACTTGACTCGTTCTCCGTCGCCGGTGCGGACAAGGCGCCTCCGGTCATCTGTGGTTCGAATGACAGACAACACAGTGAGTTTTAAATTTCTTCTCGAGCGTACCACCAAAAGGTCTCCAAAAGGACGCCGCTCTGCGAGCTAGAGACTCGACTTTGCAGACTCTGCTCGTTTGAAGTCAAGTGCCTATGCAAATCGGAGTTTGATTCCAGTGTACGTCGACGTCCGCAACGCACGTAACATCCATCTGATGATGAATCTCGGCCCCAACGTGACAACTCGACGCTGGAAGATCAAAGTTAGCCAGATACCATGCTATTCGCCTCGGCTGGCACCGCCCGACTGTCTCCAATATTTCGAGGAGCCATCAGGATACATCAAGAGCTTCAACTACGACAATCTCCGCAACGACACATCGTATCCACTGAATTTGAGGTTGGGTTCCTTCCATGATTCACAACAGACGCAACGAGGTCAATCGAGATCACTGAAACCGTTTATGACTCATTTGAAGGTATCGCATGTGTTTCCGAGAAGCATGCACGACACAGCTGCTCCAAGCGGGACCGTTCGGACTTGGCGTGAGGTCGGAAGGCGGCGGATCGGCAGAGAATATCGGAGGAGTAGCCGTCGATAATGAGTGCATAAACTCTAAAAGTCCCGGATCTAACCCATCGGCGTATCTCGGAGTTGACAACATAAGATTCTGCGGCAGCAGATTCATACGCTGGTTTGAAACTCGTGAGTTCTTCGACTTCACTTCATAGTAGTTTTCGGGTAAGGCAAAAGTTCGAAAGAAAAATGTTTCTTCATCGAATGCTCTTTCCAGCCAACCCGGTGTCTTCGATAACTTTCGTTTCGCCAAACCGAGAGACCAACCGGGAGCGCCCAGGCGAGGAGGCGTTTGCCGGCTTCAACATTCAATACCGACAAAACTGCGGCATCAGAGGCAAGTGAGTAATGAGAGCACCGATCATCCTTCTCTCTCCCTATTTGAAATTTATTTTCGAGTCATCGATTTCCTCGGAAGAAACTCACCTCTCAATTGATTTGGCTCTGTTCCATTACAGTTCCGACTCAGGGCTCAGATGGTCCCGTAACTCGAACCTCAATAACTGAGCTACCTCCGATCTCGCAGATCTAGGCTGAATTTCATTGGGAAAAGAACGGATGTGAAGCTCTCGAATAAAGAGACTAATTAGCGATCAATTCGGATCGAGAGTCGGATTTGTATCAGCAGATGAAGGTCAAATATGTAGGCCATATTGGACCACTGCGAGATCCGGTCCTATTAAGCGGAGTGAGTGGTAGCTGCTGGTGTCTCCTCACTTGTCCCATTCGTTCTCGTGCGCGAGATACCTAATTCGAGCTGAATGCTCCGATTAAGCAGAGTCCTCCCATCAAGCAAACTAGTTGGGCTTGAATGATTCGAGAACTCGGATTCCGGTTCGAATGAACGGGTGGTCTGATTGTCAGTCGCTCCCGATGAGCGGAATGCACTGTACCACTTCGAACTAGAATCAAAATCTCTTGATTGGGAGAACTCGACCTATTCAACATTAGCCCTCTTACACTGCGCCCTCGTTGCGATTCATCTATGTATCTACTCCCGCCCAACTAATGTTACACTATCACTCGGTATCTGACTTCTCGTTCGCGACATAATCTGTTTCAAGGTTTTTCGACCACAAAAGCCTGTCGCCTCACCGGTTATCGGACACAGGTTGCTCTTTTAGGCGATAGCAGTTCGGGTTGTAGGTAGGCTTGTTTGTTCGCTTCACGATCAGCTATTACGTGGAATAAGCCCTCTCGTAATCCAAATAGAAACAATATTTTTTCATCATCATCCTCTCGTTCACCGTTGTCGTAATCATCATGAGCACCATCATCGTCGTCGTTCGTCGGATCTTCTCCAAAACCCGGCGCCAGCGGCGGCTTTTTAAGATGTTGCCTCCCTTCCATAATACCTTCGAGATAGCATCTGCCGCCGCCTTTACCTCGCTGAAGGCTTATCGAAATTTGTATATTCCCGTCCTCTCCGAATCATTCTTGTTGATCAGATTCTGTGCAGCGAATTTTCGGACGACAAGATGAGCAGCCGACAACGGGCGCACGTAAAAAAAAGTCAGTTCCTATTAATGTATGCAAATCTAGCCTTTCACCGACGTCAATTACATCATCCGCGTGGCCGTCTGCCCGCCTGTCGGCTGATGTGTCTTCCATTCGTCCGTCTCTGGTTCATGCTGTCTCGCCCGGCGGTCGAGATCGGCATAATAAATAACCCGCTCTGTTACAAGGGAAAGCGAAACAACGCAAAATCCTCGACATTGTTCAGAAGCTCCACGAGGATATTTCTGGACAACTTTCTGTTGTGGCGTATTAGGTTCGATTTTCGTGACTGATAGTCGTCCTACGTAAGTCCAAAGAATGCGGCTCTGGGTTTCCTACTTCGTTGCTGTATTGAATTTCCATCAGAAGCCGGATCGCATGTCACGACCTACTGCGAGTTGACCGCTCCCTCAACGACTCATCTGCCCCTTCGCTGACGCGAGAATCGCTGCCGGTGACTCGCGAAGAGAACCACTTCGATGGCGCGCTCGAACTTGAAAACTGCTTCCCCTCAGTTCTCTGCTCGAAACCGTGTAAAACCGATCGCAGAGGTGGATTGAAATTCGAGTGAATTGAGGGGTCTTGAAAGCGAATCGAATTGCGGAAAGACACTGCGCGTCCTTCGTTCTCATTTTCTTTTTTTTGGATCCGCCATTTTTGCCAAACTAAATCGCTCATCGATCAGGCAGAGCGAATCAAGCCCGTCCTAAGCACTCGCTGAGCATATGTATCAACGCCGTGTGACATTCCGCTCAAATCACTATTAAGTGGACCGAAGCGATTCGATAGAGGCCACGAAGTTTCCGCTGTCGACTTTCATTATTATCATTCAGCTGTGGCTATATCCCGAATTCATATGTTATCTCGTGGGAAGAGTTTCCTATGACATCCTTGACTTCGACTCTCTCGGTCCATCATCAAGAAGCAGCATCGTGAAGCCGCTGTATGCCCGTGGGGATCCTATCGATGGCACACGTCAAATGTCTCCGCCGCCGAAATCTACACAATGCAGTATATTCCACGTGGTGTCATCACGGCAAAGTCGCTTGATGAGATTGATGTCGGGAGAAACTTGCCGGGCAACGAGGGTTCGGCGATGCTGTTGCATGTTTGATGTGAATCAAATTAAAATTCAAGATTCATTTCAGGGCGCAACATTTGGCTGACGTTCAGCCGCTGTCGGCGTCGGCTGCGAACGAAGAATGAGATGTTTCCATCAAGTCGCGTCTTAATTTACCAACGGCGGCGACGAGTCATGAATGCAAATACTAACCACCGCTGCTACTTTTGAGGAGTCTCAAATGAAAGCAATGTCTTCATCTCCGCCGCATCGACGCCATACGGCGGCGTGGGCTGCTGGCTCATGCCCTCGATGAAACCGACCATTGTCTTTTGTCATCATTTGTTTGAAGTTCATTCCTTCGTCGATTCAGCAGCCTCTTGTTTCGTCTGAACCCATTGAGGATTCGTACGGTCTAGCGTTCTCGTATTCGGTTGAAGCCCAACACGCTGAGGTTCCGTGATCATGCAGCGAGAGCGAAATTCGTTCCCAAGTTGGGGATGTTTCTCAAATGAACCTTAAGTGACGAACTTCATCTCCAAGTTCGTCAACGCGGCCGCCAACTTTTCCTTCGAGTGAACGGCCAAGCCGCCAGGTGGCGCTACGGGGGCCCGTCACGAGTGGCGGTATTTTCAAAGCGCCCCCTCGCGGACGAAACGTCCAGTCGGACCGCGAACGCATGCTTTAGTTGTTATCCAACCTCTGGACGGGAGGGCTGTATCGGCTTCAGTGCTGAGTTGTTCTTTTCCAAGTGAAATTCTAGGATTTGGCGACGATTTCCGAGCGTCTCGGGTCGTCGCGAGTGATTCGCCACCTTGGCCGATAGTGAATTGTGAGTGGCACGGATTTTTGCTTGGCAAAAGTATCCCATATCGGTTTGACACATAGTTCGCGGATACTTGTTGGTGTTGTTCCACTCTGGATAAGCTGATCTGCTAGATTGGCATCTACCTTTGAATCAAGTGATTTGATAAATTGACTGTTCGACGCATCTCATTGGACTTACCCATCCACCTGCTCATCTACTAAGGATAGACGACTTGAAACGACAAGGTACGTAACCGGGGATTTGTGGCGGAAAACGACCGAAACAAGAGATTTCGAAGTGAACGAAACGATATTCGCCGCACTGTGCAGGTGGCTTCGGCGCGAACTTGTTGCCTCGTCGATCGTCGAGCCAACAACCGCAACTGCTGTTTGTTGTCAATTTGACTGTTGGTTGTCATCTGGTTGACGGAGAGCGTAACGTTGACAATCGTATCAATTTCTGTCAACTTTTTTTCTTCTGTCACTTTGACGATTTCCGTCTGTGACATTTGTGAAAGAGACAGCAGCGCATTTGTGTTACTTTTCTGACATATTCTGGAGGCGAGATGATGTCGGAACCTAGGGCTCGTCGAAAGGCGGCAAAGCATTTGGAGATGTGATCTCGACACACAAACGAGCCGAGTTCTCAGTCGCTCGTTGATCTCGGGAGAACTTCGAGCCAATAAAACAATCCCACGTGAGAGACTAACTGCTCACGGACTTAAAGACACGCTTATAAACAGGAACGAAGAGCACATGGCAGACGTTCCGTGGAACTTTCGGATAAAGAAAACACATGAGTGGAAACAATCAAATGTGCAAGTTCGCACCGGAGCTTCCGGAAGACACGCTTTGCCGCTGGCTTCCTCGAGTTCAAAGTCGAAAGGGGAATCGGAGCTTAGAATGAAAGACTTGAGAAAGAGAGTTTGTGTTCGGATTGTTTGGAGGAAGAATCGGACACAGACTTGTTCCCGACTTGTTTTTCCTCAGTTCATCGGGCGCAGCTTGCTTGCGAGCGTGTTTTTGCTCAAAAATAATGCGACGGGATGACCAGCAACGCATTTTGAGCAATTAGAAGAGTAGGTGAAATTAAGTTGTCATCCAAATCGCTTGTTTCGTCCGTTTGGTTCTTTCTCGTCTCAAGCGATGGATATTTCAAGTTTGTGTTTAATATTCACAAGTGTCTTAAGGAGCAAACATTGAGCTACCTGATCCAAAATCGTGCACGCGAAGCGCCGGGTCGGATGGCCGAGTTATTCGGAAAATCTTTGAAATTGAAGAATTAAGAAAGCTACGGGAGACGGAAACAACGCGACGCCGCTCGGAGCGAATGCAGATTATGAAAAGAGGAGAAAAAAATGGCGGGAGAAATAGAATACAAAGCCGTGAAAGAAGCGTGAGGCCAGAGTTACGAAACGGGCACCGAAATTGAAGAGCTCATTTTGTAAAGTTTGTTGAACATCGTGAGCACCGCCTACGACAACAATCGATGTTCGATTTTCCGAAGAGCTTTGCAATGGCCGACTATTGGTCGAAGCGGCCAACTATTTTGATGGATTCGCATTTGTTCTTCTCACTTGCCTCTGCTTTCTTTTTTGTTCGTTCTCTGCTGTTCGATTGGAAGTATGCTTCGTATATTTTCTGTTGCGTACGAAACTCGCGCTTCCAATTCTCAGACATTCGATTCAGGAGAATAAGCTCCATGAACCCGTTCCGAAGAAGATTACGGAAAAGAATCGAACTATTCTAGTACTTTTACGGCACTGAGGGCATCGACGATTCCTCTTGAAGCTGTTCTCCGGGCGCTCAACCTGACCGATGGTCTCGATTCGAAGTTCTCGAGTTACCTACATCGTTCAGGATAGGAATGCAATCGTTGTTCAGGAGTCCATAACATTAAAAATTCCATACAGTCCCTTGGAGAAGTACACGTCGGGTGAGAGTGAATGCATACAAGCATGCATGTATGAATACGCGTGGGCGACTTTCTAACCGCCGCGCCGGGGGTAAGCAAGCAGGGTAGAGAGCAAGCACGTTCGCGTCATGTGAATGGGACTATTTCCTCCTCGGAGATAGTCCCCCAATGCTAGGTGGCAACAAACATTGTATGCGGTTCATATGCGACCGTCTAAGCATTCGCTTGTTTGTTCATTTGCCTCTATGAAAACATGTGTGGCAAGTAAGTCAGAAGTTAGGCGAGAGCCTTGAGATGACTCTCTTGAGACATGTGGGCCGCCATGTTGTCGCTTCTTCGAGACGCGATCTTCGGGGGCACCCGGCAACATAGGGAACCGGCAGCCGGCATTCAGCCACTCCGCTAACCAAGAAGCCCGCCAACCGAGTCAGCCAGGTAGTTGGGCCGAGCTGAGGAAACGAACGAACGAACGAACAAGCGAGCAGTCAAGCACGCCAGAGGAGGCGCTGGGTACAAATCTCACAACACAGGGGTTAACAGACACGGCGTTTCTGGCGTGAGCGTCTTTTGAACAACTACGGCCAATTTAGATGTTCTATCGACGGACTGTCTCGCTCTTTTCTCGAGCTATTCCTTTCTCAGCGTCGACTTCGATCTTGATGACCGCCCGCTCACTGAAAATGATATGCATCGCATAATTTGCAAATCTCATCCCGAAATCGATCGGTCGCAGTAGCAATGACACTAGCAACCATGACGGCAGCGACAATGAATCTGATGACCCTCATGGAGCTGCATGGAATGGGAGAACGATGAGGAACTCGAAATAGTGGTCCGTTTGTTCATCGAGCCGTATAGCCCGCTCTTGTTCCATTCTGAATGTGGTCTCGTAATGTGTGTGTCCTTACCTTTTTTTTTTCATTTACATCACGAGACTCCTTGCATAACTGACGATGCTGATAATGGCAAATATTGTTGTTGCTGCTTCTGCCTGTTCTACCCGAGGTACAGATACTTTGCGTTTCGTTTAACCGATCGATGCAGCGACACAGCCGAGTACGGGATGACACTCTACGGGTAGAGTTGAACGTAACGCGGTCCGTTGGACTCTTTGTTCGGTTATGCATTGCGAGAGTTATTAGGCTCTCAGCCAGGCAGTTGACTTCCCCCTGCTGAATCGAGTATGTCTATCTGTAACAACAGTTTCCGAACTGTAACGTTGCTAACTGCTCGCCCTCTCGCCGACGCGATTCAAGAAGAATCGGATCCATTTGAATATCGATGGAATCATCGATTGCGAATCCATTTCTCTCACAAACGGCTCGTTCCGTACGTCTCGCTATTTAGTTTGAAGGCCGATGCATTTGCAATCTGAGTCGCTTCATCCAACACTTGGCTCCTTCGAGCTCAAAGAAGTCCTCCGTTAACTGTGTCGTCTCAACCATTTATGGGGAATCTCTCGTTCAGCCAGGCTGATGCCAGGCTCCGATTACGGGTCTAGCAAGAAATTCTAATCAAATGTAAATGAAATTGAGAGAGCCTTCTGATGCCCTTGCGTCAGGAACAATCGAGATCCACATCGCCGCATCAGAACCAGTTTTCTGCTCAATCTCAAATCTCGAAGAAATCGTTCTGTCCGCATTTTTCCGAATATCCAAGATGACGGACAAATGCAGAAAGCTATTTCTTCTATTTCTGATTCATCGCGATGACTCTATGCAATTCCTCAGCGTGGCTCTTTGTTCTTATTTCCTCCTTCATCACTGGATGAGGTCAGTCCGATATGTCAGTCTAGCGGCCGCATATAATAATTGTTCATGATCGTTGATTACCAAACAAACATGCGCATGGACCGGTCAAAATAGCGGACGACCGACAAAAACGTGAGCAAACGCTGACCAGTTTCGTTCGGCACCGATAGAGAGGGGGCGGTTATTCCGCTTCGTTCAGTTCGTACAACGCTCTGACCAGAAGCTTGGAAGAGGAGAAGGTTCACTTTGTCTTGGAGGTGTTCCGTGCCGACATACGTTTGCAGTCAGACAACGCTCAAAATATAGATTTATGTTCCTTGGGAAATTGTTTTCGCCTCCACTAAACCGAAGCGTGTCCGTTTGTCTGGCCGACCGGCTAGCTTGCTTCTTTTGCCGCTAGTCGAACTGGCTGACTTTGTGCTTGTTTTTAGGATCCGCTTTCTCGCTGCTTTTCGACACGTTTCTCACGCGACTGTAGTGATTGCCTGAACTGTTGCTGCGGCCTAGCTACTTTGATTCGGCAACATCCCGCTTGCCCGCAGTCTATTTGAGCCGTTTTCCCTGAATGGGGAATACAGAAATTCGTCAGAAAAGGGAAAACAGTGAGAAATATTTCGGTAGAGGCGGACCCGGGGCGATAAAGGTGACGACTGCGACTGGAATACTGGAGTTAGCGATACCGATAGAGGCTACGACCTCGCAGAAAACGCTTTAATTTCCCAGTTTTCGTTCCCTTGACCAATTGCGAAAGCGGGAATCCCACGGAACGGGAATAACTAGCTGGCCGGCTCCTTCATTGAGTGCTCGTGAGAAACCTCGAGGGGAAGGTGCGCGTTTCGGGATGCAAAGGACTCGAGAATTCTAAGCATCGGACTGGGGATATCGGAGAGATAATATCGCCTTCGAGAGGAGCTCGTCAAGTACGCGAGAATCTGTAGAGGAGTGCGGCTGAAGAGGGTGGGCGACGTTCTTCGTTCAAATGAACGTCGTCGGGCTGTAGTCACTTTTCGGCGTCTCGGCCCCGCTACCGTGAGCTCTGACCACCCAACGGAGCAACCCAAGCTGGCTAGCTGTCAACCACCCGACGAGACAACCTCACATTCTTTGTCGAGTCTTGCACTATTACGAAGCCAACGCGAGCTCCTCGTCTCCATCCCTTTGTCACTTAAAATTTGTCCTAATTTTGTCAAAACTTTCTCTTCGAGAGACAAGTGTCTACGAGAGCAGCAGCACCGCCGCGCATGAAAGTCGAGCTCTAATTGAGGGAACGCCGCCGCCGTCGTCGTCGTCGTCGGTGCCGTTGGTACTCGTATGCCATCTGTTAGACAGTTTGTTGTTACTGCTCGTCGCAGTTTCGAACGTCCCCGACAAGCAGCCAACCGAAGGGCGAGCGAGAGACCGCCTCGCAGATTAGACTGACGGAAACGCGTTAATTTGGGGGCTGTTTTTTTTCTTCGTTCATTTTTCGCGGGGAATTTTTATTAGATTTGCGCGGGCTTCCCAACGAAGGATGGGCGAATCATCGGACCGACGGACTTTCTTTCGCACGCGCTCACGCACGCAGGCGCGAACTTAGCGGAGATCACTCGCAATCCGACTGCCGGTTTCTGTCGCTTCCGTTTTCATCCACTCCGGTCTGCGTGAGAGCATCCTTGCCGTAGTGTTTGGAATCAATGAACGGATGGATGGAGAAAAATAGAAAGCGTGCTCATCACAGAAACAGTGAGCTAGACACGCTGCTCGGGCTTTCGGGAGACGCACGGGAATTTTTCACCCGAATTTCACACGGAAATTACGTGTTCATAATTAAGATGTTATACCGCTTGTATTTTTTCCCTTTTCCCATCGACGCAACGAAGCCCGTGAACGGAACGAGCATTTTGTTTGTTGGTTGAGATTCCCTCAGGTATAACGGAGCTCCGTTTCGCTTGACCAAGACGAAGGTATCCGTGGTGTTCCCACACAACAATTTGTTGTTCGGCTCCGTAGTCTTCGTTCTCGTTGTTGCTGCTCGGCCTGATGATAGTCTAACGCACTCTTGACTAAACGTGAGCGACAGCCGTGCCCAAAGGAGTCACTTCGCGCCGAGATGCTTCTTGCTCGCTTCTTTTCAGTCGGCGAGAAATCTTGAGGAAATAATTAAGAGACAACGCGGCGTTCTTTCTTTCTTTCTTTCTTTCTTTCTTTCTTGACACCTCAGAATTCCCATAGCTACACCGGATAAGATAGGAGCTGTGCATTATCAGCTGCTTTTGGGTTCGGGGCTGGCTTGCTGCAATAAAACCGAGCTAAACGAACAGCTGTTCTTCTCCCGCTTTTGACGTATTACATAATAGTTCACGTATCAGCGCGGCCGGTTTCGTTAACTTTTTATTTTTCTTCACTCGTCTCGGTTTCACACTCACAAACTGAGTGAGTTAGTTATGAGCTGGCGGCTGTGCGCCCAATTTTATTTCTCCCTGATCCGATAACCAGTCGTTGATCCGATCGCGGTTCGCTGATTGTCGACTGTTTTTCAACGGTCCGACACATTTCGTCGAGGGAGAATAACGTCGCTCGTTATTCATCCGACAGCGACTTGAATCGCTGCCCTCAACGTCGGCGAGAGTCATCCTTAACGGTGATATTAACATCGATTACGTTTGTGGTATCGATGATGATGTACTCGATGGTGATTTCTCGAATAGTGCTTTAGTGGTGGCGAAATAATGGCGATTTGGCGCTGCCGGCTCTTCACTCGGCAAAATATGCGACACTCCGGCAGCATCAACATCAATTGTGAGGTGACTGGCTCAATCACTGACGCACCGTTCGTCGTGAGACGCGTCTAGACGCGTATTTGAGCCTTTGAACATTTGCCCCCGAGAGTTGTTGACTCAAAGATATTTAGCTTAAACTCAGCTCTTCATAAGCAATACGGCAACGCCGAATTTCCTGCTTGGCGGTAGATACACAATTAGTCCGAAGACTTTCTTCGCTCCGTCCGGCCCCTCAGGATCTGGGAGGCCCTATCGAGCAAGGAAGCAGCTACTACTAGCATCGGTGCTGCCACCAACAGAACATTCATGTCGAAGTCTGACAATCCGCTGGATGCTCCGACGAAGCGCCTTCGTTTACAGTTCATCCACGGCGACGATCCGAACTTTCAAGACCTGAAAAGAAGCTCAAGTGCTCTAAGCAGATCCAAAGCGGATTCCATGAGAACCTCGAGCGACCAGAACGACGACGTCGATCGAGCTTGTAGTGTTGGTCAACAACTTGAAAATGACGCATACAGAGGCCACCTGTCACAGGGTTTCGAGCTTGTTCAAACTTTTTCAAGATCTGTTGAGAACTCTTGGGTTCGTTCGGTGTTCATTTTGCACTCGCTGCAAGCTGATTCCTGTTCGTTCCCTTCTCGAATTCACCCTTTGGCTACGATCGCGACACGTAATGTCATCAGCGAAACGAGATGTCTCGTTGCTGACGAATGAGATTTTTGCGACAGCAACCGAGCCCGTTTCGTCGATGCTTGCAGTTGGAGAGGTGAATTTGCATTTGAAATTTGGCATAGCGCCCAACAAAGGTTGCGCATGAACGCTGGGATTAGGCATGTCCTGGTTCTGGTTGTTAGAAGCTCACTGAGCACATGTCACCAGGTAACCAGAACCTGAACCATCACCAGCGGCAGCCGAAAAGAAAGAAAACCGGGTCGAACACAAAACCTAGCCTGGGGTCGGTTCCTGGTATGCGAACCAAGTTTCGAGTCATTCAGCGAGCGAGTGACGGGATTGAAGCAGCCATCCAACGAGCGGAATTGTGAACAAGCCAGCCAGGCAAGCAAGCTACGTCCACTAAAATCCCCACCCAAACTACGGGGCCGGCCGCTCGACCGTGGAGAAGAAAGCACGAAGTGTCTTCGAATGCCCGCGCTACCAGCCCACGACCTGAAGCTGGCTCGCTCACAATGGACTTCGTTTCCACACTTGGTTGACGCTCGCTCGAATTCAGAGCGGAGATTTGCACCTTTTTCTCTTCAATCCCCTCCTCGAAGCCAAATTCAGAAACTCAGGAAGCGAAGTCCATTGCTCACGTTTTCAACTTCAAAGATTCAGCGTGAACTTTCAGAACCTTGACGCGGTCGGAATCGAACGTGTTCGGTGAACGCTACGGTGTGTAGAGTCGGTGAACGAGAAAAGAGAATCGAGAGGAAGACAACTGACAAATGTATTCAAACTGTGATCTGTGTGAGAAGATATTCGGCCGTTTCGTTTCGCGGCGCCGGGCGCTCGGATTTCTCTCGTCGGTGATTCATGGTCTCCGTTTCATTTCGTTTGCCTTTCTGTCCGGAAAGTGAAACGCCGCTCGAAATGAAAGAAAACGCAACGAAAATCAGAGTAATGTCTGTAGATAAAAAAATGACAAATTCTCTCTTATGACTTCGTGCATTCTAAGTTTACATGGCAGCCGAACAGAAACGCGAAATATATGCAAAATACTTCAAACGATTATCCGTGTATATCTCCGAAGCAGCGGCAGCTCTCGGGGAAGGACGTGAGAAAGATTCCTGCGCTCGATATTGTATTTCTACAGTCGTCGTTGTCGTCGTCTTGTAAGCCCCGATGTCGTGCTTTCGCTATTCGTCTCCGAGTGTTTTATCTCATCTAAGAGTGGAAAACTCCGAATTCGAGTCTTTGTCAGACCGTCTTCGCACTGAGATGCTTGAGTAGGTGTTTAGAAGAGCAATTAAGTCCGAAGAGGTCGTGTAAGACAGAAATGAATCGATTCATTCGGTCGGAGTCTCCGGAAAAGTTTGTTGTTTCGAGCTTTCTATCTCGGCCGTTCGAAAGCGAACACTCCCTGAACTGGCCGTTAGACTTCTGGTATGCCCTGACGTACTGGCACTCGATGTTACGCATTCATCTAAACAGTTGGAAGTGAAGAAAAAAAAACGAATATTCATCTTAGCTGTCAGAACCTCTGAAATTCAATACTACTTTTGAAACCGTTGCTATTTCCACGGGGCAGCGAACGAGCGGGCGGGCGAGCGGGCGGTCGAAAGAACGAATTCTCCGCTTGATGAGTTTCAATGAATCATCAGATTTTTGCAACAATTTCTCCAATTCGCTGACGTAATTTGCTCACGATCTGGCATGGAGTGAGGAACGTAAACGAAGTCGACAGCGCGCGGCGAGGATGATGCCGGCTGAGCAGAGGAGCCGTGGCCGCGGCTGTTGGGAGCAGAATCATCATCATCATCATCATTCGGCGATTCCAAATTTAGCCTTTAAAAGCAATGCCAATAACGAAAGCAATAACTCTTATCTGTCGCTCTAATTGGTCGCGCAGAGTTGCTTCTGTCACGGTCGCTCTGGCTTCTTCGCCACGACTGATATGTAGGTATTCTGTTTGCTAATCTCTTTTTCATGAGCTCGATCGAGGACCTTGATTGACTTCAATGAAGAGATTCATCCTCCGGCGCGATTGTTGATTGATGTAATTTCGCCGGCCACGAATTCGCAAGCATTTGTCATCGCGTTGCTCCTTGAGGCGTATTTTGCTGCCACCGCTGCCCCTCCGTCTTCTCGTTCTGCTGCTGCTCCGGTCGCTCGGTGGCTCGGCCGGCCAGTTCGTTTCGAATGGCTCGAATAAAAAATTCCCAGAGCTACTTACATAAGTGTTGTAATGATAAGAATCATCATCAACGGTTTTTATTATTCTAATTATAATTAACGCCAATACGATTATATCTCTGACTCAACTCTGCAGAAGGTTTTCGTTCCGACGAGGAGTCGGCGCGTGATTCCTTGTGTGCTTTTCTGTGTTTGCGAACCAAGAAAAATCAAAATCGCGGCTTAATTGTTGGCGGTCAGTAATTGGGTTCCGAACATATCGCAAGTATTTCGTTTCTTCAGTGTCGGCCGCGCTGTCATTGACCAAACAACATTAATTAAGTTTTCTTTATTTCCCTGCGTCCTCCGCGCTTCTTTCAATAATTCCGATGACTGGCTGCCGGTGGGCCGATCGTTCCCCGATCCTCTCTCTGTGCGCGTTTCAAATTGCTCGATTGCGACGATTTGTTTCTTTTTTCGCTCCGGTCCGAGAATGCCGTTCTCCCGTTCCACGTGCTTGATTTCCGATGGCGCTCAAGAGTCGACGAGTTTGGATGATCCAAAGTGCTTTCTGAAGTCTCATTCGGTCGAATGAATTTCTCGATCGAACTGAGTGGACACGTTGAAACAATAAGTGTCTGAAGGCATCTTGAAACTGCATTGCAAATGATAGAGTTATTAGACGCATCAGCCAGTCCACTGGTGAAAACGGCCGGCTTCTTTACTCGATCTCCGTTTTGATGAGGGATCCGGTGTCGAGCGCCGCCGTAGAAAACGTCGACGAGCCTGTGGGCCTTCGATGATTTCGAAGGAGAAGTATGCGGACCTCCCAGTGCGCGCTCTTCGATGTACAACACAATCCAAGGACTTCGTCCGTCCGTTCGGAACTTGACGGAATTGCGTCGAAGGATCTTGGGTGGCCTGCTGGCCGCGCGTCGATCGAGGCCCATCGATGGGGGTTGGGTTATGAACGTCTTTATTGGACGAAACATCATTCGATAATTTCACGCTAAACACCACCACCACCACCACGCCGCGAATTCCCCAAAAAAAAAAAAATTCAAAACGAATCACTGCGCTGTTGAAGGTCTCCTGTCACTTTGGCGGGGGCCCCCGGCTCACTTGCACACGAAACCATTACTCGACAGATCGTGTCAAAAGGGAACAGCATATCGACTCGACTCCGCGTTGAGATAGCGGCCATTGTGGCTTCGGCATTCACGACTCAAAGTGTCGCGTCCAGAAACGATCACGGCGGCGCATCCCAAATCGCGGAATCCGAACAGAACGGCTAAAAGGTGAAAGTTGTGTCAAGTTGACAATGAGCACCTTATGTGTTTTTGACCTGATTTCTCCAAATCGTCGAGATGTTCCGACCAACCGACCGACGTCAACCGTTAGGTGACGTCGAAGCGACCCACCGATGAAGGGACTTTCTTGTGCGTTGATACTGCCTGAATTTTCTTTCTTGCTTCGGTCAGAGCATCGGCGAGATCCGGAAATGTTGGCGAGCGAAGGAGAAAAAAAATAGAGAGAGGAAGAAAGTAAATTTATTCTTGTTGCTTTGACGGAACAATGAACGGAGCATCGCCTCGGAATCCGATCGCGTTGAGAGGGATATGAGGGTAACATGGCGGCGGCGGCGGCGACACTCAAGTGTGGGAAGCCTGCGCCCACTGTGGGTGGATCACGTTGTGGTTCGGGAAGTTTTTGCTGTCTTTTCGTTGAGGAAGTTTTTTTTTTTTCTTTCCGTTCGGTATTCTACTATTTCAACCTGCCATCTCTGTTCTGTGAGGGGACATTCTTTCGCTCTACGAAGTCGAACGAGGGACGTTTGTCCTTCTCAGATTGCTGTGTTGGAATGTGGCAGAATCTAATGTTTCTAGAAATGAGAAGCCCGACACCTGCTCCCGGCTACCGCAGCAGCTGTTTTTCGCCTTTTTACCCGAAAGTTTTCCTCTTGAGGCTCTTCGTTCTGCTTCTCGATTCACGCTGACTGACTGAGTTAGTTCCCGGAATGTTTCGGCCAACGAGTTGGACAAGAGGAAGTTCCAAAACTGACACCGTTCTCTTGTAGGATCTAAATAAGCCAACTCGAGTTCACTGGAGAGCGTGTCAGTCTAGTTTTGGAGGAAATAGGAGCATCGTCTTTTATCCTGAAATGCACCTCGGTTGAACAACGCGGGCGTTTGAGAAACTTTTCAGGCGGATCCCGATACCGATGAGTTTGTGTGGAACGCCGTGTCTCGAGTGCAACTCTCCGGGTACGCCGCGACGAGAGCGAGGCGTTACGATACGCGATAGTTTTTTTTTTTTATCATGGGCGGCTTCCAAAGGGCTGCCCGCTGATATAATTATGGCATGTAGTGTCACTAGATTTGACCACAGGTTCTAGCGTGCGGGTCCGCATTATCCTAAGTGGAGTTAAGTGACTAGCGACGGAGTGAGCAAGGACCGGGCCTCCTTCGACCGACGACGTTAGCCAGTCGGGCAGCAGCAGCAGCAGCCAAGGGTCGGCAAGCAAGCCGTCCGGCGGTGGTCCCAAAGAGCTTTCTTAAGTCGTCGCTCGCTTGCCATCCCTGAGGACACAGGGACGCATGAGTTTGGACGTTATCCTGTGACCCGCCGCTACGTCTCACGTTTTCTCGGTCCGCCGTTCCCTCCTATAGCGTTCGAATTGACGTGCGCGTGTTCCGTCATGTTCCGAAAGCAGAATCATGACGACGGTGTCTTCGCTGTTTTCTGCCACACGCAGTTAGCTGAAACAGAGACACTTCGACTTAATCTTCTCGAATGAACGTGATCCGAGAATTCCATGACGCAAGTGACCCGGCTCACAGTAACTTGCGTTTGTGTTCCGAAACTTCCGACCGTGACGATTTGTTTGAAGTTCGTTCAGATGTAGACGAGTAGGTCTTGGACGAAAAGAGAGTCCTCGCCGTCACAGCACCGTGTCTCCTCTCTCGCTGAGGGGAGTAAATCTGGTTTGCGAGAGCGAGCGTCACCCAATCGGATAACCGTCGTCCGAGAGTGGCTTTTGAAGTAAATTAATAATAATAATAATAATAACGAGTCGGTTGCCGTGGATTTGGGGATGGGAGGGGGAGGGG
Organism: Neoseiulus cucumeris; assembly: GCA_021527715.1. Classification (NCBI taxonomy): domain Eukaryota; kingdom Metazoa; phylum Arthropoda; class Arachnida; order Mesostigmata; family Phytoseiidae; genus Neoseiulus; species Neoseiulus cucumeris. The sequence continues at coordinate 130,052 of JAJSRV010000131.1, read as the reverse complement.
GGGGGGGCGATAGATGGATGGAAGGCGGAGAGTATACAGGACGACGGCCGACCGGATTCAGTTGACCGGCTATCGGAAGGAAAAACGGGGCTCAGCCGAGTGCTCGCATGACGCCGATAATCCAGTTACACAAGTTAATAGCGTATGTCGCGGTTAATAGCGACTTTCGGCGATTAAGGAAGACAGTGGTGATCAGGTTATGGATCCCTAACCGAGGCCACAACGGGAGTTCAACGAGCCGCGAAACAGCAGCACCGCCGGGCGAACTTCATTCATCAGCAATCGTTTGCGACTTGCGGTGCTTCTCCTTCTGAAAAGGTGGCCTGGCAGCTTGATGCGATCGCCTTTCAAGATTCGCATTCGCGAACTCATTTCTCGAAACGTACTCTATATTCTCGGATCGATTTAGCTTCTATTCGAGTCTTTCATTATGAAGCTCTTCTTAGATTGAATGATTATTGTGATGGCGAAAGACTCGAGAGTTGTCGCGAATCGAGAGGAGAGGCGGCGAGCAGCGCAAACTCTCCGCTTTCGCCGAGGAACCAAAGTAAGCGTTTCGTTCTCGTTGATGGTGCCTTTGAAAATCTCATAGCGTCCCACTTCGACTGTACGCAAAGCCTGAGGCAGTTCCAAAGCAGCGCAGACGGACGCACTCGCGCAGTGGGAAGGGGGAGCGAGTAGCGGAATAGAGAGTTGTTGCCCCGCAGACGGCGATGAATAAACGGGCGCTACGACTCCAGACCGGCAAAGGGGAAGGTGGCAGAGGGGGCGAAAGATCATCAGCGAAATAGTTGGTAGCTTTCAAATTTAATGAGATGCTTACGGCCAGTTCTCGGCTCGCTCTCCTACTTGACTGCTGAAAGCGTACGGCAAAGCAAACTCCGTCGTCTCGTCCGCATCTACTCCGCGGTGTAACTTGTTTCAGCTCTGACTACGTGTACTCTGTGCTGTGTCCGTCCGAGAAGACAACAAAACAGGCGGGCAACTCGATCTTCACAGACAAACATAGTAGTAGTTCACCGAACACAGTGCTGATGGTGTTGCTGGAAGCGGTTAGGGAAGAAAAGAGCCAATTTCAGAGTGAAGGTACTGGGCGCAGCTGAGAATCTGAACGCGTTTTTGCTGCAGAACCACCAGCCGCGGTAGAAGTGGCTGAAATTCCGTTGCCGGCCGCGGTGTGAATCTGTATCTGTTTTGTTGTTTTTTAGTTCTGTCTCACGACCGTCTGGAATGCTATCTCCCGAGGCTCGCTCTCACAAATTCGACTCAAAGCGAGCGAGTGAGGGAGCAACAAAGCGTACCGTCGAACGAGCAAGCTAAGCGAGCAGCCGAGTCCATTAACGCAACAACTTTGTTGCATAGCAAATCTTCCTCGTTTTGTTTGTTTGTATGTATGCCAGAAGGAACAAAGAGCTCCGAGCGGGTGAAGTGCGGGGATCCGGGAAAGAGTTCTCGAGAACAACGAATCCGGATGTATGAGGGTGGCTGCGGGAGCTAGGTAGCGTAGACGAGCAGGTTCTCGTGCTCGATTCCATTTCGGCCAGAGATGCTTGTTCCGTATCCGCTTCGTGCCTATGTTGGGATCGACACACACCAAAAACGAAACCAGCGGCGGACACCGGGAATCTCTTCCTGCGCTCCTGCGGCAGTCATAGAGGAGGTACAGAGGAGGTGTACTCGATGGAAGTAAAAATCTCGTTTTGTTTGATTTCAGTTCCGACACCTGAAATGGACTGGTGTCCAGAACGGTCGTCAAACTTATAAGGTGAGTGAATTCTTTCTTCAGCTTTCAGGAGACTGAAACCAAGACTTCAAGCTCGAACCGGTCGCTTATCGCCGGGAGGATTTGTTTGCAGGAGGGAACCCGTCGAGACGGAAGCTCCCTCGAGAAAGGACGGATAGATAATGAATTTGCGCGCGGTCGTCGAAGAAAACCGGATGATGATGATGATGACCACTATATTTTGTTTGTGTAGCCGCGCTGCAGCGATCTTCGATACACACAGGGATCGGGAGCCGGCAAGGAAACAGTTAGGGTGCGGATAGTAATCTCTATCAGTAGTTGGGCGAGGATCAAAGATATTAAACTCACTGTTGACCGACGTCGAAGACGACGAACGAGGAACTCAGCTGATATCATCGACGGCGGCAGCGGCGAGCTAATATCCTGCCCAACCGTAATATTGATCGATGCACTCTTGATTTCTTGCTCTATCATTACTTCTGTGACGTTTCGCATCAAGCGGCGAAGCGCTGGAGCACGCGGAGACACCTGATCCTTGGAGCGCTTGTCTGTTCATCGATTAATCCGCGTGCTCGTGAGTGAATATCGACTTCGGTCTCATCATTGTTTCGAACTGTGAGCGAGGTTCCTTCGAATGCGACACAGTTGGATACGACTCACGTCGGATTGGAGCTCGCTCGCTGGCGCGTTCCTTCGTTCCTTCGTTCGCGAGAAGGTGTCAATCAAAAGCCGCTTCGTGAGCATCCGAGGATGTACATAAATAGACGAACGCAGTAGGCGAAAAAGACATGTTCTGTCGGCATAAGATGTCTGCGCGGCACGACGACAACTCTATGACGGCGGAAAGAGATGCGCCTTGGAATCTTAGAGGACGTTGTCGTCATTGCGGCTGAAGCAGGAAGCATAAATAGTCGCCTAATCCACTCCGTCGAAGGACGTCGAGTGACTGAGTTACATAGACAACGATGATGATGACAGCGGCGTACAGCCTTCGATGTCCTGAATGTCTCGACGTCATGTCCTTAGTCCCGCTTCCATTGCTCCGAGCCATCGTCCTATAAATCGCCGATTTCGCAAGGAAGTAGGACGAAATGTACCTTCCTGCGGTCGGGGTCTCTCGCTGACCACTGGGTTTGAGAGTTATAACCGGATGCCCTCAAACATCGTTGGAGTCGAGTGTTTGTGTATGAGCGAGGAGGAAATGTGAGTCGAGGAAGACATGTAGCGTGTTGTACACTCGGCGGCCAGACTCAATTTGAGGTTCTGAGTTCTCGGTATGATCGCGCGTTGCTCACGAAAGTGGCGGCCACTCGAGTCCGATGGTCGCAGACACACGATCCTAGTTTGTGTGTGTTTCGATTCGGAGTTAGATTGGCGCGACGGTGCCAGTGTCTGAATTGTAAAAATAGACTCCATTCAGACACTTCTCTCGTTTCTGACTCCCACACTCGCACCTTACCCCTTGCAGTTCGGGCCCCATCACCACCGCTTCCGCCACCGCTGACGCTAACGGAGGCCTGAGGGAGCTGTTGCCTTAAGCAGAGAAGCTTTAAGTGCGCCGCCGGTAAGGCCTGAATGTGCTCACTGGGAACACTGTCTGACTGACTGACTGAGTCTACTGCTCGGCTTAAACCGACTTTGGATATTCAACACTTGCAGTGTGTCGCAGCGAAAGTTACGGCACACTTGAGGAGAAACAGAAACTTCTAGAGCACGCGTCTTTACACCTGCACGGATTTTGTTTGAGGCCCGGTGATCCGTCGGACAGCTGTTGCTGCCTCCGATTCGAGCTCGTCTCGTTTCAGTCGTGCAAAAAAAAAGAAGGAAACTCACCCGCGCGGAACCGTCTTGTAAAACAGATGATCGAACTGCTGGAGAGAATTCGCTGCGACTTCGAGACTCCACGTGCGCCTTGGCTACAATGCCTTGCTTTTCCACTTTGGAAGAGAAATTCTTGATTCGTCTCCGTCTCGAGAAGAGGGAAAAGGAGTCGAAAAAAGATGTTTAAAAATATCGTCCGCTCTAAATATGCCTCGCGACGACGATGGTCACGATGGAACATGTGCTTAAACGGCGACGAAATACTGTGTGGTCATGTGAGAATTCCGCGTCATGGATGAGCATCTCGAGCAATAAGAAGACGGTTCCCTCGAAACAGTGAAATCGATCAAAACTTACGGTTTTCGGTAACGTTGTAGCTCATGACCAAACGCCGAAAAGCTGGAGACGAGCCTCAAGTTAACTGACGGCTGACAATTTCTCGAGTTGACCCGGTTTATCTCATTTTTTTTTAGTTCGTCTTTTTCTCTTCTTTCTCGCTCGTGACTTTATTGTAACCGCTAGGTGAGCGGGCCGGGATGATGAAAATGAGGTTGACAACGGCGACCGACGTGGACGGCAACTATGGTGATGGTGGTGGTGATAGTGCTTCTGCTGCCGCCGCTCTGGAGCAGATAATTTTCTGTCAACTTTCTCTCAGCGGCTTTTGTCAACAGATAATAATGCGAGTTCATCAGAGTGTGATAGCAGTCGGTGGCTTACCCGGCAGAATAAAATATTATGCTGTTGTGCATATACGGTCGCGTCTTCCATTAGCAGCTTCTCGGTCAGATTCCGTAGAGATTAAAGCGCCAGGAGACACCGGTACGACACCGACCACCTTCCGAATGAACGCATCATCACAAAATAGAACGGCCAATTGTTCCTCTGTGACCGTTCATCCAAGACCCACTGAACGAACTGGAATTCTTGTCAAGCGAATATTTGTCTTGGTCGGCGGCTCATCATCTTTTTCCTTCCTTCCTTCCTTCCTTGCTCGGATGGAGGATGCCGAAGTCTCTTCATTGACAGCCGCGATCCAGGAGCGGTGATCCTTTGCAGTCATGCGAACTGCGGCAAATCAAGCAAGCAAAGGTCAGCGAGGCAGTTTACGGCTCATTTGTTTATAGACTGCGGGATGAGCGAACGAGTAGTAAACGAGTCCGCGAACAGAAACCAATCACGACTGGTTCGTCTGTTAATTGTTCCAAATTATTCGCTCGTCTTTGATTTGTGGCTGTGCATTCACCGGAGAAGATTGTCGTTATGGCCACGATTGAGATCACGATCCGGCCTGTCTCGATTTACTTTTTTCTCATCCGGTATCGCAATGCTCGCCCGAGAACCCGGGCCCTCACGCAGCGGTACCAGTTGTGAGGGAGGATGGGCCCTAGTGAAATGTATTGCGATCTAATTGCGATTGCTGAGCCGAGATAAAAGCAAAAAAGCAAGCAAGCGAGCAGAAGACCGAGGGACCGAGACGACGGCCAATAGAGTCATTTAATAGCGGCAGGCAGGCAGGCAGGCACAGCGAATGTTTAAGAGCAAATCGTAATGACGGTACGGCGACGAGACGATCACCTCGACTCCACTTGGCAAGCAATCGAAGACGACCACCCGTGTGAATTCCGCCGAAGAGACGCCCTCATCAGGTCTCGATTCGAGGCGATTCTCGGAGTTGCAAAACGACTGTTTGTGTCGTCGACTCGGACCATGTTTGGATCGAACCAATTAAGAAGTGAGCGGTGTGAAGACCCCTCGTCCCTCTCGCTCGATGTGGAGGCGATGACGGCAAGAAGAGTGTCAAGCAGAAGTCTAGTTGTATGAAGTGGTGGTTGTGGTCACAGATCCGGTGCTTTCAAGATGTTCCTCGTTGAAGTGGGTCAAAAAGAAGAAGTACTTGTTTGAGGCGAGATGTCAAGTAGCCTCGTCGACTCCGCTTCGCACAGCTTGATTTCTCGTCGCCTCGCGGAATCGGCGAGTGCAAAGTGAATTCTCTCTCTTTCTCGTTTTGGAAGTAATTGAAATGTTCTTCCGGCGTCGTGGCGCCCTTGGCTGACCGCCGAGATATTATGCGAACGTGCATCTGTCGCGTTCGAAGTCGACCGGATAAGCAGAACAAACCCTTCAGGTTGAGTAGCGGCAGAGAGTCGATGCACTTGACTGAGACGAGTCAGCAGCGAGCGGAGGTGGAGGAAGATAAACAATGCCAAGTCGACAGTCCGACTGTCAGGGCAGCGAAGACAGACATGGGGGCGGCTCGCTAATCTCATAAGTCGCCTCTGAAGCCGCTTCCGAGCACCACTCATTGCCAAATGGCACTCGGGCTCTGCGTGGTCGTCCTTTGCCCTGAGACAACAACGATTGAAACTCTTTCCAAAAGACGTTTTTCACTCGAGCTGTCGTTTAACTCCCGTACTGGGCTCAACGAGGATTCAGTAACGAAAGCTCCGCTCGTTCTGAACAACGACGAATCGAGAAACGGTGCAGGAGGGGAAGGAGGCTTCCGTGACACCTGACACTCCATCACTCGGTGTGAATTCGAATATATCCTCCGATCTCCTCCGAAAAGGGGATGCATGAAGCTCCGAGACAATGGGACGAAGAGTTGCAAGGCTAACCGAAGGCACCGGTCAATAAGCTTCGTCGAGATAGTGACGCATCAAGATGTGTCAACGAACAAAAGAAGCCGCCGAGCCAAGGAAGTTCCAAGGAGCAATATTGTCGTCCCAGATGGAAATTCTAAGTGCGAGCTTTGTATTCAGGGCTTCTCTGATGAATTACATCCTTTTCTCGCTCCTCATCGCTGGCGTCGATGTGACCGCGCGTCGCCAGCCGCATTGTTGGGTTATTCTTAACTAGTGAAACATGCATACAAGCCCCGCGCGTCATCCGTGGAGTCAGAATAAAGTCCATGGAAACAAGCGGTGGCGGCAGTTGATCATAGGCGGCGGCAACAGTTTGAAGAGTCCGAAACAGGAGGATGATGCAAAGGATAAAGTCAGCTAGGGAGCTTTATCGAGCGAGTGCGAAACAGCGAGAAGAGAGCAGACTTTGAGCCAAATTGAATGTGACAGATGGTCTCACAGAGTTTGGTGGTCTTTGTTCTCTTTTCTCTCTCTCCCTCGTTCGCTCGTCCCCCTCCTCCTCCTCGCCCCCCCCCCCCCCGAAGCTTCTCCTGTCCATCCTTTTGTTGATTACATGACAAGCTTCTAAGCTTAACAGCAGCAGCCATCACTAACAGTGCGAACAGCTACAACAGCAACTACATCGACGATGACGACATAAGCAGCATTGTCAACAACAAGCTAGTTAACAGAACTACATATACAGCAGAGTGGACTTCTGAGAAGAAAATGTCCGCCAGACTTCGTTCCGTTCGAGCTGCCTTTCAGTTCTTCTACTTTGCCTCCCTGAAGCAAATGGCGCGGAGAATTACGTGTTGCGGAGAACGTAGGAAACGACCGAGTTCACCACCACCGACCCACCGACCGACCTCCTACGGTTGGTCTCATGTCTGCAGTGGGCTTCGATCGAGTTCCCGCTCACCCAGCCAGTGGTCGAGCCTAGCCAGCGTTCTAACCCTCTCGGAAAGCCAATCTCCAGCAGAACGCGGTGAAACTCTTGGAACGGAGAACCTCCATTCCCGCGTCCAGCGTATACCCGGAATCGCAAGAACCCTGAGGTTCCGGACAGCTTCGGTTCGAAGTCCCCGTGTATTCATACGCATCGAATCCGTGCTGACAGTGGCCATAGTTCACGGAACCTCTTAGGTGGGGCTGTTCATTTGTTAGGTAGCATTTGCCTCTTGCCCTCCTTCATCCTGAGGAAGCGAAGATGGGGGAGGGGTCGGATGGAATGGATGGCAGAGCAACTGGCTTCGACAAACGCATTGTGCTGTATCCTTTTAGATAATGGCCAGCTAACGATACTCACAACAAGGTTCCGACGATGCCGATGATAGAGGGAGGGAGATAGGTGCTGCTTCTGATGCTGCCCCTGCTGTTGGAGTTGTTGTGGCGTGTCCCTGTATGGTTATGGCTATGAGGGCAGCGGCAACGACTATCTAATAACGTTGCCGTATAGGGGCGGCAAACAGTCAGTCAAGCAAGCGGGCTGGCTGGCTGGCTGGCTGGCTAAGAGGTTGAGTGGTGCAGATGGGTGACCTGGGCAGTTGGTGTTGTGCAGTTGCGATGATGGCGAGGACGAGCAGCAGCTCGTCTGCGGCCGCTTCTGCTGCAGTCTCTTCGGAGTGGTGCGAGGGGCTGACTGGTTGTTCAGACGAGACGACTGGTAGCTTTATCTATTAGTGTGCATTAGCGACTACGGCTCCGAACGACGGACGAGCTTTCCTTGGATGCCAGTCCGGCAGGGCGCCAAGCCGCTCGGTCTGCTCGTCGTTTCGTCCGTTCGTTTCTCCGCTACGGAGTGAACAGTCTTCATTAACAATAGCGTCCGTTGTCTCTGGTCAGTTTGGTAGACTGGTTAGCTGTTCCGCGGATCTCGCTTCAGTGGTCAGTCCGTGCATCGGGCGACCGTGCGGGCGGTCGGGCGGGAGACGGTTCCGTGGGTCAGCCTGCAGCAGCTCTCTACTCACAATTAGAGTTGCTTTGATCCACTCCATTTACGCTGCCATTGTCGATGAAATATGTCTTCCCTTGAGGCTACGGCCGGCTATACGTTCCTACGGACAGCAGTTTCCACGGACGGGTCTGCCGATGGCGTCGTACCCACCCTCGTATTCCGCCGTAATCGAACTCTGCTTCGGTGTCGTGTACAGTCGTTCGGAAGCTTCGAAACTCTCGCGACATCTTTGTATGAAGGGCCGAGTCGAATTGCGAGGGTGTGGTTTCAACGAAATGAAAAAGAACAACAAAAAGAAATATATGTATAATATACCCCTATCGTTTCTGGCTGGATAAACCACAGAATATTGTTCTGTGGACGGGAATGACCGTCAAGACGGACGAATGAACAAACGCATGAATGAATGAATTGCAGAGAAGAAACGAAACTTTTCGTCAGTAACGGACGAACGCGCGCGCTCGCGCGGAGACAATCGCTCCGAAGTCAAAAGAATGGAATACGGTCCCCCGCCACGGTCGCCGTGAATGAGAAGGAGAAAGACACCACCAACGAGAGAACGAAGAGTACCTGGTCGGCTTCAGGTGGAAATCCACGCGCGGAAAATGTCCCTTCTGTTCCTCGAACTTTTTGCTTCTCCTCTCAAAGTGGGTTAAATCTCCGACAGCCGTTGATTCGCAGGGTCGTCGCGGTTGCGATCGTTTTGACACCTTTGACACCTCCGGATTCGTTCGTCGCTTCATCCAACGTCCGCTCGTCGTCAATCCTCTTGCTTCGATTGCGGCGAAGAAAACGTGAACGGTGTCGGTGGCTGTGTTCCGCTTCCTAAATGTATGAAAACCTGAAATATGATGACATTTTTCCTTCTGCGGACGTCTCCGGTGGAAATTGTCACCGGCGAATAGATACATTTGATGATTTTGGTAAGAGAATATTACGGTTGCTTGGCACCAGCGACAGATGCGACCCGCATACCGCCTCGCTTGTTTGTTCAGCCCCGATGTTTCTTTTCGGAGCCGAACACCCGAAAACTCAATATTCGCGGAGTTTCCGTTGATTCCAGGGTTCGAGGAACCTTTCTCGATCGAAGCTACGACCTGGACGAGCGCGTGTTTACTTACATTTCTTTTCGAAAATTCGATTTCGATTTCCACTAATCGATGAAATCGTTGGATTTTCGTGGTTCGCGCACAACAACAGCGAAAACGGAGTTACGTACTGGAGAGGTCGGAACTCTTCTTCGCTCACACCGAAGACAAACTTTTCCCGACGTCCAGGTCGTGTCTCCTGTCACCATCGTGACAAACTCGACAACGGCGACGGACGAATTCGAGGGTCAAGGTGACAGACGACAATCCACATGACCACATGTTGAAGTTTCTCTGATTAATTAAAACCGTCACAACAACAACGACGACGACGAATACGAAATGCTTCCTGAGAGGATTTTGAACTCTAAAACTTCGCATATTGTGACGCGAGCTGGTTGCAGTTTGAGTTTTGCCGAACGACTTGTCGAAGAGTTCGCGTGCCGGCGGATCGAGGAGTTGCCGCCAGATGGATCGGCTGTTGAATTCGGTGAAGAGATCTAGATGAAGAGCACGACCAGAAACGACCAGTTCGGCTGACAGCTTGGAGAGCGGCCGGACTGTGTTGCCGTCGAGCGATCACGGCCGGAGATGACTTCATCAGCCTGGTGAAGACGAAGAGCCGCCACAACAACGCTAGTGGCACACGATTAGTTTCGCTCAAGTCATAAGTTGCCGGTCGGACGTTGTGCAGCCGGCGGTCTAGTCTGTCGGCTAGCTTCCCTGCGAGAAGACAGCAATCTGTGCAGTCCATCGGCCGTAGCGCTACAACGTCGACTCTCTTCATCACATCCCCGATGGTCGCTGCGGCTTCTGCCATGGAAAATCATTGCGCTCTATAGAGAGGAAGATGGCCGACACGCGAACATTTATTCGCTTGATTTCCTCGCAATAGACAAAAGAAGCGTCGAAGCCGCGTCATCACGGGCGACGAAGGTCAGTGCACGATGTCAAGTGGGGGAGGCTTTTGAGTCATCGTCACCGATGCCTGAGCAGCTTCCGTCGTTGTTGTTGTTTTCGATGTTCTACCTGAACGAAATGCGAGGCGTGGAATATGACGAAAGCCGATGCCGGCATTCCAGATTGCTTCAAAGAAATCCGTTTTATCAAACTCTCCTCAGGGGAGCTGCCTGTCTGACCGGCGCTCGCTCGCTCGCTTCGGCTTCTTGCGTTCCTCCTGCCTCTTGGCTTCGAGTTTCGGATTTCTTTCAATTTCTGCTCGATGCCTGCATTATTCTGCTCTACCATGACCTTTCGAACGCCCGGACGGATGGACAGTCGGAAGGATGAACGGACGGACACACACGCGTGAGCATCGCTTCGCCTGCCGCTATCCAGAAGAGAAGCGAGAAATCCGAACTCAAATCTCGAGCGAATTCTGAGTTGAATCAGAGTCGAGGCGGCCTCCGCTGTCGTCGAAAACATGTGTTAGCAGAGATTTCGGAGTTTTTTTTTTTGGATCAGGCCCAGCTAACGACTGTTGTATGGATAGATGGACGGACGAACGAACGAATAGATGGATGAATAGACGAACGAGGGAGAGAAACACGAAACGCGCGAACTCACCCCGACCACGGCGAGAGAACCTCCCCCCTCCCAAATGGGCCATTCTGGCTCAAAGTTCTCCTCTGGGAGTTGCGATTCGCTTGTGGAACAAGCTCGCTGAATTGAGATATCGCAGTTCTCTCTCTCTTTGAATTTTTCTATCGTGCACAAATGGTTCAGGGTGATTTCGAAGCTTGCTAGTGAATGACCTCACTCGGATGAGTGAGCGGCCTGAGCGAACGAAAGCTTATTCTGGAGATTAGGAGGAACTAGAGATTTCCAACTTAATGGACGAGGGGTTGGAAGAGCGGAAACGCCACGGGTCGCCTGCAAGCGATGAGCAAACAGCACCAGTCGGACCTAGCCAGGAAAGCGGGCAAGGAAGCAAGTTAGCTTAGTGAATCCATCTGCACTGCGGCGGCGGCGGCGGCGGCGGCCGACGGACCGATGACAGCCTGGAGTGATGGAGAGCCCGCACACTGTGTTTGGTCTGTCTCATCAAGCTCCTGCTGATGCGGCTGGCCGACGCCTTTGCCGCCCGCCGACGCTCGGCTCGCTGAGGGCGAAGTTCCTCCCTAACTTCGCCCCCACTGACAGCAAATCTCCAAACAGGAAGTCCTCGCCGGCTCTCTGGATCCGTTCATCCGTCTCTCCACGGTCAGGGGCAGAGGGACTGATGGACAGACGTAATCAGAGCTTCGGAAGCTTCTTTGAGGACTCGGAGCGAGGAAGTTCTCTGGGGAAAACTACAGCTCACGCGTCGTGACTCTTAGCAAGTGAATTTGCATGGGGTAATTGAAGCTTGCTGTTTAATTGAAATATGCTTCTCACGCAAAAGGCACCACTACCTCTGATATCGTGTCGCGTCGCCTCGTCTCGATCCAAGAACGACTCTGTTGAGCCGCATACGGGAGTATTGACGGGGGCAAGGGGAGGGGAGGGGAGGGGGGGGGAGGAGGTACATGAGTAATATTTACTGCTTTTTGAAAAAGTCGTCTTCTGTGGCTTCAGAACGAACATCGCGTTTCCATGTTCATGTTCGCATCTGTATGAGGGGCCTTTCTACGCGGTGTCGATACGACTTCGCTTTTTTTCGTAGTGTCGACACCGACACAGTGGACGAAACTTGCTCGCTTGGTTGGTTGTCGTCTGTAACCTGTTGTCCGTATTGTGACACACTACCCGGTTGGTTCTTCGAATGCTCGACGTTCTGCCCGCATCCTGTCTCTGTAATGAATTATTTTCTATACAGCTGGGGCGCTGATGTAACGACAACAAATTTCTGACACAAGGTCTCATGTCAGACAGACTTTCTGTCTTCCCAACGACTCCGACAAAGCTCGAAAGATTCCGCACGGTTTTCAAGTCCCAGTTCCTCTCCCTGGGTTTGGACCCGGGCCTTCATCAGAGATCCGAAAAACTCGAAACCACCTCGTAGTGGGGAGATCGTCGACAACATTTCGGGGTGTCTAGTTTCTATATATTCCGAAGTTTCGCAAGGATTTACGAAAAACTCGGAAAAGTTGGCGATGGCGAGGAACAGAGAGGAAAATCCATTCTCCTCGTTCGTCCTTTCTGGCTTTTGAGTTTGTGGCCGGTTATCGCTCGCGGTGAGCGTCCCTTGCAATTACATCAACGCCATTCTTCCGACAGTTTCCGCCGCTCTATTCAACAACGAAGGATGAAACGGTGCTACTGCTACCAGCAGCAGCACGGGGAGAGATCGTGAGGGAACGGAGAGTTTTGTCGAGGTATCGAGCGCGATATTGGCGAGGAGAAGCGCTTTCAAACTGCCGCTGCTTTGGGAAGAAAAAAGGATTCTGCCTGGTAACGTGTAGTTTTTGTGTTACGTTGTATGCTGCTCCACCAGCCAGAGCATCGGAAAAGCGAGCAAGCTTTAGTTGCATCGCCCTTTTCCTCTCGGTCGGTTACTTACTTTCTCTGGCCGGACTCCTTCGGGGATGCTTATGAAGCATGGAAGCGAACTACGTGAAAGGCCTGAATGTGTCATGAATGGCGCTCGGGTCCGCACAGTCGGCTCCGCAGTTTGTCGGCCTCACAACCTTTGCTTGCAGCGGCGGCGGCGTTGCATCGCACAAAAATGACCCTAGCTCCGCAAAGTCGATGCTCTCGATACAGAGAAATCTTTTGCGCTTTCGACGATGGCGTCGACGACAACAACAATGGTCATTGGCGACGTTTTTGGGCTTTCTCCACTTCCCACAAACGGAAGTAACTATTGGGGAAGGCAAACGACGAGTGCCGGCTCAACACAGCCGCCGCCGCCGCCGCACCAGTAAACACATTGACATAAAAACAGGCCATTTTCGTCCGTATGAACATACGTATGTGTGTTGGGCTTCTTTCCTCGATACATGTTCGTATGCTTGTACGTTCAAGTGGGCAACTCGGCTCCGGCGGATGTCGCGCTTCAGCTCTATATGACGAACGGATGTGTAACTTTGCGCTGAACGAACAGATACATATTCGTTTTTTCTCCTCCCGTTCGATGGTGCAGTTTTTCGCGGGTCGATCCGCTCCGTACATTTTCCAAACTTCGTCTCCTTCATGAAACACTTCGATAAAAGTTTCTTTCTTTCGGTGGAGTAAGCAAAAACGAAAATAACGAAAGCAGAGGGTGTGCTGGGATAGAATCTTAAAGTAGTTTCAAACGTGATGGACACACGTAAATATACGAAAGGGTGTTGCAGCAAGTCAGCCGGCGTAATGGAGATTGATTAGCGACGGATGGACACCGTTAGGGAGGGATTCGTGAGTTCTGTGAGCTGATCGGATTTCCGTGGCGCTTCCGACGTTTGTTTGAGTTCATCGTCGTCTTCTTCGACAACAGATGGATCGGGCACTCTGTCCGAGGAGGAGCAAGAAGCACGAAGAGGGACCGCCGCCGCCGCCGCCCTTAAAATTAGTTAACGCCGACGGCTCTGAAAGAAAAAAAATCCACCTTACAGCTGACTTTCCTATTCGTCTTCTTCTCTTCTCGTTGGAGCAGGTTCGCTCGCTATTGCGAAGCTGCCGCCGAGGAAAGGGCCACGACTCCCAACGGAGCTCGATCAGTTTTGGCTTTATTAACATTTTTTTCTTTTCTTACCTTCTGCTGCAACTGTTGTTCCGCTAAAGGATGCGCGTCGAAGACAGAGCGACGAAAACTTCGTCATCCGAACTTCTTGCGGTTGAGTTAATGTTGAACGATGAGCGACAGCGTTGCCGCTTTCTCGCGGGCTCCTAATTCTTCTTTCTGTTGTCGACGTCGTTCCCTTCCGATCCGACCCGAAACAACCCGCTGTGAGCCCGTTGAGGATCCGCTAGGGTTTTCGTCTGTTGGTCACTGAAGAATGTTCCGTGTGGCTTTTACGTCGAACTGCCCGACTGAGACGACGGAGGAGATGCCGCCGAGAGGCTTGCTATCCAACAAGCGTGCTGTTGGCTCTTAATCCCCAGAGCACGTGCGTGACGGCGTGGCCTCGATTGATTTTCGGCGTTCCTCGCCGACGACTTTGCTGCTCCGGACGCCGCCGTACAAGGAGAAGAGTTTGTGAATTTAGAAGCAATTTTAGCCTTACGCCTCCCCCGCGACGTTGGCAAGTGGTCTCTTGAGATCGAAGTTCTGCCTTGCGCGGTCAAGAAGCACTCTTTAAAAGTTTGGAGCTCATTCGCGACTTCTTGCTCCGTCCCCTTGGAGGATGACCAACGAAGGAGGAACTGGTCTCCCTTGTTCTCCTCTTTCCCTCGATCCTACCTCCACATGCTTCTTTTCACCCGTTCCTCCGCTGGGGAGAAAGAGTTGAGGATAAAGCTGAAGATGTCATTCAAAAAGTTGAACGCTGTAGGCGATCGGGAGTTGGTCGACCGAGTAGAGGCGAGGCTGGCTTCTGGAAACGACGATGAGGAGGGCGGAAAGACGAACGCAAAGATGGATTGCCCTGAAGTTCGCCAGGGGCCCTCTGCTCCGACTCGGCCAAGATCCCGATCAGCTTCTTTGCAGCGTGCCCTGTGTTGTTTTCCCTCGGTTTCTTTTGTACCTCTCGACGTAATCGACGACAGGACTGTCGGGTCCGCTGGCTGATTCGTTGAATCAATTTGGTCCTGACGTACAAAAGATCCTGAAGCCATTGAAATCGAAATCCCAGGGAGTTTTGACAACGGAACAGACCACGGTCCGCTGTTACAGCGAAAGGGATGGCTTAGCGCAGGGTAGTTCTTCTCGGCGAACCAGTGTTTTGCATCGCCGAGGAGAGACAGGGGACACAATGCTTGCCTTGCACCTTGCCGGTCCCCAAACGATTGAGAGGATCGGGGCCGAGAGCGGTTGTTGGAGCCGGTGGGCCAATGAAGACCAAGGCATGATCTCTTCTAAGCCGAGTTGGCTGGTCGCTCGCTCGACTTGCTCGCTTGTTCGTTCTCCGTCTTCGCTGTGTTTCGGTTCCCTTCTTCGAGTCCGATACTCTTACTCCCGGCGTAAGCTTCTCAATATGCGGTGACTATAATCAAAACACAATCAAGCTACAGGGAGGGCGAGGCCGGCAATTTCGGAAGGATTTCCCTCTTGGAATGAGGAAGAGGGAACGAGAAAGAACCACCGCCTGTCTAATCTCAAGCGGTACTATCGACGAACCTCTCAAATTTCGAGCCCGTGCGTCCGATCCCTCCCTAGATCGATCCCAATCGGAACTGTCATTCGTTGAATCGCTTCCTTTTATTCTGATTTCCCGTTTTTCTTTTTTTCGCCTTCCTCCGTCGGGACGGGCAGGATATCGCGGCCGCTGTCGAGCTCGGGTCAGCAGTGGTCATTAGAAACAGTCCATCGATCATCAACGGAAGACGTTTGATCTATTTTTCAGGCAAAGGGAATTAGATCCATCTTTTGATTGTCACTCGTTTCTTCTTTTCCTCCTCAGTGTGTTCGGTCGAGTGAGTTCGTCGTTTCCTTCTTCTCCTCTGAAAATTATAGACATTTGTCGTGAAGCTGTGCCGATATCCTTCCGTTGGTTCGTATTAACTGGACGACACCTCGATTCTTTCTCGCATTTCGCTCCCGTTTTTTCTTCACTTCGGCTGTTCTCTCTCTCTCTCTCACTCTTTCTTCCCTTACCAGCTTGCCTTCGTTTTTATCGCGATGAAGTTGAAGATGATCACCTTCATCATCTTCTGCTGCTGTAGCTTCATCATTCAACATCTAATAGATTTGACTCCTTCGATTTGACAGATTGCGAATTGATTGCATTTAGGCAGCCTTCGGTGCCCTATCGACAGCGAAAACGTCGAACGACGATTTGAGCGAAGGGCGCAAACCTCGCCCTGAGGATGTCGCTCCTGCTGTTCGAGTCACAGCGCTGGAAGTTTCCATAAAATCGCTCTCTACTCGATGAGGACTGTTTTCAGAAGTTCCACGTGGGCTGCGGGGCTCGAAGGCTATGTATATGGTTCCCACGGGAACAAGTTTCTCGGGGAGCACTCGCGACCAGCTTGAAGTTTCATCTCGGACCGAAAGACAAACGACAGATAAAACAGACGGTACACGTAGAACCTCCTCAATTCGTTTGTGTGCGCGGAACTCCTCACAGGCAGATAGACTGTCCGACCGTCCGTTCGGGTGCCCGACTGGTCGAATCGTATTTCAAGCAGTCGGTATCATCGTCTGAACGAGCGGGCGCTCGAGCTTCTGCGGATTTTGTCCTTTCCGTTATCTCCTCCGTTGTTCTTCGTTTGTTCGTCTCGTTTTTCCGATACGATGTCCGGATGGCGTCGTTGCGGACGACGACCTCGTTTTCCTCAAGACCCTACGGAGAAGCATATTGCGACATATCGTGTATGTTCGACGGTAAAACGGCGAGGATTCCGTCGTCGTCTCCAGAGTCACACCGGGAAGGCTTTCGAAAAGTTTCACAATGAGACCGGCCGCCTCAAAACCAGCGGAACGTACCTGCTCGCTAAAAACACACTTCAGTGTTTGGTCGTTCTCGTGGAATTAGCCTTTTAACTTCAGCCAAGACGGAACATCTTCTCGGGGAAATATCTTCCCTATGCTTCGAGGGTATTCGCTTGACTGGAGATCGGGTGCGCACGAATTTTTTTCCATCCGACTGTTCGACAAATCCCTGCTACGAATTTCGTTTTTCCTCTTCGTTCCTCTTCGCTGCCGCAGTGGAGATGTCATGGATTTGTAAGAACGAGTGCGACAAAAAAATGGAAACTGCGAAGCAGAAGAGGAAAAAAACACTCGGAGGACTCGAGAGCGTGTCCTTTTGTCCTGCCGGGCTCGGCCAAATTACAGCTTGTTTTTTTTCCCTGACAAACCGGCCGAGGGACACTCCGCAACTGTTGACGGCTCGCGGAACGGACCGGCACTTTGAGAGCGAGGACGAATACCGGTGATTCATTCGAACTCCTCTGAAAGCCCACTTCCAACAACGCTTACCACCCCAGCTCCCTCTACCCCACCCCTACGTCCATTTTCGGTCTCCCCCATCCACCCTCCTGTTCGTTCGTTCGTTCGTTCGTTCGTTGGATGCCCTGAAGATCCATCTTCGGGCCGTTCTGAAATTTATCCTCTGGAGCGCTAAAATCCATCGAGGTTCCGCCCTGTGCTCCTCCGCACGCGCCTTACGCTTGGTCCTAATCTCGACATCGCACGCCTGTAGATAAGGATCGAACGCTGTCGAATTGCTGACGCGGCATCGAGTTCACACCTCGATTACGGAAAACGGCTCCCTCCCTCCCTCCCTCCCTTCCTTCCGTTTCGCTATGCGAGCCGATGCCTACTTCGTAGTTTCTCAAGAATCTCAGGAACAGGAACCCGACCCTTGCTCGTCTCCTCCACGGCCAGGCCGACCGACGGACGGACAGAGGGACCGCCTAAGGTTGGGAACCACTGACTGGGTGGTTCGTTGGTTTCGTTCGGTTTCCCCCGTTCCGCCGAAAAGGATTCGCGGCGACGCGGCTTGAATTTTAGATAAATTTGATGCAAGCGACAGCAACATCAGCAACGGCGCCAGAGATGCCGACGAGATGAGGGGGAGCAGGACGACGACGAGGAGGAGGAGGAGACTGCGGCTGCAACGATGCGCACGTTATCTGATGCATACGCGATCTGAGTGATAAGCAGATCCGAACGCCCGCTCGTGCGCCTTCGGTTCCAGTTCCTACCCGTTCGTTCGTCTGTCTTTGCCTTTGCGGAAAGGAAATGCAACTGTAAGGAGGAGATATTAGGAGTGCTGTGTCGATCCCGTATGAGCGAACGACAGAAACTGCTATGAGCAGAAAATTCGAAAGCCTCCTCCTATGCATAAAACCAGTCTTCCCCCGTTCCCTCCCCTCCCCTGTTATCCCACCCCGACCGCCTGGTCGGCGGGCTGACGTACCTACCCACCTTCCTACCTGCAAAGAGAAAGAACTCACATCCACACCTAAAGAAATACATTCGACGCCCTTTTTCCGTTCTCTTTTCAGCCGCTACGTCGTCATCGTCTACAACGACGACGACGAATGGGATCGGCGAGGCGGTTTGAATATTTTGTTGGAGACGCAATTCTGCAAACAGAGGTGTTTTTAAACGAGCAGAACCCTCCGTAAAGCCTTATGTCAGCATCGGTCGGTTGAATTTCACGCCACGCGCGCGAAACAACCATCCACCCACCCATCCACCCATCGCGTCGAGTTCCGCGCTCGACGGCGCGGCAGCCAGATAAGCGGCCTGCCGGCCGTGTGTTTGATGAGCGCTCGAATCACTCACGTCAGGTGATAAAACTCGTGTTTCTGTCTATTCCGATGTCATTCTGCTTCCGACGACATCGAACTCAGTCTGCGAGCGGTCTCAGGCACCTGATCACAATAGGTCGTGGTTAACTGGGGGAACATTCGTGCCAGGACTCTGAGAGGACTTTCAAGATTAAAGAAGACTACGGAGGTGTCGGGGGGGGGGGGAATCGTCATTTGTTGAACTCGCTAATCTTTTCCTTTTGGGTGGGAAAACTTGGGGAACAGACGAATTGGTAGACCGGCCGATGGGTGAGCATGCGATATGGAAACCTCTCCATGTGCGGAACGACCGTTATGGATTCGGGTCGAATAGTTGATGATGATGATCCCGCTCATCGATGATGGCGGGCGGGCGGGTGAGCGAGCGAGCTTTGCTACCATTTATCATAAACTTTATAAATCCTATCTACGGCTCGTTCGTGAGCTTGGCCCTCGGCCTGCTTACCCGTCTGGCTGGGTGCGTGGCTGACTGTCTCGCTCACACTTCATACAACCTGTCTGCTTGAGGGTTAGGAGACGCCACAGGAGAGAAGGGGCGAGCGAGTAGCGTCTATCGACCCCTGAAAAACTTCTTCATCTCGTTGTGCTAATGTCTCTTCGGAGAGGGGTCCCGTTGACATCAGGAAACCGAGTTTAATTCCACCGGTCTGAAACGTGTTGCTGAATCGACCCGGTAACGCCTTTTCTGTTGATGGTGAGCCTGATGATGTGAGGTGTTGATGATGATGATCCGTGTGGGTCCAAGTGTAGTCTAATGAGATATCAGGCCAAGTAGAAGAAACCGGTCAGCCGTTGTTCATCAGACGTGCTGTGGGACGGTGGGGTCGCGGCAAGGCCGTGGAGGAAGACCGCGCTGTAGCGAGAGATGGGCACCAAGCGACTAACTGGTCGGACTCGTTGAGGCTTCACCACGGTCCTCCAGCAATTACTGTTTGTACCAGCTACCATTTCTCATTCTTCCTTATTCCAGAAACATTCTCTTCTCGCTGGCGTAACGTCGCTTGATGCAAACGTTCAGGCTTCAACCGTTTGCCCTAGTTGTCCGGGTTTGCTAGATTGTCAGCGTGTGCCACATGTAATTGTGGAGATTAATGGAAATCGCAATTATTCCGACGGTTGCGGCGGCGACACTCTTCGTATGGCCTCTGCCTACCGTCCGAGCCCAGGACAAATAAATGAATGAGTGAGCCAGCGCATGCGTCATGTATTCTAGGAGGACAAGACAGTTGTCGCGCGCATCGGGTCCTGAACTTTGAATTTCGAACATAAAAGCGTCGGCACGATCGTCATCCGGATCGGACGACGACGACGACGCCCAAAAGGACCAGCCGAGCCGGAGCGTTTTTTCTTCTCTTTGAGAGGCGCCGAGCAGCATCGGCACCGGGAGCATGACGATGAAGAGAGCAGAACTCGCTTTCAGTAATCGATCCACCAAAAAAACTACGTGCCGACAAAAAGAATCTGGAGGGAGAAAAATTCAAACGTTTTCACGACGTTTTGTACCGCGGAGCTGGCAGGCGGTGGCGCCAAACAACAGAGGCCGTTCGAACGAAAAAGTTCGAAGCGAACAAGCAAACGTTCGACTGATTTCGAGTTCGGAGAATCCGAAAGCAAAAACGGCAAATGCGGAAGAAAAACACGGGGCAGGGAATGGGGACGAAAGGAAAGAAGGAAAAACGCTCGCACTCAAATGTGTTCTCAGACTGAGAGTAAGGTCCTTGTTGAGCCGTTATAGAATCCACCGTCTATGTAGTCATTGAGCCGCTAGGCGGCTGGACGGGCTCTGGGGCGGCGGGCCTGTCAGGCAGCCAGTTGGGTCGGGTCGTCCATCCGTTCGTTCGTTTTTCGTACGACACGGATCGAAGCGCAATTTCGTATCGGAAGAGAGAAGAGAGGGGGACACGCAAACCGGATGTCGAAACGTTGGGACATTGGGACCACCTGCTTACCCTCGAGGTCTCGAACCGTCGATTCCTTCCAAAACCGCCCGATCGCTGTCCATGCTTGTGGTAGTGGCTATGCAAATATCGACGTCCGACTGAACTATCGCACGCCGCCTAAAGCTTCGAACAAATTGGAAGAACTCAACAACATTTTCACACAAATCTCTCGACGTGGATCTCTCGACAAGATTGACTGCTTGTTCTGATTCCCTTCAGCTGCTAATTGCGGTTCTTTTGTTGAACTCACTATCACTCGGAACATGAACTCTATTCTACGAACGGTGCAAGAGGTGAACACGAGCTTGGTGACTTGCTTGCATTGGCACGTGGGAGGCTGTAGGGTCGCGGCCGCCGCCGTTAGGAATAGCAAGGGGCTCGAGTCGTTCAATCCATATCTTGTTCGTCCATCCTCGGCTTAGGCCCCGAGGCTCAACGCGAGAGGGGGGAGGGGGGCTTCATTGGCTATGCATATTATATGCAAAGTGTGGCCTACAAAAGATAGCCGACGCTTTTAGCTCGGGTCCCCTGCACCGATGAGCGGGTCGGTTGTTGTCGGCTGTTCCTGTCTTGTGCGTACTCTGTCAAAATTCCATTCATCCACCCCTTCGTGCACCTGCAGTTGTGTTGTCATTCACTTTTATCGCAACATCAATCTTCGATAACCTATTCGCTCTTGCTTTCATCGCCGCTGTGCAATGCAGTTTGATTTCCTCACTCGCTCAGTGTATTCGTCGCTAACTCTCCCTTCTCTCTCTTGCAGGTGAGTTGAGCGGCCACGGCAACTCAATAATGAAGCGATCCATCAAAAATGAAAGTATGTATGTATGTATGCAAGTTGCCGGTCGGCGTATACGAGATGTGAGTGTAGGCTCGCCCGAGTGTGCTCGTTGTTGGCTCGGCCGCTTGCGCAACTGAGGATTTTTTCCAAGCAATCGATCAGACCTTGCGAGGGTCTGTTTGCGTGGGTTTGTGCCCCACGGCGGGACTTCGAGTATTAATAAAGCCAAGAGGCCCCAGCGGCCTAAGTACCGTCCGTTCGTTCGTCCGTTCGTTCGTCCGTCCGTCCGTCGTAGTAACTCGACAACAAGCCAGTCAGAGCGAAATAGCGAACAATAATTGCGCCTGCCGTCGTACACACTCGACAGAACGAAGTTTCGACAGACGTTGACCGGCAGAGTACAATTGTTGACAAAATCTTGAGGGCTCTCGTGTGTTGTACGCGCTCCTTCCTTCCTTCCTTCTTCCCATCCACCGATGGCCACGGCGGCAGAAACAACAACAACAAAAACGTCATTGACGGTGACGACGATGACAATAACAATAATTACGAGTTGCTCGGTGATGACGAAGCACTGTCTGTCCAGCTAAGAGACTCACTAACGGTCAGACGTAGCTCGGAATGAGTGCCAACCAAAGCTTCAGTAAGCTTGACCGAGCTTTCCGCTCGTGCTCGAGCAGAAAATCAGGGAGCGACAAAGCCAACGTGACTTTGTCGACGGAACGGTGGAGTATGGGACTGCATCGGAGCCCTCGTGTCCATGCCTCGACGTGTGCTCTTCACGACCCCTGGTCTCTCCTCATAACTCCTCTCTAGAACCTCTCGGATCCCGCCCCGACATCCTCTTTATTTCTTCGCTCGCTCGCTCGTGTAGTCCGGTTATTCTGCGAGATGTTTCAGTGAGGGACGTTAAGCAGCTTTCGCTCATTAGAAGACCTCGTCGTGGCCAGCTAACCGGGCGAGCTGGCTCGACGTTGTCGGGAGGACGAGAGACAGAGGAAGATAGGACGGGGGTTGTAACCAGTAGTCCGTTCATGCACTCGTTTATCCTTGCGGCTAGGGCCTCCATCGCAGTGGACTCGTTAAGACTTGGAGGACAACGACTTCGCGTCGTTCCGTAACGCGTCGCGAGACGTCGTCCGCCCGTCGTAAGACGACGATCTCTTCATTTTTCGCTGCTTTTACTGGCGTGTTTAGAGATGAGAAATTATTACGCGAGAAATACGACGGTTTTTTGTTTCCATTGGAGTGCGCTTTTGCTCCTCTGGAAAGCCTCAAAACGCGGGCGTCATCTCCTGTCGTCGTCGTCGTCGTCCTCCCCACCACCGTGGTTATCATCATCCTCATCATCGTCTTGCCACGGAACACATGAGCGCAGTGGTGGTTGTCGTCATCGTGGTGGTGGTGGTGGTGGTGCAAGTCGCGACCGTCTTCTCCTCACCATCATCATCATCGTCATAGTTCTCTCTACCCGGGCGACAATGAAGAAAAAAGACAGGGAGACGTCGAAGTATGTTGTCATAGTCCCTCCTGCTTGAGCTAGCTTTCAAGTGCTTAGTTATCCAGTTGTCGAGGCGGAGTCTTGGGTCACGTCCCAAGTTTTTTGGCTCCCTGCTGCCGCTGTTGCGTCGCCCGACTACCCGGCTTGTTCTCTTTTCCCGCCAACGGGACAGCCGGCCGACCGGTTGGTAAGTTGGTTTGGTTGTCTTAGCTGCTTTGTAGACTGCTTGCCTGGCTCTATGGCCAGGCTGCCGCCTGAGACCACTTCTCCGGGGCCTGGAGGCGATCCTTAGGTAGTCAGTGAGGGAAACAGCGGAGCAAGCTACCCGAAACTAAGGGAGAAAAATCTACCTGCCCACTCGACTACTCCGACCGAACAAGCGAATAAGCCAACTACATAGCTTCCAGTACCTGCAGGTGGTTCCGTCGGCATCTGCAGCTGTTTGAGTTTGCAGTGATGCGCATGAGAGACGGTGTCTCGTTGGAACCGTCGACCTTGCGTCCGCCCGCCGAAAATCGTTGCCCCGATTCCTCTTGACACTAGAGAGCTCGTTTCCCCGTGAGGTGAATCGAAGTAGCGGGCCTACATCTAGACATAGAGTCTCTGCTCCCTCTGTTGCGTAGGGAATCGTGAGTGGAACGGGAACATTCGAGGAGCATAATGCAAAATAAATAGACACTAACTCAGCTTCTCTATCAATGACGCCGTCTGCATAACATCAAGCTCGCAATGTCTTTTGGCTTCGTCGTCGTTGTCTCTTTCTTCTCGATGGAACGGGTCGAAATATAGCGGAGGAAGAACCGGGAACCGAGGGGCTATTTACTATGCTGGTAGTGTGCCCGCGCCCCTTGATGAGATAGCTGCCTGCCTACCAGCCCGCCTTGCTGGTTGACTGGAAGCCAGATGGAGGGGCAGACTGGCAGGCAGGACAGCAGGGTGGCAAGATGCAGTCCCACAGGATACTTCTATTCAAAGCTGGGGCGAATGTCTCCTTGTGAGCCAGGATGCGCGATTTACATCGCCTGCCTACCTGATCACGGTCGACCCGTCATGGGAGCAGGTCAACTTCTAGGGTCAGGTTGGAGCGTTCTTCCGCTGAATTGGGACCCTAGTTCCGTCTTGGCAGGTGAGAGGAAACCGAATGTCTCGCGAGACACGACATCGAGGAATCGAGTCTCGATTCCTTGAAGTCGGATGATTTGGATTGTTCCTTCAGAGCCAGGGAGATCTTCTAGTCTAGGAGCCCACGGATCGGGCCACGAGACTTGCGGCTATAAACTCGCTGTTTGTATATTGTTTGTAGAGGGCAAAATAAGGTGCCAACCGACACAGGGGATTGCAATCGTCTGAGTGAGCATCCCCAAGTTAGTCGGTGGGCGCTCCGAAAGGCTTGCTTGCTCGCTCACAAATCTTAGCCTCCTGGCGAAAGGGGCAAGACACTTGCTATAAGCGAAATGTGCTTGCGATAGATAGTCTGCTTGTCTGCCCACCCGCCTGCTGCCGGTCGTACTCGGTGGCTCTGTTGACGGGGCAAGCAAGCCACGAGGCGGGCAACAAGGGCGAGAGAGGAGGTGGGTTTGGCTGTAGTCTTGCAAGCATTTTGGTGGCGGTGGTGGTGGTGGTGGTAGAAACTACGACCACTAGCGGCAGATGAACGAATAGAGAAAGCAACCGGGGTGCTGATGTCTTGGGACACAGCAGTTCCTCCAGATAACCCTTCGTTTTGGCTATATCACCTCTTCTCCGAGTTTCCCCTATCGTCAAAGCGGCAGACCCCAGCATTAGCGTACAACTCCTCCTCTCCCCCCCTCCCCCGCTCAGTCAGTCAGTCAGTCTTGCTAACTTGCCTTTTGGCGGCTGACTGGGTCTTCAATCCAATCTGCAGCTGGCTACAGAGCAAATCGAAGTCTCCGAAGAGGAATTGTTAATGCTATCCCTTAGGAAATCCGTTTGCCATGGAAACGCGTTTATTTTTTTCTTCTCCAACTCGTCCGGCTTGACGAGGTTCTCGCAGACGTTTCTCAATCTTCGCTCTTGCTTTCCTCTTGTTACCCTCTACTCACCCTGTGCGGGGCGAGTTCTCGACATCGATCGAAGAATCCTTGGCGTGGTCAAACGGCCCAATCGACCACACGGTCGATGAACGTTCTGATTCGAATCTCTCGCCGGAGACCGCGCGTGAATGCACGACACAAACTCATGACATCGGTGTGGAACAGCCAGCTGGAAGAAATGGCGGACCCCGATCTCGTCCCGCGTTGATCAAAACTTCTCTTCCTCCGATTGCGTCGCTCGGTCGGTCGGTCATAGCTGAGAAACTGTTCAAGATTCCCGAATATCGAGCTGACGATGTGGACGACGATTGGCGCTGACAAGTGTTTAGTCGGAGGGAATGAGCTCGCCAGAATCACTCCAAGATTCACGGGATTGCCGTCCATTCTCCGATCGATTCTCGAAACCGTGCGGGAGGAACGATAGAACCCTTGTATGCGAGGACGAATAAATGAAATGCGTCGAACGAACTTGTCCGGCCGCTCTGGACGGAGATGCGCAGACCTAAGTACGGCCGAAACAAACGGACTGACTGAGCGATAGCTTCCGCGCACGCTACCCACTACAAGCCACGGCCGCCGACCAGCTCCATTAGTAGGCGGGTAGGCAGGCAGGCGAGGACCAGCCACGTCCGCCAGTTAGTCAGGCGATTCAGCCGCAAAACATTCAGAAGCCCGAGTACAATGTACCTTGGTAACCCGCCCCTCAAACCACCGCTTGTTGAGAGGAGTCATAATCGATCAATCACTCGACTGTGGTTCGATTACAAGTGCTGTGAAATTTCATTATCACCGCTCTGGCGCATCTTTCCCCTCTTCGGTGAATTGAAACGAAGATCGATCTGCTCGTTGTCAACAGTCGCCATCCTTTCTGGAGTTCTAGCCACTTGTTGCCTTCGAACTCGTCCTGGGGGTTTGATTTTGTGCATCAGTGCACGTCGAGATCATTCTCACTCCTCTCCTCTCAGTGGAAAGACCCACAAAGCTTCTCTGGGAGACAATAAAGAAAGGGAATCGGGTTCGAAGGTCGGAACCGAAGCAATCGCGAGCGGTGGTGGTTAGTTGCGGCCGTAATGCCGCCATCGTCGACGGCACGGCTCCTCCTCGAAAGGAAGAAAGGAAAGTTCCTTTGATTTCGAAGCGAGACGGAAACGGAACAGCGTGCTAATTTGAGAGAATTACTCCGGAATGGAAGTCAAGGAGGGGCGGCTAGTCTTCCCGCCGCCCACCCCCCTCCCCCCATTCGGTCGTTCGCTGGCTCGACCGGCAGCAAGTGCTCGCTTTTCCCCGACTGAATGGTCAGGAAGAGAGTTCTGACGAGAAGCGGGGGGTGGGAAGCCCGCGCGAAATATTCAACAGTCGATCCACGTCAGTATTCCATCTCCTCTTTGAGAGTTTCTCCTTTCGTTTTTTCCTTTCTTTGGCTCTGCGTTCCGGTCGAGCGTCACGGTTTTTAGAAACTCGAAACGTCGTCCATCGTCCCCGCGTCGGAATCGAATATGAGAGCGTGCTTAATATTCAAGTGCTCTCAATGCTCAGCGGCGATCCTATACAGTGCGTTTCCATGATCTCGAGGTTCCGGTTTTCGATTTAGAGTCACGATAACATCGTCCGGAGTCCTCAGCTTAGTTCGCGGACAGACGGAACAGGCTCATGGCGCGGTCCCCACCGCCGTATTCGGTGTATGTACAGTTGTCTAGTGCGAGCAGACATCACAGGTGGGAGATAGCATCAAGCGATGTAAGCGACTCACGCAAACTCAGAGCTGAGATACGACTTGGAATCAAACTGATAAAATCCACCTTATGTCAACCAACAGTGACTCGAATATATCATGCAGCCGGGAAGACGAGCGAATAAACAGAAGCAAGACGGAGACCTCTCAGATAATTACCTAGATAGGGAACACAAGGATGGATGGATGGATGGATGGATGAATGAATGGATGGATGAACAACATCGACCTATACCGCGATAGACGTTCTCGTTCCGAACTTTCGTTCGGAGACGCTCTACAATCAGAGACTCGAACGAAGAGTCAAGGTGGGTTGGGATGAATGTTGATGAGGTCTCCGGTGAATTGGGTATCTCATGATGGCTTCAGTAGCGGACGGGAATACGGCGTCACCCGTCATTCCTGTATGACGGCTCTGCCTTGGACACAGCATCAGCGATGAGTCAAATATTACCTATTGGTAATCGACGGCAGAAATAGCGACCAGCCCACCGCTCCTACCTGCACGGGAACGAAACAAATAAACAAACGAAGCAACAACTCAGTTAGTGGTCTAATGGCTTGCCGTTCGGAATTCGTTGAGTGTCATAACGCTGAGTGCTGTTGACACGGCAACCATCTCATCGTGATGGAGTGGCGAAACCTTCTTTTCGAGATGGACTTGCTCTTCCTTTCGCTCCCTCGATACACTGTCTGATTCTCCTGAACTCGGATCGTGCACGATTCTTCCCTTTTCTCGTCGATTGAAAAGTCTTTTCCTAGTTTTCCTCCTCGATCAAGATTCGGTTCTATGTCTTGAGATATGTGTCCGAATTCATGAGCGCTGAGAGTGTTGGCTGTGTACATACACCGGAAAGCGAGCTCGAGATAAATATCCTCGTGTAAAAAGTAACTGAGGTATTGATCCGACGGCCGATACCTCAAATGGAGGGATTAATCGATGTTGATCGGTTTGGCGCTCGATTGAGAATCGACCAAACGAGCGTAGGTTCACTCGCTTGGCTGATCGATCGAACGAACGATCGATCCATTTGTCGACCGAGTCAAGGGGTGATCCGCGAATCAGGACCGTTTTAGCCGTTTATGGCACTTGTGTCGTTTATGTCGATTCGTCGATTCAGAGGCAGGTATTTAGCGGCCGTGGATTCCGAACAGAAGCGACAGTTTTCTGGTCGTCATCGTCTTACGAGCATTCGCAGTTCTGATGTTATTTAAACGGTAACCGGTGTCGAACGGTTAGAACTCGGTGGTGTGCAGTCTACTTGACGAATAATGAACGTAATAATGATGATGATGAGGAGACTAACCGGTATTTATCCATCCATCCATCCATCCATCCATCGATAGATGAACGGTTGTTTCGCTTGCGCTTCAGCTTGCTTTAGCGCGATGGCTTGCTTCTGATGCGGCTCTCGCTCTAATGGATTGTGAACCCGGGTCATCAAATCGTTTGTTATTCCTTCCTTCACTCCAGTCGGTCACAGTCGTCTTTTGTTGATTATCAGCTCAACGATGACGCGTAGAAAAGTTTGGAATCGTTCGAAGATGCGTCTCCCTTGAATAGAATCACGTCAGCATCGGGAAGCTTGTAACCAGATTCCGTCCGAAAGCGAGCAAGTGGATCGTTTCGAGGTTTTATTCTCGGCTCGCCATCGATCGCACTCCGTTTCCCAGACGGACCGGTTGAGCTGCCGCTGGAAATCCTTCATGTTGCTGCTGCGGTTGTTGTGTTCCGCGTGTTGTCTTCTCTTGTGGCGCGGCGGCGTCTCGTGCTCAGCGGGATCTCGAGACGTCGTCTCCGGCCGCGTTTTCACGGAAACCGCCACCGCCGCGCCGTTCTTTAGGCTATTTAGTGAATTCAATCTACGAAGGTTTGTTGTACGTGGCTCCGAGAGGTTCTTTCGTTCGTTCCTTCGTCCGACGGACGGACGAACGAACGACCAAGCGAGCGAGCGAGCGATTCGTTGCTGCCGTCACGATGGAATTCAGGGTGGTCTATAGTTTTCTCTTTTCTTCGGACATGTTGTAATCTTTCCTCATTTGTTGCTCACTCCGAGCGTTCGGTTCGAGGTGAACACCTAGGAAGCATCCGCTGAAAAGTCTATCAGTCGCTCAGTCCATTATCTCAAAAGTTCTCTCAATTCGTTTTGAAGCGAAGCAGAAGATCCGCGAGAAATGGCAAGCGGCTTTCATCGTTGAAAATATTGATATTTGTTGAAGAAAGTAAAGTCTTCGGGTGAAAATGAGAAATATTCGAGAATGCGATCCGTCACTCGGTTCGTTCTGAAAGTGAATTTCGTCTTGTGACGACCGCCTCCGCTCTCGTTCGGATTTTATTTTTTGTTATCATCTCCTTGAATTAATCTGGAGCGAGCACCACGACCGATTACGCACTGCAGATGATCACGATGATGATGATCCGGAATAATGAAGGCTCAGGACCGGTGCGTCGCCCAGAGACGGTCGGTCGGTCGTTCGTTCGTTCGTCAAACTAAATGACTGGCTCTTTCAAAAACGAAGAGCCAAGGAACGAACAAGCCGACGAAAAATCATCTGAGACAGAGAAAAATACCGGAGAAAAGCCGAGATGAAGAGAAATTGTCTACAAGCGACCGTCCAAGTAAACACACCGACGCCGAGCTTGAGGCTCAGAGATTTATTTGAGCTAACAATAAAAGTATTAAACTGAAGACCGTTGAAAAGTAGAAGACGTCACACAGAAGAATTAGGAACAAACCGAACTTAAGCGGTACCTGAGCTGGCCATGACTCCAATCACGGGAACGGACGTTGGAGGGGAAAGATTTGCGATGTCCGATAAAACGCCAAAGAATGGAGATCTGACGCGCCTCCGGTGCCGCTTAGCGATCCATCCGAAACTTCTCCTGACGGTTTCAGTGAAGTTGAAGAAACTCGAATCGAAGCGTTTCCAATTCAGTTAACAAAGCTTCTCTGAATACGAACGACTGAAACCCTTGCCTGATTCGATGACGCGTTAAGTACTCTTGAGCCCTTCCTCTATTCTGCTGGCTTAGCACTTACCCTTGTGTCCACCGGTTGATGTAACGGCTTGGACTTCTCCTGAGAAGGCAAACGGTACCTCATGGAAAGCCCGAGTTCCCAGTAACTGATCCTGCCTGTTCTCGATGCTTTCTCCTACCGCTTCCGTCGCCCCTTCCTCCCCTCTCTTGACTCCTGCAAGACGAGTCAGGCAAATCAGAGCGTGGCTGTCGAGTGTTTCGAACTCGTTTAAGGAACGCTGCTGTTCTCTCAAGCGCCACACGACAACAGGTCAAGACCGCTCAGTGGGTCTACTCGACATCGCTCGAGTCGAGCCAGCACGTAACATGCAATTAGTTCGTCGTCGTCGACGACAGACTCCTTAGTGGCCGCGCTAGCCCGGTCACCAAACGGCAGGGTTCGATGGCAAAGCCGAGAAAAGCTCGAACAGCAGGCTCTATTTGTTCGTGTGAAAGTGCCACGTCAGCTCTACTACTAGCAGTGCAGGCGACAAGTGGACAACGATCACTTCGAGAAGCCGTAATGCGATTGAGCAAATCCCGGATTGCTCGAGAGATCCAACTGCTTGCTTCTCGGAGCGATTTGCAACCAGCATCGCCAACTTCCTTCCAAAGCAGTCGCCTGTCCCTTCTTCTCGCCGTCCATATCAAGGGTTCTGGTTGCTTCACGTCCGTCCGTGTCTCTCTCTCTCCCTCCCTTCTTCTCTATCTCTCCTGCTCTCACTCGGTGAATGTCTCGACACAGAAACGATGAGGAAACCCCCGATCGAACCTGAATAGAATCGCTTATCTGAACTCGATACAGGAGGAGCTCAGTTTCGGTGATTCCTCTCGGTCCTGGAGTTCGCTGTCGGAAGTGCTGTCAAGCGACAACTTGTGACCAGCAGGATCCGTGGCGGCGGTTACAGTTGAATAACTAGCCACAACATTTTGTTTGCTTTCGTTCCTGTCCGTCAAGTCTCTGCCACGACCACCACCCTCGTGGCCAATCATCGGATGCGTGCCCCGAATACGATTCATTGTGTTCATCTCCATCATCATCATCACGTCTGGCAACATTGTCCAAGGCAAAATAACGATGACGCCCTTGACTATGAGATCGACGACGACAACGATGTAGAACTTGTACCATACGGCTGCTTCAAAAGTCACACTCGTACACAAACATCGATCAATCGAGTGAATAAATGAATGAATGAATGACTCACTGAGTAGCTGTTTCGCTAGATCGCCCGTATGTCTGCATGTAAGCACTCGTTGTCGCCTGATCTATATTGGCCTTATTCGAAATCGAGTTGATAACTTTTTCACGGGGCCACGTCCTAATTATGATGTTGTAGCCACGATGTTGGCAACAACTACAATGACAACAGCAACCGGGACCGCGATGAAGCTGAATTCGAGTGTGGCGTCTGCACGGCGGTAGCAAAGGCGTAATCCGATGGCACTCCTCGATTCTGGCCACTGGCGATGAGCAACGAAACCGATTCTATTTTGCTCGGCTGTTTCTTTTCCGACTGTTTGTGAGTCGTCTGTGCACTGGACAGCCCGGGTCATGCTGAGCGAATGGGCTTCTGCCGGCTCGAGGGTTAATGGTGAAGTAATGGCTTGAATCGGACAGACAAATGTTTAAACTGTCAGAATGGGAGGTGTTGCCTTGTCTCGAACTGGGCTTGTTTGGAACGGCGCGGCGTGGTCGGAACACTGAAACAATATACGACTACGAGACGACAACGCCGAGCCCAGCAAGCCACCCTAAGGAACCGATCTTTGGTGCGGCAGCGGTGTTGTAAGACGGACAATCGAACTCCGACGACTACCGGGAAGTTTATCGAGAAGCTCTGGGTGTTGTCAACGGGGCGTCCAATGAAGCGGCCGATCGGACAAAAGGATTCAAAGTCGGTGGTCACTAGGCCCGGACAGATTGACGAACGGACGAGGTGAAATGACGCCGCTGGACTCTCACCTGAACCGAATTGGGCCAACCGTTGTCGTTGGTAATATCGGTGTGACTGGCTGACTGGCCTACCCATTCCATAGCCGGACTATGGTCAGTGGGCTTGTTTGGTTGGGCTGTTGGTCGCTCGGGATGGCAAGCAAGTAACTATCTATCTATCCAGTCAGCGTTAGGTGACGCTTAATGAGATGGGGCGACCCTACATCCACTAACAAGTGATCAGCCAGCTCGCTTTGCTCCGGGTGGGCCATTCGGATAGGTCAGAGATGGTTCGGTGAGTAAGGTGTCGGTGGGGTGGGTCGGGTGGATTTCGGCGGCACAGGACATCATTTCGACTACCTCCTAGTATTAGCTTAGAGTAGCAGGAGTAAATCAGCATGACAAGGCGTGATAGCAGCTCCGGTAGGGGCAGCTCATGCACCTGTGCTAGATGCTGATGTCCATGATACCGATTCGGGGGAGGGAAACCCGATGCCCCTTTTGAAAAGTCTTCGGATCTTCGGTTCGGAGGAAGGGATCCACGTTGCACGAACTCGTTCCCGGCGATCGGAAAGCGACGGAAGACCACCTAGACGCATGGGCCGTCGCACCGTGATGAGATGAATGATCGTATGAATGTAAATATACGCGGACACGTCAGTTCAATTTCAAAACAGCATTTCTCACAGCGGAGCTCAAGCGTGACGAAGCAAAACGCTGCTTGCGTTTCTAATGATAATGACGACGACGGCGGCGGCGGCACCGGCGCTGTAAATCGTATCACAGGGGCCAACGATTTTCCGTGTGTACGCCGGTTTTGTCGGCATTTTCTAATACAAACACGCGCACGCACTCTTCCTAGGACGACATCACTCACTTCTGTCTGTGTGAGTTTAGCTGACTCTCTAACTATCAGAGAAGATCCAACATCGGCTCCACGGACTGTGACGATCTCACAGACGGAGAAGAAACGGAACGAGGACGGCGAGAAAGAACGGTTGGAGTTTCTGAAAGACTGCTTACGTTTTGTTTTCTTATTATTCCTCGTTTCCGCCACCGCCGTTCCGGTCCCAATTAAACGGCTGAATGACATGGAACGCGCACGTAATTCGTCCAGGGTCGAGCAGTGTTTCCATTTAAGCTCAAATCAGAATTTCACGGGATGGATCTTCTTTTTCCTCTTCTTTCATTTTTGTTGGACGGGCGATCTTATCGGATTTGGCTGCGACCGTTGTTGACCTGTTGGAGCGCCAGACATTTCGCGTTGCTTTTGGAATCAAGAGCAAATCTAGAAATATTTTTATTCTTTTGATGAATAATGCGCTTATCTACATCGGGCGGGCGGGTGAGCTCTCGGAAATTGTTTCCTCCGGCTCCTCGTCCGTCCAGGATGTTCCAGAGTTTCATTTATAGAGCACGATGAACGCCTTTGGCTGAAAGCGCATTGTTGTGTTGCACGATGATGATCGTGATTATGCTTGAGGAAATTGTCGAAAGTTGTGGCTTCAGAGGACTCTGACAAGTCGATGGTAAAAGCCGGTAATTAGCGGGAGAGGGAGCGTTCAAAGCAGGAATAATGAAGCGCATTCGCACATGACTGCTTTCGTGCAGACCTGATCCAAAATGCAAGTGGCATGCACGCTCGCGGGCGTCTGAAACAGTAATAAGCAGACGCTGTTTGCATTTTCTTTCTCTTCTCGCCTACCTACCTTGCCAGCGAGCGGTAGACGAAGAAAAGAGGAATGGGGAGACGAGTAGCTCTGCCAGGTAGATGGGTGGCTAGGCATGCATGTCGTTTGTTTGCTTGCTTGCTCAGTCGTTGGTATGCGAGGGACGAAGTCGTTGTCGCGATCGTTTCCGTCGTCGAGCGATATGCGCTGTTCAGATGCCGCTATCTTGAAGTGAGTCGGGGAATGGCGAATTAACAAGCTAGCTAGCCGACGAGTGGGCGACGGCTTTTGACTTCCCGTGAAGAGCGCGGGCTACTAGCCTCTGCGTCTTTATTGCTGTATGTCGAGTGCGTACAGTGTGTCGTTGGCAGTGAATACGGCTGATTTAGGAGTCTACTTGTTGTACATGGTGAGAGTTCACTTTAAACGCCGACTGTGAGTCAAGACCGCTGCCACCCCACCTCTCGCGGACGCTTGTGCGAATAATGTCTACGGAAGGGGAAAAAACTTTGCCTCCTCTCTTTGTTGTTGCGCGAGGTCCACATCGCCTCCTTCCCGTAAGAGGGGAACTTTCTGTGAAACGAGGAGAAGCCGGAAGAGAGAAACGGCGATCTCGTCCGAAGGAACGGCCATCGTTGTTTGAGAAGTTTGTGCGCGCGGCCGAACGCTTCGGAGCTTAAAGCTTAATAAATCAGGACAGGGATCATCTCCAGCAAAGATCCGCCGACTGGCTGGTGAGCTCCTGCTACAAGTTTCGAGGCGAGCCCTCTCATAACAACAGCATCGTGGATCTAAGAACACCACCAGCAGCAGCAGCAGCAAAGCGGCAACAACGGCGGCGGCAACTCTAAGACGGGACGTAAACACGGAAGGCAATCTTGCTCTTTTTGCCGCTGTTCGTCTTCGTTCGAACGTTCTCTTCTCGCGGCTGAGCGTGAAAATGCGAAACAGCTGAAGCAAACGTTGAGCGCAAACGCCAAACTTTGCCACGCAAAACCCCGTTAGGTCGTCGTCGTCGTTGTTCCGAGAGCAAGAAAGCGAGATCCGCTAACTGAGAGAGAGAGAGAGAGAGAGAGAGAGAGAGAGTTACGTTAGCCAAGACCCGGGTGGAAACGTTACAAAGAGACAGATGTTCGTACTCTCCGAATGGCTCAGGTGAAACAAACCGAATCAAAATCTGCTTCCTTGAACGAGATTTCGCCTTCAGGTTCATTCGGAGTGTCATGTTGTCGTCGGTTTTGAATTTCGTCTCCCTTGTTTTCGTTTTCTCTCCTAGCCGCGCTTTTCCAAGCTCCGTCTCTTCTTTCTACTTCGCAGAAGCCCAGCGAGCTCGGTGACCTAATGGTATTAAAAATAATTTAAAACGAAGAAGACTGAGATGGAGAGTTCGGTGAAGAGCATCCGGTGACGACGATGGTGGTGGTGCACACGCGGACAATATATTGCTATTCGGTGCTTGCGGACTACTTTCTTTCGGAGTTTGCGGGCAGAGAGGGATGAGTTCACTAAAAGCCTCAGGATCGAGAAGTTGACTCGCGAGGAGAAGGGCCCACATCAGGAGGAGGACGACGACGACGACGATGGGGAACGTCCACACCGGTAGCAGCGTCCTTTTAGACCAAGTGTGAGAGGCGCCTTTCCGGCGAGCTCCGGCGCTTGAAGCAAGATAAACAAGTTGATTACTTCATAGACAACTTTCTTTTTCTTCAACTTGTTCATCTTCGCCACACATTTACCCTTCCTTGGATAGAGTCGAGAGTTTGGAGCGAGTACAGGCGGCTCCGTGAGTCTTTTGTTTGGGAAATCGTGTTTAAATATCTCATTGTCCTCTATAGTCGATCAACAGCAGCAGTCTTACGTGGTCTGGAGAGGAACAAGGAACAACTACCTCCCCCGACCGACGAACAAAAGGGTTCGAGCCCTGAGGAAAGGTTCAAGCCGAACTAACTCTATAGACCTTTTCAATCGATCGCCTCTTCACCCGAATCGATCCATGAATCGAAGAACGAGCTGCGCATTGTTGTGAACCACTGAGTCGATGTTTCCCGCGAACCTCGCTGCTGATGATAGCCTACGGATCTATTTCAGGATGTTCCGTAGGAAAAGTAACACTCGTACGGAACTTGTTTGCAGTTCCGGTTTGTTCGTGAATGTGAGTGTGCTCTTGGGCTGCAAGCGATATGCTTTGAATAGTTGTGGACACTCGAACGGATGTGTCGAACGCGGCGGCGGCGGCATTGAAATCCGACTCCGAGTTAAAGGATCGCGCCGTCGCCGATCGGATGACAGGATACAGGATATACGAGAAGCGAGCAGAAATCAGGAAGTCTCGAGCCTGAGTCGCAAGAGTCTTTTTCTCTTTTTTTTTCCTTCTCCTCCTCCTCCTTTCCTTCCAACGGGATATACGATACGGAAACTACACGATGAAATTTCTCCCGGACACGGTCCGCACTCGCTTCGTTTAATAGCGCACACGAGACGGAGCGGGGAAGAGGAAATAATAAATACTTCGGAAGATTGACTCCGATGTCCGTCGGATTATCCGCCGATCTAAACAGAGTTCGCGGACCTTGTCGGATCGGCGTTCCGAACGGCGAACGAAAAAATTTAATTGTTGCCTTGTTCTCTGTGGCAACAAGAAGGTGACGAGTTCAACTTCGTCAAAATAAAGAACACGGCATCCTCCGTCACTTGTTTCCCCCCCCCCCCACTCTTCATTCTCGTCCTCCTGATCCCCATCGTTGGTTTTTCCCATCGAGCGAGACTGTGATTCGGGGTGGCCGTCGAGAAGCCTCCTCGCGTCGACCGCTGTAGCGTTCATATTTCACAAAGAAGGCTTCATGATCTTTTTTTTTTTTTCAAGACAGCAGCCAACTCGCCATTTGCCGCTGAAAGCACGTTCGTCGTTCGACGGAATTAGCCGAGCTGAGTGGCATCTACCGGGGCACCTAGTCGCTTGATATATGGTACAGGAATCGAGGCAACAGCCCTCTCGCTGCTTGTGATATGGCAGGCCCACCCTCTGGTAGACTGGGGCAACGCACGCGTACTCTGGACGCGATGCTGGAAGTGCGCTTGGGAGACGATGCCTCGTAGATGTTGGGCTACGTCGGGAGCCGCCATTGCTCCGACTGGATTTGTTCGAGGATTCAGGAGAGTTTGTTGAGGAGGAGAACGGCGGCGGCAGAGCGTCATAGGATGCACCCCAATTAGAAACTGCCGGCCCTTCAGAGCTGCTGTTTCTGCTGAAGTTGTTGCGTAAAAATCGTTGGTTCTCTAACGGTTCTTCGTCGTGTGACGCAAATTCGTGCGGGTTTCGAAGCAGCAGCTCCAGCGACCATTGGAAAGCGTTTGGCAAGCCTGACGAATTTATATTTTCTCGAGAGCGAACGTGTCAGCTTCTTCCGGAGTTTGAATCTGCTGGACCGAGTTAGAGAAATTGCGAAGCGTATCTGCCAAACAAGTTTTCGAATCCGGGATGACATTTCTAAGTCGCCGGCCTCGTTTAGCGGGGAAACCGGGATAGAGGACGGAACGAAAAAAAAAAGAGAGACACGAAGAGAAAGAGAACAGGAAAATCCGAGACGACGGCAGAGGAACGAGAACGACAGGATACGGCAGCGTGACCAAGTATGGCGGGGTGATGTTTTCGGTATACTTCAGAGAGGACGCTATCTTAGTTGAGAAGCGGGGCGCAATTCGCATGGCTGCCCGTCGTCTTCTGGTCTGGCCCCTATGACAAGAAGCAAATATGGAAGGCATGCCATCACACGAATAAGGCAGCCACTTATGCAAATCAACTTGATGTACACAAACTCCACTCAGGGTCACAGTGAAGGGACGGCGGCGACGGCGGCTACATCGGAAACAGCTCGTTCGATAATCGGGAGCCAGTACTGAGCGAGATGCCAGTACGCCAAACTTGTGCGGTGATCATCGTCCCGCTCTGTTCCTGATTGACATTGCGTTTCCACTTCATTTCTTTCTGTTGGTGACAGTTGTATGGGTCCATGATGGCTCTGATTGAAAGATTGCCTGGATACGAGATTCCGTCTTTCGGCGAAGTTTTTGAATCGCGAGACTAATTCCCGATGTGTTCTTCGTTCCAGGTAAGATGATCATGAGAACACGGCGGCGACAACAACAACACACATCGGATTCCCAATCAGAAGCTCTCGTTTCGTTCCATTTCTCCGTGGTGGCGAGTTTTATCTGAGAGTTAGAATCGGTCGCATGTAAGCCCGCCACTTGTTGTCGAATCGTGTTTTTTCTCGGCACCGACTTCTGTGGCCGTTTCGTGCCGTTCCAGCAGCAACTAATAAGCTTAACGACAAAGGGTCCACCGGTCGCGACTGTCGAACGGAGTCAGCGTCAACGACAGCTCTCGACTCGCTTCTGATTTTCTGCTTCTGTGCAGTACCAATCTTTTGCTGGCAGAAGAAGCGACCGACGAACGGCTCGCGAAACCGTAATGCTCCTCGTAATGCGGTCTTCTCGTGATTCCGAGGCTTTAGGGCAGCAGGAGGCAGACCGCCGCCGCCGCCAGCTCAACGTCAACGGCATCGGCAGTAGGAACGACAACACACGCTCCTCATTAACAGATCTGGACGGTCGTTGACGAGCTGCGACAAGTCGTCCCGTGTCGGCCGCGGACGGACGGACATAGGAAGAGACGAATGAAGTCGTCAAGTGTGCTGATTGTTGCATTGCTATCGTAGAATGAGTGAGAGAGAGAGAGAGAGAGAGAGGAACTATTTCTCTGATCGGGGCCTTCTCGAATCGGGCACTCCTCGGAGCCGAGCGTATCGAGCACCACGCGGAGGATTTCAACACGAAATGGGCACAAAAGCATTCTGAATCGTTTCCCGCGTTCGTTCGTCCGTTCGTTTGCTTTGATAATTACAACAGATTACTGGAGGGACCGGGGGAAGGGGGAAGGGGGAGGGGGCATATTCGGTGCACGGATGGATGCTCCCCTCATTTGAAACCTGAGCCAGCGAAGGGAAGAACTCGTGCCTGCATCCGTCACCGAGCGTTTAGTCGGGCCCGGGAGAAGTTGGCCCGCTTTTGCTTTGCTGTGTTCGAGCTTTACTCAGCCACACTGTCAGTGCTCACTTTCTGTGTTGGCCTGGTCCCTCTGTGTGTGTGTGTGAGGTCATCACGAGCTCCTATACACCACACGAACGTCAACGTGACGTGAGCTAAGCATGAACGGCTCGCCGCTTCGGGACTCATCACCAAATGGATAAAGAATTTCAATGGACTTTGACGCAATAGAAATCGACACAGGCTTCATATATTTCGACGGTGCTCAGGATTTGCGCCTGCTGTCATCGTGGCCAAACAGTCGAGTGGACAGAGATGGGCGTGGGGGCTTCGGACGAAGGGACGAGCGATTGATGGGGAGAGTGGGACAGTTGGAATTACACGTCCACAGCCATTTATCCTGTGCAAGTTTTGGCCGGATAGCCGGCGAGAGAACGGTTAGTGGGTGAGAACGGCGAGAGACAGACAGCACAGGAGACACGTCCTGAAATGCGTCGCTGACTTTTGGTTGATCGGGGTAGAAGCCATGAGATGGTGGTTACCGCTCGAAAGAATGAAAGCACAGCCATGAAGGGCGACCAAGGGGAGCCACGCTGACGAACGATTCGAGTGAGACGCCGCTGCATAACTCGTCCCGCATGCTTTATATCATCTTTGCGTCTGCGTTTGCTCGAACGGTTGTGTGTGAGTCGCGGGTCGTCGAGCTCGTTTCAAAGTCTTCAAAGAAGAACGAGAAGGATTAGACGCCTGAGGAAATTCGACCTGCGCTCCCCAAGTCTCCAGAGTTCTCGCTCCCGACTCGTCTGATGAGCAGACCGAGTTGAAATTTGAAGCCACTCCACTTCCTTGGAGAGTCTACCTGCCAGGATGGAGACACAGGAGGGGGAGGGGGGGGGGAAGAGGGAGAGACAGAAAAACAGAGCGTCAGTTCGTCGTAGTTGGTTTGTCGAAGTCGAAGAGCATTACGGTATCCGCTACGACAAGCGGCTTGCCGACGACTTCTATTGCCATGGAGTGAGTCTTGATTAATGTCATCGTCGGCTTGTCGTTGCCGTGCTGCGACAATCGTTTAGTTTTCGTTACGCGGAGTTTTTTTCTCTCTCACGCGCGCGCAAACACGCCGAACACAAAATCTTCTTACAAAACAAATGGCCGCTTACGGAACGTAACCCAAAATGATA
This sequence comes from Neoseiulus cucumeris, assembly GCA_021527715.1. Taxonomy (NCBI): domain Eukaryota; kingdom Metazoa; phylum Arthropoda; class Arachnida; order Mesostigmata; family Phytoseiidae; genus Neoseiulus; species Neoseiulus cucumeris. Next base: position 90,637 of record JAJSRV010000131.1, on the reverse strand, counting down.
ACAATGGCTCCCCGTAGACTTGAAGATTTGGCGAGATTCCGTCGGAGATTTTCGACAAACCGGGTCACTGGCAACAGCGATCCCGTCGTGGACGCGACGAGCATCTGCACTTTGTTCGTCCAAAAGTTCTTGGGGATTGATAACGACTGGAGCGAGGCTTTTGGGACTTTTTTCAAAATTCGTGACAATTCCAGAGTATGTCTCAAAATATTTATCGCTATCTACGGCGCTTTTGACGGGAACGAAAGATTTTGCATAAAATTGGCGTTGAATGGGAGACGCTCTACAGTGTGTGCTCAGGTCTCCGAGCGGAAGGCACCGAATGTATATTCACGCTGAGGTTCTTCATCTTCCGATATTGCCGGTCTGCCTGCCCACCTGCCAACCCACCCACCCACCCTTCGGCCTGGCTCCGATCCGTGTGCTCACAAAGCTGAAGGCTGTTCGCTCGCTCGCTCGCTCGCTCGCTTACTCGGTTGGCAATGGTCCGATCGGGATTCTGATAATGAATACTAATATCTCTACTCATAGATTCATGCGAGCAAAGAAGGTAGCAAGTTACGAGGCCCAAAAGTGAGTTATTGCCGAACCATAAGCAACATTGGCACTATTTATGTAGCCAAGCACCGAGTCCGTCAGTCAGGTAAGCAACCGAGAGACCCGAGCCGTATTGTGGTCACTCTTGGCAACAAGTCAAACCCAACTTCCTTCCGCCGAGCGGATTCGCTGCACTTTTCGCGAGAGACTCGATTCCGAGAAATCAACGAGGAGCCCGAGTTGAAAACGCGACAAGGTCTCGAACGAAGGCTGTCCACCTCGAAGTTTTCGACGTTCGGGCGTGGACCAACGGAGCCGTCCGTCAGATCGGCTATCGCTCGCTCGGCTGTTTTGTCCGTTCACTTATCCAGCGAGCAAGCTAGCCTCCAATCCATCCATTTCTCTGTCCGTCGGTCATCCTGGATGGACCATCCACCCATGCAACCGTTGGTGCAGCTCACTTCCTGAGCATTAGCGCAGGAAGCTCGGTTTAGCGCAGAGTCGTCGTCGTCGTCTTGCGGACTCGCAGCACTTGTGTCCATAGGACCGCGGCTAATAAATGCAATAAATGCGTTCGAGTTTCCACCGGAAGGAAGGGAGGAAGGAACTGGAAGCGATTCATCCCCGCTTGCGGTATGGACGGCGGTCTCCGTTGTTCAACATCGAGGCGACTTTTTGAACTCCACCCACTGTTGCGGGTGACCGCGCATCAGTTCTTTGACCAACGGCTCTCACGACACCGAAAGACGAATTTCGTCAAGGGAATAACTTCCGCTAATTTAGCGGCTGCCTTCGCTCGAACTCTCTTGTCTCCTTTCCTGCGATTGAGAGATGAGCCGGCTCGTGGCGAGTGAAAACTGCAGCTGGTGACATACCTAGTCTTGCTGTCGCCAGAAATGTTTGCCGTCTGAGAATCGATTTTCTCGCTCGCTGGACGCCGTTGTCGTGGCCGCGACCGCCGAGGACGACGTCGGGCGAGATCTTCATTTGATGACTCCGAGCGGGGGAAACGAGGCCCTGGAGCACAAAAAGCTTTTATCAACACGCCGCCGCCTGCTTCGTGAAGAAGCACGAGGATGAATGGCGCGAACGCGCGCTCTCAGACGACGTGGAATCGCGCAGAGAACGAAGCGGGTTCGGGGCAAAGGGACCGAGGTGCTGTTCCCGGGTAGGAGCATGGGAAATAGCCGCCCGCGTAGGACGTAGTGGGGGAGGGGGTTAGGTGGGGTAGACTGATTACATCAGGAAGATATCGGTTTTATTGGATCCGAGACCCAAAAAGGCGGTCATATTGGAGACTGCGGCGGCTGAAGTAGCATTTGCCCGCCAGCCAGCCAGCTCGCCCGCATTCTTAGTCGACCGCCCGCCCGCCTGAGTGACTGCCAGTTCGCCCGTTTTCCCAGCAGCTTTCAAGCCCTGAGAATCTCCGTGGTTTCGAAAAGGAAACCGAACTCCTAACGAAACTCGAAGGAGAACAAGTCGGCAAACTAACCTCGTCGCCCTATCGCGAACGAACAGACGAACTGCGAATGTCTATTGTTGAGAAGACAGATGCACAGACTGATCGCGGACAGACGATCTTTCCATCGAAGAAAGGAGAAGCTCAAATATTTCTATGCGTTCTCCAAGGAGTTGTCGAGAAGACTCCGCGCAACCCCCCCCCTCCTCCTCCCCCCCCTACCCCCTCCACGTATCCGGCGAGACCTAAAAACCAGACTCTGTCTCTTCCCGGCTCCGATGTCGACCTCAGAGTTTGGGAGTTTCGATTAATCACAGCAACCTGGAAACTCCGGAGCTGTCGGTTCCCATCGTGGGAAACCGGGTTCGCGCTCGAAGAACAACCGCGGAACGGGCTCGTGGATTGAGTTTTGGGAGAGATGCTTGAACCCCTTGTCTTGCTTTGGGCTTTGCGACACGTAATATCGTAATGGAATGGATCGATAAGGAAGTCGTTTCCTTGAGAGACGCTGTCGCGGCGTCTGTCTTTCACGGAAACTCGAGCTCAAACTCCTAGATGCGGTGTTGTCATAGTCCATGTCTCTAAGTTCGATCCGCCCGTTCGCAGATCTGTTTCTTCTTTTCGGTTTCGGATTCTCAGGGAAGCAAACGCAGCGCTCTCGACTAGACATCAAGTTCTCTGAGGAAGCGAGTGGGCGAACGCGTGAAGAGGCTCCGGCATAAAGACGAAAATTAATTAGCCACTCGAGGTGGTGGTGGTGGTGTAAATCATTCGGTGATAAAGTCGAGATACTGTCATCTGATAATGGCCCGAAGTCGAGCAGTGACGAAAGGAAGCCGGACGATAAAAGCCAATCTTCCCGCTGACGAAAAACTGCGGTCCTTTCACACGCCAGTCTACCTACGGACATACCAGCTATGATCCAGTCGATCGGAAACCTCCCCGTTGGAATATTTCTGTTGTTCCAGATGTTTTCGGTGGAACAACAGAAGGCTCGGTTATTGTTGTTGAAAGGAGTCACTCGACTAAAGTGGGGTTGTTGTCAAGCGAGCCGGCTGAGAATAAGAAGCGACCGCTAACGAGTTAAGTGGATCTTGATTTTTCTTTGTCTCAGAGGGACATGGATCGAAAGGGAGAGTGAACGAGTTGAAGATGGATACACACGCACAGACCGATGTAGGTCGTGGAAGTCAATTGTTTCAGTCGGACCGACCCTTTTTCGAGCGGTGTTTTTCCTCCGTCGAATTCACTGTCGACATTTGAATATCTGTCCATCCGTCCGTTTATCTCTTCTCGAGCTCATTGTTTCCAACGTGCGGTGAAACGAGAGTGAGAGCGTCCCACAGGTCGAGAGCTCTTTCTAGGGTGGGAAATTTTTTCCGCCCCGGCGTCCGATGACAAAATACCTCGCGTATCTCTCCGATCAAAAAATAAATAACGGTTGATTAAACGTTGTCTCAACGCTTCTGAATGGAGTCGTGTTGCCCTCGATACGGATGCCAGAAATTTTTCACGATTCGCTTTTTAATCATCTGAAACCGGAGCTCCCCGTTCCGAGCGCCGTCGAAACCGAATTTCCATCTCCTGGAACGTGAGAATGAATTTCGAATACATCGTCGTCATTTTCCGGATTGTTGACAATCAAGCCTCTGATTCATGACTCACGAGATTCCTGACGAATGCTTCCGTTCGTTTCGGAAATCTTTCCGGCGTCGCGTCGTCAGTTGCATATTTCGTCTGACTCTCATCCAATCAATCCGCCCGTCTGCCGAGAGGCCTTCCGAAGTGAGAATTGCTCGGATCTCTAGAAATAGAGCAACGTCTGAGTGAGAGCTTCGAGCTATTCACTGCAAGAGACACAGTGTTGATAGAATGTGAGAAATGGTTTCGCGGTGGCGGCGGCGGCGGCGTTGCTTTCGACTGTCGATCGGACGAGCGAGCGAACGTTCACAGCCCGCCTGCTCGACTGACTAACTGACTAAGTGAGTCCATCGCTCGAAGTAGTTGAAAGCCTGTTTATTTTGTTGAAATAATTTGTCATCGGAAATGGAGGAAAAGGAAATCGTCCGTCGATGAGCGCCAAGAGAAAGAAGATGTTGTTGTCGCCACTTTTTCTCTGTTAATGGTGGAAGTGATGTCGAGGGAGTTTTTTCTCTTCTCTTTTTTCGGCTTGTTTCTCTGTCTCTTTCTCGGTTATGGAAATTATTCGTCCACCACAGATCGACTTCCTCCAGAATAGAGAGAATCTCTTCAATATTCTGGGCCGAAGATATGCACGATCGTGCGCTGCGTGCTCTCGGATACGAGTCAGAGTGACATCGAAGGTCGGGTTCTGTATCTAACAGAGCCATTTATTCAAACTGACTGGAAGGGCTCAGCTCAGAAAGATTAAGGAAGCACGAAGAGTAAAGGGAGGGGGGGGGGTTCAGGGGCTGGATTGGGCGAATTCGCCGAGCTGTTGTTAGTTGCAAGGCAATAACAGCAAGCTTCTGAGACCTTGCTGACTTGCAGGCTCGGCAGGCAGAAAACAGACACCCCATACGTCAGGCCGGTCTAGCCAAGCTTCCGCGTCGGACGGTCGTTAACGTGAAAAGTTGGTTCTGTTGACTTCAGCTGGCGGGATGCTCGGAGTTGGCTGCCGCTCATTCCCCCTTCCCCCATCCCTCCGGTGTCCCCCCCCCCCCCTCTTACTAGAAGCCACTGGCAGAGCAGCCTTCGGGGGGAGGGGGGCGGCGAGCGAGCGAGCAAGCCGACAACAAAAGAAGACTGAGTGCGTGTACGTCCGAAGGAGGCGAAAACACGGAACAGTAGCGACAGCAACAACGACGAAGACGACGACGGCGACAACGAGCAGACTCTAACGAAGAATACACATAGACTTACATTTACATCTCATCATTATCATGGCTCTGCTCTCCGTGTTGACGCTTCTGCTGCTTCTCTTGCTCAAACACGCGCTCCGGAATTCTATTTCTGGTGCGTGCCAGCCCGCGAGCGTGCTTCGTTGCGAGCGTGCCGGCGTGCAGGCCAACTGCAGCCGAATTTCCTCGCATGGATGAAGCTTCTCTCTATTCCGGGATTCCACTCTACGTGGTTCATCCACTCGCTGGTTCCATGCGCCTATTTTGAGGTCATCTGCTTCGTAATTCACGCCATTCCATCCGATAGAGTTTCGTTTGCGAGAGAAAAGCGCCAACCGATTGAAGCTTCGATCTAACGCGGTGTCCGTCGCTCGCTGGTTACGTCTTCGATCGTGACATCCGACTTCAGAATGACGTGAGCGGCGGAATCCAGACAGATAAGAAAAGAAGAGAAGACGAAACGAGCAACTTCTATTATGAGTAGCGACAGCGACAATTTCGTGACGCGGTTCTTGAACTGCTTAGAGTACGCGGCTCGATCTTTTGATGAACGGAGAAAGGAGCCCCGTGGGAAACACGACCGATTATTTTGTTCCTCTCGATCAACAGAATAATATTCAACCGGAGTCCCACCAGGGTTCGATCGAAGAAACTTCAAAATCAACTCCGGATTCCCGCAAATCACCTCGGTTTCTCGGTTGTTGTCAAACAAGCCGAAACGAACCCGGAAACTCATTTCCGAAATTAACGGATGTGAAAACTGGCTCTGAATTCTGGACTCAGTAATAATTCCGGCGTCTACGTCATCGTCCCGTTGGGTGAATTCGTCAGGGCGCGGTTATTTAATTTCCTCATTTGATTCCTCGTGTTTCTCACATTTTTCTTCTTCACGTGGATCCTCTTCCTGCATCAAACAGGAGAATTTCACTCACAGAAACGGACGCTGCTCAAGTGCCGGTGAAGGTTTCCGTCGGTGAAATGGCAGTGTCATGGCTACGGCGAGGTCTTTTTCGGTTTTATTTTCTGATTTCCTCGTTTTCTGTCGGCTGCCAATCCACTTCATCGTAATTTGCGTTTGATACTCGCGTTCGCCGCCAATCTTCTGCCCTGGTTCACCGCGTCGGATGTTGACCACGCGATGGGCCACAGCACCAAAGCTCTCGCAGATGAGTCCGGAGTGGAAGATTTCTTTGCGTCGATTTTACTGCGATGTCATAAAGCGGCTGCTAGCTCGATGGATCGCCTTGTTCTTGTTGAGCGCTTCTATCGCTCTTTTCCTCAGGAGGAGCAGGAGGACGAGCTGATCGGCCGCGCGGCCTGTCTGTTTGCCCGTTTCCCGTTCGATGGCTCATGCATCCGCCGTTAAATTTATATGGAGCCAAGTCGGGCGGGCGGACGGGCGGCTTGTTCAGTCATAAAGAGAATCCACGCAACGTTCCGTGAGTCGACGGAACAGCGCTGACCGAGCGAGCGACGTCTTTGTGAAATTAGAAAACTTTCGCAGCCGCCGCCAATGAGGCAACTCACTGCCGAATGGAAAACCTTACCACCATGGAAGGATGCTTGCATGCAGAGCCCGCACACCATCTAGGACCGGCAAGATCTCTCATTGTAATAGCCTTGGCTGCTCCAAGGGCCATTAACGAAACTTCATCCTAAACCCACCTCCTCGCGTTCCTTCATCTGCTCGTTCTCCTTCCGCTGCTTGCTGAGTGGCTCGGGCCTTGTTCCAAATCTCAATCTCGATAGAGGTTCGCAGGTTGGAAAACTTTCCGCGCTCAACAGATTGGGTTTTCACTCGCTTCGAGCGGCTTCAGCTCATCGGTGGAATGTACGATTATGCGATTGCCTCGTACCGCGTACGTTCTTCCTGAACGTCATGAAGGATTGAGCTTCGCGAGAGCCTTTGTTCGCGACCAACCTGAAATGCTGGAAAATTTTGAAGCGTCCGCTTTTTGACTCATTCGAAACCTCGTCGTCGACGCCCTCGTTGTTTCTGATCACATAATGGGACGTTCAAAAGCGTGTCAACCAACCAACCAAGCGAGCGGGGCGTCACTCGGCGGGTCGGAAAACAAATGGAATCTGACGCGAGGATGAATATCCAGCGGGTTAAACGCCCTGGGGGGGGCGGGGGAAGGGGGAAGTGGGTATGGAATTCAGTCGACGAATTTATGACTCCGTGAGCGAAAAAAACTCGAAAGTGAATATGGAGGCGATGATGAAAGCCCGCGACGAAGAATGAGAGAGCTCCGTTGCGAGTGGACGAAGCGGATTAGGAACGAGCTGGCACCAAAATGAAAATGGAGGAGGATTTTAATAAGGGAAACGGAGAAATAAAAGGACGAAAGAAAAAGCATCGTCCTTCGCCCAACGACTTGAAATTTCGTCAATTACTCCCCGTCGTTGTTCACTTGGTGGAAGTTGGAAGAAAGGACTCTGGGGACCGACTTGTGAGATGGAACGAAAAAAATTGCGGGTGAGCGTTGGGGGAAGGAGACGGCGAGAAATTACGCCCACGCACAAATGAAGTCGCCGCGCAGAGGAGACATTTCCTGAAAACGTGACATCTGCCAACCGCCACTTCAACAACAGTTTCCGGAAGCTTCCGGCTTAGAGTGTCCGTATAGTATCACAATAACAATAAGAGTAATAGTTATTGTCGTCGCCGTCGTCGTCTCGACGAGCTTCTGGGAAACAATATTCGTCGCGCACCTTCTCACCTCATTCCTCGCTTTCATCTGGGCACTCCGCAGACACCACGATCTCGGGCTTCATCAACGATCGAGGTGCTGCTCGGTTCATCGTTTTCCGCTGCTTTTCGAGAGCAAATCTGGCGGGATTTTCCTGCTCTTTGTCTTTAAAGAACAGCGATCTTCTTCTCTGCGAATCGGCACGGAAAGGGAGAAGAAGAAAAGAGCGCAGCGGGTCCGGTGGGTTCGTCGTCTCCCGAATCCGCTGATTAGCATATTCGCTTCAAATCGAAGTTGTTCCGAGTGTGTAACATCTTTCTCGGAGTCATCCGAAGACGACAAGGATAATCGTCACCAACCTTCGTCGGTGTATGATTGGACAGTAAAGATTCCACTCGAGACAGGAGGGGAGGGGGTGACGATGTTCAGGAGGAGAGGGGACTTCGGGGGATATCTGAACGGTAGCGTGAAGTGCGTCCACTCTCGAGACGCGACCGGTTAGACGGGTGCACGACATAAAATACATTGCTTGGATTACTTTGCTGTAAATCAAATGACCAAGGGTGGAGCTACGGGTCAACTTCAGCAACTCGCTCGATTGCTCCTTCAGGAGTCGCCGAAGACGATGAGCGGAGGGAGGGAGGCGATAGAAGAAGAAAGTTCGAGGGAGGTCATCGCCTGAAGGACCTTTGTCTCGAAAGTGAACTTACGACGGCTTTATACGATTGAAATACTTGCGCAAGGTGCAAAGGTCGGATTTTCGGTTGGGTGGAGGTGATTACGTGGCGGCAAAGTAGCGCTGGGAGTCAAGAAGTCGTCCAATCAATTCTTGCGGCTCGTACATAATGTACGGTCGAAGCGGTAGAGCTCGGAGGGGCGAGCTCTTTCCAGGTGGTTAAGGCAATGAGCCGAGTCCCTGGCTGGCTCGTTACCTTGCGCAGTTGGTTTTCGTCCTCGCCCTCCCCGTCGTCCGGCAGAAAGAAGAGCAACAGGGAACGAACACATTAGAACACTATTCAGTCGAGCGCGCCAGGATAGCTGCAACAGGACAACGTCACGCGTTGTCGGCTTTCGAGATACGACGAAACGAGTTTGCTCTTTACCTAATGATCGACGAGACTTCCCCATTCTTCACTCGCTCGCCAGGTATTTTGCGTGCCCGAACGCGACAGACAAGTTCGAACTAACGGCGGCGACAACAACAGCAACGGCAGCGCACTTTGCCGAAGTGGAATCAATGATCGAGGAATTCCAATAACGTTTTCTTTTCCAAACTTCCAGGTAAGCCGATTTGAGAACTTTGAACATCCGATTCGTTCGAAGCCAATACCTGATTCATCGATATCCACAAACAGCGACCGAAGTCAGCACTGGAGATGCCACTCGGTCGGAGTGAGAAAAAGCAGACTAGGGTCCTGACACCCAACAGCAGAAGCCGCTTTCCCAGCCTACAAGCTTCCCGGCGATCAACCCGCGTGCTGGGCAAGAAACCTCGCTAGCTATTTCTTTCCCCATCAAATGCCAATCGGACAGAGCCGATATATCGGTTACGTTACGAAAAGGAATTGACAATGCAGGGATCGCATCGGACCGAGGGACGGGGGGAGTCGAGAGGGAAGGGGTCCGAAAAGAGGAACCTGGTCGACAGTTCCGGTAGGAACGAAGGCGTACAATCGGTTGTTGATCTGCGTGTTCGACCTGGGTGCTTGCCCTCCTGTCAGCCAGGCGGGCAAGCGGCCGGTTCGCTCGGTATCTGATGGCCGATAATGCGATTAGATTACGGCCTACCAGGTCCCGCAGTTGTGGTCGTCGTCGTCGTCGGCGGCGGCACCGGCGGCGGTCTCCTAATGAATTAGTGTTCGTTACTTGCATTGTGCTTCGCCATTGTGGATTATTCCTCTCCGATAGCCCGACAGTCTGGACGCCGGTTTCCAGGTGGGCGAGATCCTGCGAGCCGGTCCCGGAGCACGTTCTCGTTTTACGTACGCGTTGCTTTTCTTCACCGAAAGAGGACGTTTCCTCGAGTTTCTCTTTACAATCTCTGTGTTTGTCGCACAGGGATCGAGTGACGTCGCCAGCTGTTCCAAGTCAAGAACTTCGCTGTTTCAGCTTCGGTCAGCATGCAGGTGGCTCAAAAGTCGCGAGCTCAGTTCCCCTCTCCAATTAACGTTCAGACCTCTCTCAATCATCAATCACATCGTGCTAAGGCGCGCGTGTCGCTGAATAACGCACAGCCAACGACGCGATTCTTGAAAAGCTCCGTCTCGATGTTGCACATTGAAGAAGATGAAACAAATTGTCATCCAGACCATCTCGTGGTACCATCCTTGCCTTCAGCTGATCGTTGTGCAAAGCAGAAGACGTTTTGGTGAAGTCGATGGTGTCTTCCCGGTCAGCTTCTTGGACGATGTCGGGGGGACTCTTGACACTCGCTCGCTCGCTCGGTCCGTATCTCGCTTTCTCGATGATGCCAACCAAAGAGAAGAAGGGACGCTGCAGCTGATAAGGCCGGCAGGATATTGCACTGAACAACAACAACAACAAACCCCCCTCCCCTCGGGCCCCCCTTGCCACTCATACGCTTCCTTCGGCTTTCGATCTCTCATGCCAAAGTGGCTGATGGCCGGGGTGGGGTTGGTAAACACAACATGGACTCATAAGGCACCATGTAACCATTCAGCTTTCCTTTCTCCCGGACCATATGGACGAACGAGCAAGTGCTCAAATAAACGGCCGCACAGACCGACGGACGAGTGGACGGATGGGATGGATGCAGCGTCAAGAAGTCTAATCACGGGAATCGATTGGGTTTATTGTTTTCATCACGGTCCGATACGATGTGGGGTTCGATGTTCCGCCGATTGCCAAGGTGCCCATCACTTGGTTGCCTTCTTCTCCGTTACGCTGCGATGCCATCCCCACCCCCCCCCCCCCCCCCCCCCCCCCCCCCCGCGACCACCACCACCGCCCATTGCCTCACTGGATCCCCACCACCCTCAGCGAGCTTAGCGGCCCCGATCTCCCTTCCTGAACGAGCATCGCAGGCGAGGCAAGACACGCAATTAAAGAGGATCGATCGATACATTGATAGCCTCTCAGAGGCAATGTTTCTTTTTCGCCAGTCGATGATCCCCGTTTCCCGCGAAAGCGTTAACCTGCGCTTGCGCATTCACAGACACTTTCTATATGAACGAGATTCGGCGGCAGAGGGAAACAAAAAGCCGCAAATCTTCTTCCTCGGAGAGTTTTCTCTGTTCGGCTTCCTCGATACTTCGATCACCATTACCGAAGCTGTTGGCCTCGTCTACGTCGACGATGTCGGCTTGAGCAAGAGATAGGACGACGACCGCCGTGGCGTCACTGGCCTAAGTAAACTATGTGGTATACCTTTGCATTAGTTCTGTTTGGTCCGTTGTGTGCGAGTCTGACCGTCCGTCCGCGAGTCCTTGTGTGAGGACAGTGGACAGCGCTGCATTAAAGATATTGGACAAGGGCGTGGTGTCTTCGATTCGCAGCGGCATCGTTGTCTCTGATAATCTCTTGAGCTCGTTCGTTCGTTCGACTCGACGCCGATACCTGATGGATAGAAACGCGTCCACTGGAGTCAACGAGATGAGTCGCAAGCGAAGAGAAGGCGCGTCTCTGTCACGGATTTTCGGTCGGCCGTTCATTCAGGTATTTGCCATGAATTTCAAACCTCAGACTCGAAGGGTTCGTCACACTCGGACGCCGTCTGACGGACGTTTCTCGGTCGCGTCAGCTTAGTGTTTCGCTGTTATCTATCGTGCGATACATCGCTCGCTCGCCCCCGCCCCTTCTTTTCGAGTTTGTTCCATATCAGAGGTCTTGACCGCGAGCCCTACTCGCGGATTTGAAGCCGGGCACTGTGGAATAGAGCGGAACGAGCGCTGCCTCCGTGATGCCGGACTGGGATAGGATCTGTGTAATTAGATTGCGTTCAAATTGAGGCCGCAAGATGACGTGGGTCGAACAAAATTTATCGCCGACTTCATCTCTCTCGATCTCGTCCGAGCGTTCCCTGTCGAAGTCGATCTCAACTGGATGACTTTTAGCATCAGATTTGTCGGCGTCGGAACATCGATGCGATTCCGTAGGAATCGGATCGCCGAAGATTGTCACACGAGAAGACAAGCGCGTCTGTTTCCATTTCGGCTTGTCTCTTGTGAAACGATAAAACGGGGAGCGCGTGAAAACGAACATTAGAGAAGAAGAGCCGACTTCGTTGACCGATGGGGCGGGTTCGTTTCTCGCGGTATCTTCGGTGATGATTATTTGGAATCTTTTCATTAGGGACATTCGATACGATTACAAATACCAATCGATTTTGAAATCTTTTTCGGTTTCATATGATTCCCTCGGATTTGAGAAACGCGGATTCTTTTCTTTGGAAATCCGACCCCACGACCATAGTTAGAGGACACGAAACGAACGAGATATAGTCGTCGGATGACTCGCTGTGTTTGTTCGTGTATCGATGTGAGTCTGTGAGGCGTTCACTGTGTGTTTCACTGTCGAAGATGCGACTTGGTTGGTCCGTCGTCGGCCATCCGGTCCCATGTCCCAAGGGTACCTGACGGTTCACCGTGTTCTCTCCCTAATAAATAAGAGTCGTCTTCCGAGAGAAAGAAATATCCGGTAGGGAAGAGAAAGTCGCATCACGACTCGGATAAAAAAAAGAATACAGATAGATACTTTTGCACCCGAGAGTCCGCATCCTCCGGTTTGTTGTCACTGTCAGAGACGACGATGATGATGGCTGATATGGAAATTAGGGATTCAGCGTCGCTGTGAAGAAATGTTGCCGGGTTCTAATTTGTTTACTTTACTCTTCTGAAGTCGGAGCTGCCGACAAGAAGCCGTTTTTTTTTCTCTTTTCGATTTACTCTTCGGAAGTTCCACGTATTGAGGCGATGCGTTTCTCGTGATAAGAATCATAATGACAAACGAGAGTGGCTGGCTGGCTGACTGACTGGTTGGCCCCACTATCAGTGACTATTGCACCCAGAGAAGAAGAAGAAGAAAAGAAAGTTCGGCGATAACGCACAGACACACAGCCTCCGAAACCTTCCACTCGGAGTCTCCGTGCGAACCTGCCAACTCACCGAGCAAACTATAATGCCGCCGAAAATGTCTTATCCGAAGAAATCGGCGTCTTCTGGTGCGCGCTGTTGTTGACTTCTGGCTCTATTTTGAGCCGTTAATTTTCCCTACCCGTTTATCCGGTTGACATTTTCTAGCGCGCGAAACGTCTTTCCGGTGCTGCTCATGTCGCGTCCGCTGCCTGCTTGTTCGTTGACTTCTGATAAGCTTCAAGCCAGACGTCGCTCGTTCGGTCGCCTTGCCAGATAGCATATGAGCTCCGCGCACGCGAGATCGCAACTCGTTCAGATCGAATTCGTTCGGCTAAAAAAGGAATGCCGTGAGAACGAGGTTTCGTCCCTATATTCCTCCTGCGGCGCGGTCAAGAAGGTCTCGTTCAGGGCGGCGACAGTGGGGAGCCAATGTTCGACGAGCTGTCCTCGGATGCTTCTTCGTTTCAAAAGTTCCACGTGCTTTTGATGGCTAAGACCTTGAAACGTTGGTGAACTTGGAAGCTTCCTGACAAGCTTGGAGCCGACGTTGCCAACGAACATTGTAATTGTTATAATTATCATAATTATCTTCGGTTTAATCTTTGCTATCATATTCATGCGACGGTGTTTCGTCAGGATGCGTTGAAAGAGCAGCTGATCGAGCGCGCGTTCGTTTAATGAAGATAAGTTGTTTGAGTGTATTTTGTTCTTTCCTCTCACTCTCTCTGTTTGCCTTTAGTTCGAGGTTATAAAGTTGTGACGAACGCTCACGTGGACAGGCCGGTTATCTTCTGCCGCGGCCGCCGGTTATTAGGTCGTGGCCGGTCCTGCCACGGTTTCTGTCTGGGGCCCCCGGCAGAACGGATTCACCGAACGAAGAGAAGCGACGAGAATATCAGAAGAGTTCGCCCGTTCGGAGGAACAGTTCCTCCGACCGTCTGCTTGTCGTTTGCCGTACTGGTAAGGCGAATGTGGCAGAAGGGAAGGCTCTCTTCTCATGGCGGCCGTGACCAGGCAGCTAACTGAAGCGACTCAAAGGAACTCTATCGGTTTCAACCTGAAGAAAAAAATACACGAAGAAGAAGGAGAAAGAGAGTTTGCTGAAAATGAACAACTGCGTGCACACCATCGAGGTGATTTATAGAAGCGTTTGTCTGCCGCTGCTGCTGCCAGGCTGGCCGCCAGGCTTGAAGAGCCCACGTTGAATGACCATCTTTTTTTTCTCCTCAACCGGGCAGCTCGGCCAACCGCCCGGTCAGCTAGCCTCTAACTTTGCTCCGCTGCCGAAGCCCCTAGGGCCAAACTTTCCTCTGTCTGTCAGTTTGGTGTGTGTGTGTGTGTGGGTTTTTTTCCTTCGTTCGTTCCGTTCGTAGGCTTCAACTCTCACATAGTACACAGGTTTCCAGTCAGCTCTTTGCCATCTCTAGGGACGGAACGGAGTTAGCGAGCTTTTGTTTGACTGGACGTCCATCCCATGGTGTTCGCAGTGAGACCGTGTCGCGTGTCCGATCTCCCACCATCCGAAATCGGGATTAGGAGTTTTGATGGGAGTAGTTCATAAATACGAAAGTGGGGCATGAGGAAGCGATGGAGCCATCGAGCAAAAACCAGAGGCGCGAGAAGGGTCTGCATTTAGGGAATAGGGCTCATGGAGTTCGTCGTGAACCCCTCCAGGGACCCGACTCTTGGAACTTCAGTCAGACAAGGAAACAGAGTCGGAACAAGCGGAAATGTTCGATTTCATTGAAAGAAATCGAACGATGGAAGCGTTTCGAATCCCGGAAACCGTTTTTGGTGATATCGGTCAAGGCCTCGTCGTGGAACTCTAGAACCCAAAGTCTACATAATCTCTGAAACCGAGCATAAAATGTCGGTATCTGGTGGTAAGCTGTCGCAGACGCCGCCTTCCTAGTTGGTTAGTTCGTTGTTGTAAAGACTTACCAGATATTTCGGGAAACAATTTCACCGATGGCCTATTCTGCTCTGTTTGTTCGCCATGCGCGGTTGTTGCCAAAGCGGCTCGGAGCAGAGCCGGAGCTCGGAGAGTGGTAATTTCGTGGTGGATTAGTTTTTGCGGAATTTTTACATGTAAACGGCTTGCTCCAACAAACGAATTTCGTTCGAGTCCCCTAATTGCGATCTGCCACTGGCTCCCATAGTGCGTTAAAACGAAATCCTATTCTCCCTCTTTCTGTTCCTCACGATTCCCCGTTTCAGAAACCACTATTGTGGCGAACAAACGAAAATTGCCTGGATCCGCTACAATGAGAGTTTTTTTTTTCGTCGTGTTCGGCGACGAATCCGCTCAAAAATTGTAGAGACCACTCATCTGCCGCTGAACAAGAAATCATCTGCCTCTGGCCTAAGGTGTCGGGACTGGTTTCCGATGATGAAACTATCGTTCGTGATGGAAACGAGTGCGTGAACGATGTTCTTCCCTCAACTCTCAGTCGGAAACTCGGGGTTAACCAAGTGCTCGTCCCTAATGCCTCCTCGTTGCCGTCGTGTGGCAGCGGCAGTGAGATTGAGAATAGATGTTGGATAGGAGTCGTGTCAAAATCACGATTTCGGCGAGCTCCGCCCTTTAAATTCAAATTTCGTTGACTAAAGGAAGAGAAAGAAAAAAAAACTAGGTACCTACCTACCTACCGCGACCACCCCGCCGGCAGCTGTGGGAACGAAGTTCAAAACCGGCTGGCCGAGCGACAGGCAGAGACTCCATAACATTCAACCAGGCATCGGAGTAGTCAACTCAAGCGAGTCAATCCCCAGCTCAGGGCCCGTCCATACACAAGCTATTAATGCATTTGATTGGGCGACACCAGACGTGGCTCTCAATGGACGGCAACGATACATCCATTTTGTTGCTACTGCGCCACCAGCATACACTCCGCTGCTCACAAGCCGTTAGTCGAGCAGAAGAATCGCTGAAACACGCTCGTCTGTGGTCGATTGTGTTCAGCCATGTCATTGACTACATGGCCTGAGCATTTTTTCTTTCTTTTTAGTTTTCGTTCTGTCAGACACACGAGGCGCCGTCGTCCTGCTCTCAATCCTTCATGCGTGACTTGAATAGCAGCGTCAGGAAGCCACTGTGATCTGACCGGAGGACGGCGGTGGGATCGACATCGATGTTATACACCCTGGCCCGGTACACACCGCGTACAGAACCAGATTTGTTTCCGTTGGCTCGACAAAGACCAACGCGCTTTTGATAAGTTTAATACTTGATACTGTTTTCGTTCTCCCTCTCGCTATCTTGTTCTTCTCTTCCTCCCTCCGGTGAACGCTGGGCTTCTCATTCCATGTTCGACTTTTCGAGACAAACCCATCTCTCAAGTAGAACACAATGGTTGATGGTTTTCGTCAAAGCACGTCATCATCGTTTCCATGAGATTGTCGACCTCGCTCGTTCAGAAAGTTGCGTTTTGAGTTCACCGGAGAACCCGAATGCCGGCTTGATTGGTTCCATCGATCTTTGAAATCGAGCTCGGGCCGAAGGGTTTGAACCACTTCGCCGGTTCGTACAAACAAAGCCGCTGGATCGCCTCTCGACGGTCTCCCTCTTGACTTTCGCTCTCAGCGAGGCAACACCTCATCTCGAATCAAAAGGCTGCGCGAATAACCGGATGAATAAATGAATAGGGCTGAAGTACACGGTGGTTAGCGACCGGGTAATAACGTTAATGTCTATGCACACAGCGTTATATCTCGCTCGCTCGCTCGCTCGTTGGGCATCCGTGGCAGAGCGACACAGGGTCGGGCGGGTGGTCGGTCGGTCCGTCAGACGGACGTATGGACGACCGTACCGACCGGTTGCTTGCTTGCTTGCTCACAGCTCGTTTTAATGGCGTCGCCCAACTGCTAATTGTCTCGAGGAACGTATTCTTGCTTTAATTTGGAGGAGCATACGACCGACCGAGTGAGCAAAGAAGGAACGTCGACGTAATCGTTCAGGTGGTGCAACATTCAAGCACACGAAGTCTCTCAAGCGTTGAATTGTCCACCGAAGAAAGGACGGATGGAGAAGAGAACAAATGAGAGGACGAACAAACAAACAAACAAACAGTCCGCCAACCAGTCAAACAGTGAAGCGTTTAACAGAAAGTTACAAACTGGGCATTGCACCCAACTCGCGTCGTCGCTTTTGGTTTCGGCTCTGACTTTGGATATTTCGAGAAGACTTCAAGACAAGCTTGACGCTTTCGATCCATCGATTCTGTTTGAGGTTCATCGAAACTCTGTCGCTATCGTTGTTTCTCCGCTCCTACCGATGTTGCTGTGGCTCGAACTTCGGTTGTCGTTGTGGTTTCCGTCGCGATAACGCCGACTAAACGAGAGAACCGTTCGCTGTCTTCGCTAAGAAATCGCTTCGAAACGTTGGATCAATAGTTAGATGTACGGCCCGATAGGCGAGAGAAAATGAGGCCCTGTTATCTCTATTTGTTAATTTGACCGGAGGCGCTTGAGAAAGTATTTGAGCTGACAGCGCGGCATGCTAGGGAACATTTACCCTAAGCGAGACATGGGGCCGAAAAACTCCGAGAATTTCCCAACATACATTGTATTCAATCGAGAGCCGCGACTCCACACTCGTGGCCGTCACTGCGCAACCTCACAGGTGGACACCCTTTGAGTCTCGCTCGTGTCTACCGAGAGACCGAGAAAGAGAAGAGAATCGGAGAAACCCCCCAAAAGATGTTTTCACGGCCACTCTCATACTTGTCGTAACAATCGCGTGAAGTGGCGACAATACTGGCAGCTGTCGCGAGAGAAAATGTTTTTGTGTACTATCTTGAATCGCTTTGGGAGGAAGGAAGCGAGAAGGCCTCTTACGCGAACCGATTTCCTTTTGATAATTTTCCCTATTTCGCTGCTTATACCCCTCCACTACTACATACGAGCTCTGACTAAACCTATGAAGGAAGAGAGAGACTCGCAGAGCTGTGCATGATCGGTAGGTGTTCGGCTCGAGCACATCTCGCGGCTCGATCCGAGATATCTGTTCATAATTGCTCTGCAGCCGACTCTGTTTCTCACCTAGCTAGCTACCTGAGGAGCCAACCGTTCGAGTTGCCGATAGGCTCGCCGCCTGGCATGCTGACTCGGCCATGACTAACATAGTCGGCTGAACTAGAGGAGTAGCTAACGTAGAGCAGCTGGTAGTCAGTCAGGTATTTTGTATTTCGATCAAACTGGGGGGTCGCCATCAAAGCGAAATTACACTCTGCCAGTTTGAGCGGCGCGACTACATACGTGTAATTATGTCAGCCGGTGACCTTCTCCCCTCGCGGAACGATCTCGGTTTCCATCAGCATCATCATTTTTGAAGCTTTCGAGTTTGTCCGTTGTCTCTCATAGTCTTCGTTCCTAGTTCTTCATTGCCATCGACGCAAATCACAAAGAACTCGATGGAGGCCCCGAAAGGATTCGGAATAGCTCAGCAACGAAAGTCGTCCGCGAAAGGTAAAACAACGAAAATAGAAAAAGATAGAGCTGACGGATTTTTATGCTCACGGCACCTGAGAAAACAGGGTATCAGACAAAAAGCAGAAAAAAACACTGCGGGATCGGTCCGCATTGTCTCATCGATTCCCCATTCAGACAGTCCGTCAGTCAGTTCTTCGCTATCGTAGAGTGTGGGAGGCTTTCGAAGTGGTCGTCGTCGTTTGGTAGCCGGAATAGGTTCGATATGAGCCGGGCCACGAACGACGGATGTCAAGTTTCTGGCTGGCGACCAGAAGGCAAGAAGATCAAGCGCGCCGCTTGTCCCTGCCCTTCAAAAATGACAGCAAGTAGCTTTTTTCTTGTTCCTCGATCTATGCGTCGAGCGCCTTCTCGCGGCTGTCGGTGGTGGACGCAGTGGTGTTGGTGAGTGACTTCTTTGGTCTTGGTCGTCGTCGTCGTTGTGGGCAGAGAACACGGAGCACGCGGAATCGACGACCTGAGACGGGCGAGGATAGTTTTCTTTCAGCTATTTCTTTTGTGTCCTCTCGGCGCTTTTGGGTCGCTTTAGCGGTGACAGTGGTAAACCGATTCGATTGGCATTTCTCTTGCGGTTCTATTGCGAAAGTACCACTTTTGGTGGAGGCCATTGTCACTCATTGTTTCTTTAGCCGGTCCTGGGTCCTGAAGGATCTCCAGACCCGTGTGGGCCACACGCCTTTGTTCCAAACGCTCGTAGACGAACGACGACCACCACCGCCACAAACAACTAACGCCACGACGACAACAACAATCCTAACAAGAAGGAAAAAGAGTTTAGGCATAGCGAAGAGCCAGGTGACAAATGTGATGCCAACAGACAACATAATACTTCGAGAAACGCTCGCTCTGCTGTCTACGTCTATCTTGTTCGTCCGTGTGTCCGTCTGTGGCTTGGTGTTACTGACTGTCTGTCTGTCCGTCCGCGTGCGGGCGGCTCGTTGTTCTTTCCTCTATTGGAAACACAGTTCGGTTGGCGGACGGTCGATCGATCGAATTCGCTCTTTGGCAAAACTGTCAAGAAGAGGCTGAACTGTGTTGCCTCAACTTTTTTACTGAGCGGCACCGACAACGATTCTGTCAGAAAACTCAAATCGTGGAAATGATCATGACTCTGAACGCAAGAATTGAGAAACTTCGATATTTTGTCCGAACGAAAAAAGTATTCTGTACCGTGGAGTCGGTCGCTGAGCTTTGATGGAGACACCTGTCATGCCTCGTGTCCCATAGTGCGAGGTTTGCACGAGGTTCAAGGAACAGCTTCGAGTCGATCCCGTCTGCTGACAAGCATACGATGATTATGACTGTGATGATTTGATTGCCAGAATTACTTCGAGAGAGAAGAATACGAGGAAGCATTGATGGTAATGGCGGATGTCGGTGACGATTGACTCAAAGATTGCACTGATGATGATGACAGAAGGGAGTTCGGCCAGCCGCATGGTGGATGAGTGAGTTCGTTGAAGAGAAGCCGGACTGTCTGTTGGAGGAGAGTGGCAAAGCTTTTAGCAATCCGAATTAACATTTGGAGATTTTCAAATGAAGACCAGCGACAGCTAAGCAGGCGGAGCGGCTGTCGGACCGCCGCGTGAATGAATGGACTTGAAAGTTCGCTTCGCACTCCATCCACTCATTCATTCATTCATTCGAATGTCGCCCAAGTTCGGTTGGTCCGACGCAAACTCATGAGGCCGCCGCCGCCGCCGCCACTGCGACCAGACCCGGGGTGTTTCAGACTGCCATAAAGCTCCCCTTGTGCCTTCGCTTCATTCCTAGTTGAAGGCAGCGCTCGGTGGAGAAGGAAAATCCTGGCGGGAAACGGGGAAAATTCAGGGAACGCTCCCCGAACGGGAGGGGCATCAGCAACGAGAGTTCGGAGCCGTTGTACTTTACAACCCGTTTTGTTACGGGACAGTTGTGGCTCGGCGAACCCCTTCATTTCAACCAAAAAAGAAAGCACTGCCTTCTCAATTCAAACTCATGCTCTTTGCTCGAAACGACAACTATAAACGAGCGACAAAACTACGACGGTGGCGACTCTCGAATGAGTTTTGTCCATTACAAATTGTGTCCTCCCTATGACTAGTCTGTGTGTGTGTGTGTGTGTGTTATACAACTAGTTCTTTGTTGCTTCTCCTGCTGACGCCAGTTGGGCACAGTTCTCCTCGCTCCGCTCCCTCCGCATCGATGGGTGTGCAACGTCGGAGAACACTATCCGCTTGCTGGAGTCGTATGTCACCGAAACGGCATTTATTCATATTCATGCCCGTTGTTCGTTCGGAGTAGCTCGAGCCGCTCTCAGCTTACATAGGCGAGCATGTGCTGCTGCTACCCCAACAGTTAGCCGTCATATGGAGACCACCTTTGTGATTCCGTCCGTCCACCCAACGAAGCGGCCATCGAACGAACGAGAAGCAATCCTCAATCCATCCAAAGCTCCGTTCGCTCATTGGTTCAACGCTCAGGTTGGCGATTAGGAATCGGAGACTCTGTGTTGGTGCACATATGGCACAACGAGGAATCGTCAACACGACACTGTCCGAGGCTCCGCATCTCGTGCTCCTAGAATTCCTTCTCTGCTACTTTGTCGTCCACAAGAAGCGTCGAGACGCTGCCGAGTTATTTTTTTGGCGTTCGTTCGCTCGGTGTGCGTCGTCAGCGACGAAATTCCCTCGAAGCACTCGCTGGTAAACATCGAGAAAAAAACTGTAACGCTCATTAAGAGTTTGGCTAATAGGTCCATCCATCCATCCGCTCGTTTGCTCTCTCGTTCAGGTAACTTTGATGGTAGTTTATCATCCATGGAAAAAGCGTAGAGCCGCCTGCTTAGTGCTATTGGGAAGCGTTTCAACCGAACAGCGGATGATGTTCCGAAACGAGGCTGGAAGCCGTCCTCAAGTTCCTCGTCGTTCATTGCGTCAGCTTCCTGCTTTCGTTGATTTTGATTCAACCGCGTCCTCTGCCGAGCTCGACACACGTCTGCGTTCGCTTTGAGCTCTCGTGAAGAGATTTATCTATTTATAAATAAATGACAAAAAGTCCAGAACTGATTCAAGCTCGAAGCGGGCTCGCCCGGTGGCAAGGCAGCTCGCGCGGGGCGTGCTGCTTGATAATTGCCGCACTAGAGCTCTCCATAAATAGTTGCAGAAAGTCTTTCTTCTCTCGCGCGGGCGTCTCGACTCGCGCGTCAAGCCCGCCACCATCGATGAAGAAGAGGCTTTAAACTAAACTCTCTGATGATGGATTACGCGAAGCTTTATTATAAACGGTGCCGTCAGAGGCGCCCGCGGCAAACTCTGGAGCTGCCGTTGGAAAAGCTTCCGTCCCCGTCGACGGTGATCTTCACGAACGTCTTCCGGGCCGCCTCCTTCGGCCTATCCACAACTTTTTTTTTCTTCTTTCATAGATATCCTTGGCGTTGGAAGCTGTTGCCTCCGAAAGCTCTCGGCGTAACGTGACGAGATGTTTGCGGAGAGTGGAGTGCCACCTCAGTTAGTTTTTCGAAACTCATTATGACCACCCACAGCCAGAGCGTTCTTGAGGCTCTTGATCTTCTCGTTGAGGTGCTGCTTCTTTTGAAGGTGGGGAAGAGTTCTTGTCTTTTCGCTGGGCGAAGATTCCGAAGTCGGCATCTCGATAGCGTTTTGAAGCGAAAAGATGCGCCATTGTGTTTCGGGAGTTAATCGCTAACGAACTTTCGCCTCGTGTTGAACATCGGCTCCAACTCCAGCGAAGTAGCGGCGGCGGTGGTCATTAAAATTTAAATCTCTTCATTTCGCCGGTCGTGTCCAGAATGTTGATGCTTTCGTTCGTTGAAACTTTCGCGTAGACGACGACGAATCAACCAACACACGTAGTTTGAACTCTGGGTTACAACGTATCTGCTCTTTCTGATACCCAAACGAATTGGAGATCGTTGAGCCAGCGCGGATCGATTGATGGGGAAACTGATCAACGAATGAATGTCTCGACTCGCTGCAGTCATTCCGTTTTCTGTTGTTAGCTGCTTTGCTGTTGTTCTTCCTTTTGAGTTGTTTCTTTGTTGGCTCGATCACGCGCGCCGGAGATCATCTACAGATGTTTGTCTCATTTTTCTCCTTCGTTCTCGATTCTTCGCTCGTGAATTGGGGGTGGGGAGGGGACGGACACGAAGTTCACTGCGAGGCGGAGAGAAAAAACTTCGAAAAGACGAATTTGTGTCATGATCTCAGATTCGAAAGAAGAGAGGAATGCGAGGATGAAGCTTGCGTTGGTCAACCAGGGGAGCTCAGGGCCATCGAAATGTTCTGAATAGGGCCAAATTTTGTTTGCTCTTCACCCTCGCAGCGCGTGAAATCAAGCCCTGAGCATTCTTTCTCCTCTGAGTTCGGCTTTCGCTCAATGGCTGATTGCACGAAGAGTTTACCGGGAGGGAGTTCGAAACAACGACCCGCTCACCGAGTGCTGTCATGTCACTCGAACCATAACGAGCAACTTGCACATCTGTCCTTTGCGTCAGTCAGTGCCTCGCTGGCCAGCAATTTCCATGAGTCGATGACCGAGCTCTTGCCATTCGTGGAGGAGGATGCGCAGCCGGCGGGAGGAGGACAAGGATGACACCGACACGGAATGTTGCATGACCGCGCTCGGTTATCCTGTCCTCGCCGCGAGTGACCACTCTCTTCGGATAGGTGCGTCGGTGAATCAAGCGACGCCGAAGGAATTCGGGCGTCCTTGGAGGCTCCAGCTAACAGGATGAGCAGTCGAGTGGCGGCTGTGGTTCGCTTGCTCATACTCGGAACATGTAAATTGATCGAGCGTCGCAGCGGGCGATTCTCAATTAGAACACTCTCGTCTTGACAACTGCGCTAGAATGGGAGTTTCCGCCGGGAGCTACCGCTGCTGCTGGCAGAGAATAAAACGACGAATCCATCATTTGGTGATGTATTGTATGTATGGCTCTCGCTTTTTTCCTTCCGGGATCCCCTGCAATCGTCATCGATTCATCTTATGTAATCAAGTTCCGACCCGCTAGGGTCGTGCAACTCCTCTCGATGATCGCTCGCAATCTGGCCCGACTGAATCTGTTCCGGATTGTGAGTCAAACAGCGGCGATCCAGCGAACCGACCGCGTGGGCCAACTGAGTTTAGTTCGAGAGACATCGTAGTCGTCCTTCCGTAGAAGAAAAAGAAGGGGGAGAAAAGTCATTCGCTTCGGTTGGATGCGGAAAACTATTTTTGGCGGATGGAGATAATTTTTAATGTCCATCGGCGGTTGATTTCGAGAGAGAGAGAGTCGACTCTGGGCGAAACGAGAGCGATCGGAGCCGCCGCAGGGCTTTATTCCGAGAACGACGTCCAACGACTGGGGCGAAGGCGGCTAGTCTCGATCCGAACTTTGGAAATCGAGTCAATCGCTCAAGAGGGAAGTGGATTGAATTCCATTCTCCTTGCCCCTTCGGTCACTGAATGAATTGTTCGAAATTTCCCTTGGTGTGGAACGATTGGACGCAACGCGAGATACAAGGGAAGGGTCGCGCCCGGAATCGCTTTTATGGTTTTACGAGATTTCCTTGTGTCTTATCACTCATCCGCTCGGTGTCTCAACACGCTCCGGTATGTTCACCGAGGAAAGAGATGGGCTGCGGACGAAATACAGTGACGACGAAGCAAAAGAAAAGACAAAGAAAGAAAAAAGGTTCCTCCTCGGGGAAATCCACCAATTCCTGGGATGAGCGAGGGACTGCGGGGGTGTCTGGAGACATTCCTGTTTCCCGCAAGCCAATCCAACTCTCCCGTTGCTGTAGCTTATGCCAGCGGACTGTAAATGTCTTTCTCTGTAGCGTCGCGGCCAATAAAAGCACCAGGGAGACACATCTCCCACCACCACCACGACCAGGACTGCCAAATTGCTAAGGTGTAAAAGCAAAGAGGAAGAAATTCTCTCCTTTCGCCGAGTCTCCGCTCTCCGTCTTTGTGTCTCGCGAGCGTCTGCCCGTCGTCGTGGGGTGGGAGGCCTTTATGAGGGATAGCGGACTACAGGCAGGCGTTCCTCGATGCCTACGTCGAGAAGTGGTGCAAACTTCGTTCGACCGGTAGCTAGTCTCGGCTGTCGTGCGGCCATTGAATCTCTTTACTAGCCTCAAGCCATTTTACAGCGCGGGCTAGACTATTGTTATTGACATCATCGTCATCACTACTATCTATGTATATTATGCTTTAAGTGTTTTAGGAGAATCGGGCTGCCGAACAATGAAGTTTTTGAAGCTCGTGAAAAACAACACGGAAGGAGAATCGTGGGCACTTTGTCGATCGAAACGTCCCGAGTTTTGTTCCTGTGCGAGGAAGCAACACTTTCCATCCAAGCTCTTCTTCCGGATCGATCGGCTCCGTTGTGCCCCATGGACGTCCTGCCGGAACAGGCCGTCTGTCAGGCTCTGACGCGTGGAGTGTTGTACGGCCGGCAGGCCTGTTCACTGGTCGCTTGCCGGCTCTGAGCTCCGCCCGAAAGTGCAACTGGGATCACGCCGCTGAGCTGCACTTTCGATCAGACGTTGCCGGGGAGACCAGAAAAACTTTCCATATTTGAAATACAACGCTCCCGGGCTTTCTGTTGTCGCCACGATCTCGGAAAGTCCTGCAACGGGCAGGGAAGGTCGGCCGAAAGCGCAGCATTTAGGACGAAGATCACGAGTTGAGGCCATTCCTCGTTCGTTGAGGAAATTTCTTCGATCGATATGGGGACACATGGAATTCGGTGGCGATGTTGTCGCGGAGGATGATGTCGGCGTTTGTCACTCGAAAATCACGGCGAGAAACGAAGAGAAAAGAAAAATGTAAACGACAGCGGCAGCAGTGGGTGTTCATAGAAAACACGGTTGGCGAGCCGGAGGGGAAGAGAAGAAGCAGGCCGTGTAGTCAGCGAGAGTTTTACACACAGTGAGTGAGCACACAGTTTCAAACAATGTTGTAGAGCGGGGCGTCGAGTGAGATCTAGGCGATATATTTCGTTGGCGGCTGCTGCTGCTGTTGTTGCTACTACAGACCTCTTTGTCGTTGCCGCTTCCACCTCCACCGTTTCGTGGGCAGGGAGCTGAGAAAAAGGAAAAAACCGAGAGAGATATAGAGACCAACCAACCAACCTAGCGACCGCCATCTGGGTCGACGACGACTTCCCAAGTGGGCTCTGGGGTATTCAACATCATAAAGCGGCGACGACGAACGAATACGACAGACACATTGCTTGCTTGCTTGCTTGCCCGACCGCCGGCCCGCCCGCCTCTCTCGATGCCTGTTTTGCTCAATGAAGAAATGAATGACCGACCGACCGACCGACAGAGCAAGTACGAGACCGACTCGATCGAATCATGCCACCCTTCCTTTGGAGACGTAGACTACTTTGACTCTGGCTTTCAGTCTCGCTTGGGGTTGGCACGATCGCGAAGGAAGGCTTGGAATCCTTCATTTTGTTTCTCCCCCTTGTTCCCCCTCTCGGTCGCGGCCAAATGTCGATATGTTTGTAAGAGGAGCCATAAAAGGAGTTGACTCATGAAAATATGCGTTGCTTGCCCTTGTCCCTCGTTTGCTGCAGGGCAAAGCTCTCCATGTGTTCTCGCTCCGCTAGGTGTTGCCGCCGCCGCTGCTGCTGCCAGGACGGACCGACTGAAGGAGAGACAGGCAGGCAGGCAACCGAAGAAAGCTCCTCGCTCCCACACCTCCGCTAGGTCTGCAGACGTGTTCCTTCCCTTCATTTTTTTTTTCGTGAGCAGTTTTTTAAGCTGTTGCACTTGGCCGATTCTTCGCACAGTCGCTCGCTCGCACTCAAGCTTCTTTCGAAATGTATATGGATCCACTCCGAGTTTTTTTTTCGATTCTACTTTTCTCACGTGCTCGCGTCGTGGCTGGGTGGCTCGGTCGCTCGAAAGTGTTCGAGACGGCCGGCGGCGTTCCCTCAGACGCTCAGACAGAACCTCTCCCTATGAAAACGGTTTTCCTAAGGAAAGTTTTCGTCTCCCTTCCACTAAATATTATGATTTACAGTGCCGACCGACGGGGTCTATTCGGCAAGTCATCAATCTTTGTTTTGGTTCTGGTCTCTTTCGAGTCAACAGATAGGCCTAACGAAAGCAACAGAAAACGAGAGAGAGAGAGAGAGATCAGTCTGGAATGTTGATGGGGGTCGGGCGGTGTCTCTCGGATTACATCTGCTTCGACTGTATTTTTTGTTTACCTGATGTGGTTTCGTTGGGGAGCAAGACATTCAATGCTAATCCTTCTTTCTGTCGAACAGCGGCCTCAACAATCGGCCGCCGACCTACATTTTCATTCGATTCCCCTCCTTTTCGATTTGTCCGGAGGAGGATTAAATAGTTTTTCAGCTCCCCTCGAGGACAAACAGCGTTCTGACGGAGTTTTTTTTCTTTCATTTCAGGATGAGCGATTGAAGAATCTCAGGGTAGCTGGATCGGGGAGACATCTTGGAGTCGCACACTTCAACATGAAGGATTTCAAATTGGCTTCAGGGATTCTACGCGTCCTTTTGGTCGCAGCCTGCTGTACCGTACTTTGTTCGGCTAGAAGAGGTGAGTTCAACGGTCAACAGTTTCGATGTTTTGAAATCGCGGGCGCCCACAGCCAGAACCCCGAAACTTTCGCCAGCTTGTAGCCGCTGCGGCAACAACAGAGAACAAAGTTAGGAGCCTGGATCTCCCGAGTAAACAGACGGCCGCTGAAGGTCGCTTGTGAAATCATCGCACCTGCTCTGCTTCATTTCAAAGTGGACGACTCGACGGCCACCGCCGCCGCCCACGAACTCCCGTTATCTGGCCGCAAGCTTCTCTCAAAGGAATAACGATCCTATTCGAGCGTTCGCTCTGATTAGATTCTCAACTTCATCGAGGATTGGGCTCCGTGATCGAGGTTTCGATCCTTCGTCCGGACGTCTGTTTTGTTGGGAAAACCAACTCTGGAACAAAAGATTAACGCTGAACTCGATGCCGCTCGATTTGAATTGTTCGAGGTTCGAGCCCCTCCCTACATCATCAAGGCTTTCACCAGAGTTCGCCGAGAACGGTGTTGCGCGAAATCGACGAAATTTGCATACAATGATAAGGCCGGCGGGAGGCGCGGCCAGAGTTCAGAAATGAATTTTGTGATAATTAGGGAAAGTCATCATAGTGCTGAGTCAAGGAACAGGAGGAGGTGATGGTTGGGAGTCGTCTGTTGTAATTTGTGACATAATCTTAGTCACTCGAAGGGCGCTCTCCATCGCGAAGACGGACATCGCCAGGGGGAGGGGGGATGGGGGTTCTTCGTCAACGATTTCACGAAGCGTGGATTCAAAATCTCGTGGGGTGTCCTGGCTAGACTTGAGTTTAGTTGTAATGATTTCGAGGGGAACGCTTCTGGATTAAAAATTAAGCCTCGTTCGTGGAGGTCGCTCGGTTGGTCTTTGGTCGCCTCGTCGAGGGCAACGCGAAATTCTCCTCCGATTGCAGTTTGTAATCAGCGTGCGCGAGTCGTTCCACCAATCAACATGAACCGTTCCGTCTTCGATCGACCTTTTGGGATCGAGATTGTTGTTCCGGATGACTTCTGAGTCTTCCCGAATCCGATCTTGAGGCAACGACCGGCTTTGTCGAGATCGGTTTGTGACGAAATCTTCCGAGGAGTGGACTTCACCTTCCGCGATCGTGCTTTAAGTTTGGGGAAGCGATTCAACGGTCGAGGGAGCGAGCTGGCGGGCGTACGAAGAAACGTTGAGTCTTGGGAATGGACGGGGTTCGCTGGCCTCATTGAGCTCTTTGGCGTCTTATT
This sequence comes from Neoseiulus cucumeris, assembly GCA_021527715.1. Lineage (NCBI taxonomy): Eukaryota > Metazoa > Arthropoda > Arachnida > Mesostigmata > Phytoseiidae > Neoseiulus > Neoseiulus cucumeris. The sequence continues at coordinate 62,715 of JAJSRV010000131.1, read as the reverse complement.
GGCCGGAAACGGGACTTCACCGAAGTGTAAAATGCGCTCGGTGCATCGTAGCATTGCGCCCGACACCTCAACGATCAGGCAGCGAAGGAAGCAACGCCGAGTTTTTTTCTCTCCTTCGCCATGAGGAAGATAGCCGACCGACCACCTCTACTGCGAACGCCGCAACAAACGCGACGGAAACGCAAACGTGCGCAATAGTCAATTTGCCGTCTTGCGGAGAGCTCGGCATCCGGGTTCTCGGGTTATTTGGGGTATCTGGACTTTTGGGGGAACTCTGGAGGGTTTCGTGGGGCAATTGTTGTTCCTTTAGTGGAGTCCGACGCGGCGGATCCGACGATTCGTTTCAATGTTCTGGCGGAGGACGGAAATGAAAATGGGCTCATTTAAATCGCAGACAAAAGAAACTAACTCTGGAAGCAATGAGCCCTAAGATGAGATCATTATCATCATCAACGCATGGCCCGACTCTGAAGAAGTTGACATCGGAGAGGACTCGGTATCCTCGAGTCTCGAAGTTGACTTCGCGATTGTTTCTGAACTCAGTTTGTTGTCGACAAATGTTCCGTTTCCATCAAAGAGGTCAAAGATCGTGATTCGTAACTGCGGCCGAACCCTGTTCTAGATCGCTTGGCGTTGCCGAAGCGAAATCGATCAATCGTTGCGAATCGAACGCTCCTGAAAAACGAGGATAGGTCCAGCATCTAGAAAGAAATGAAAGAGAGAGAGGGAGCAGGTATCGATGAATTGCGTTTAGCTCAGGCGGTAGCAGCTGCGGAGGAGCAACTACGAAACAAAAGACATCGTCTTCCGGGTGTTTGTTCCGAGTTATACAAACAAATATGAACAACGGAGGAATCTGAGAAATGTAGGGAGGGCCGCTTTATGGCCGATTGTTTCGGGAAAAAAAGAGCGTTCTGTCATTCGTTTCGTCTTTGAATGCGATGTTCTTGTTCGGTTTTTTTTCGCTGGCTCTTCTTTCGTCGACTTTCAGTATCGAAAAATATCTCTAGTTCATCAAAAGGAAGAAACCGAGCAACGACGAACGAATCGTGGCCCAAATTGGCTTCGTGGCGGCCGCTTCCACCAGTTTTGATCTCAAATCATATTGATTATGTGTCGCTCATTTTAATGTTTGCTCGAAGATTTGTTGATTTGAATATTTAAGGTACGGGTCCGCTCGAACATTTATTCTCGGAGAACGGAGCGAAGTCTCGGACGAGCACCGTTCCAGGGGTTTAATTGTTAATGAGACCCCGGGCAAATAATCCCAAGAGAGCTTTCAGTTCACCATTATTTATTGCTCTCTGTTAAAAACGTGCTCGCTCCTCTCTTCTTTCTTCTCCTCTCCATGTCTGCTTCTAAGCAGCAAACGAACAAGATTCACATCGAACGAACTAGAGGTGGATTCCTAGAGAACTGATTTCGATCTTGTCCTAGGTGTTTGGCATCCATCGACTTCCTCCAAGATTTCATCGAAACTTCGAACACCTAGAAAGACTTCGGGAAATCGGAAGAGGGAATCGCCCAAAAAATATTCGGCTGTTGTTGTCGTTGCCCACGGCTGTTGTTGTTGTTGTCTTCGTTGCTGTGGGATAGTAAGGCTCCTCGCTCCAGCTGCCGGACGACAACGGGGCTTGCGCTCCGTTTGTTTCTGTAGCTCGACGACTATGCCAAACCGATGGGGAACACGGCAAGGGGGTGATTTCGTGGAGAGGAAGGGGGAGATCGGAAGGAACGACAAGCAGCCCGGGGTAACAATGAAAGGCACCGGTCTCTGGCGCACAAAAACTCCAAATCATCGTAGTCTCGTATCAGGAGGCGTTTTTGTCGCAGGTCCCGTTCGCCTCATATAAAAGGTTCGGTGGTCGGTGACGATCGCAAACCTGAATTTTTATCGTCGGATATTTGCTGTAATGAGAATGGAATTAGCGGCTAAATGAGCCGAAATCGCGAGCGAGGAGTCGCTTCCGCGAACATCTTGCGGGAAGCGAACTCATCGCGAGCGACCGAAGACGGAATCGCCAAACTAGCGGGATTGCCGACGAGTGGACGGCCGCCATCGTCTTGGAGCTCCCGAACTCAGTTCCACCCGACATTGGAGTGGTCCGTCCGCTCACACGAAACGAAGCAGGTCTACCGTTAAAAATTGCCATTGCAACTGAAGTCGCTCTAATCCCGTTCCTCGAACAGGTTCCTCGAACCTCGGCGGCGGCGACTGCGAGGAAGTGACCCGGCTGCTAGGAACTACAGCGGGAGTGGGAGACTAGGAAGAAACGATTTGGAAAAAGGAAGAAACCCCCGCCGCATCGTTCCGACTGACGGGGAAGAAAGCTTTCTTTCTAAGAGGGGGGGAGGGGGAGCGGGGGCTCAAAATGAACTCGAGGGTTCCATCCCAGATAAAGACATACCGCGATAACAGAACATCCGTCCCCTCCTGGAGAGAGCTGCGAGTGTGGCTTCGCCAGTATCTTTTGTACAGCTCGCTCATTGTGCCTTCATTATCAAATAAGAACATATTGAAGTTGGGGACTTGGTCAGGAAAGGGGGAAAGGATTAGCAGTTCGCAAGGAGAACAAGGACGACGGCTTCCATGGCGAACAGCGGCTTTAGATAAGCTGTGATAGCCAGTCAGGAAGCCGAAATTGATTTATCAACAACAGTGCCTGTATTCCGGTCCATCGGAGTTCTTCTTAATTCTTATCTCGAGCTCTCCTAGCGGCGACTAAAACCCTTTGTGTCCTTCCCTGGGTTTGAGTTCGCGCCACTTCAGGGACAACGTGCGCGGAAGGAACTCGAGTTTTGGAAGAATGTTTCGAACACAGCGTTCGAGCTAAGCGAGACAGAATATAGGAGGCCTCATGGAGCAGGTTTCGAGCGGAGCTACTGGAGCAGATGCATTCGCTGGCCAGCTTTCTCCGAGTAAGTGAGTGAGCGAAGTAACGGACGAGCGGCGCCTGCTTGTATGCTAATGTAGGGCGTTAGAGCCTACGATACGCACAATAAATCCGAGCTTTAAGATGGTCAGGTTAGAAGGATGAACGTTACCGAGCTATGGAGGGGATTCGGGAGGAGCGGGGTTCTGAGTTCCGAAGCAGAAAAGGGGGTCGGAGATATCCTCCGGAATCTCCAACAGACGAACGAGGGGCGGCAACAACGGCGGGTGAGGACTTTGTAGGGGGGGAGAGGGGGGGGAGTCGAAGGACGACGACGCCGACGATCAGGAGGAGGAGATGGAGAAAGAAATGCAACGAGGGGGATTCGGCCAATGGAGCTAACGCGGGTTATGTGCTCAGATAAACGGAGCTCTACGCCATCAATCTTTGCGGAAGCGCTCAACTGTGATGCTGACCGACCGTCTACAGGTGGATGAAGTCGAGGGAGAAGTGGGGGGAGGGGGGGGGGAGACACTGAAGGACACCGACCCGGTTATGACTCATGAACGAAAAACAAAGAAATGTTTTGAGATGAATCTCGAGCTCTGAGCTCACGAGGCGAATCGCGGAATCGAGAACTGAAGGCTTCATCCACTGATCCAGAAGTGAGTTTGCCGCGTCCGCCAATAGATCCACAGCCAGACAAGTTGGTCGTTTGGTGTAAGAAGTTGTACAATTGGGAGAATTGGCTGATGCGGAACGAATCGTAAAGTGTGTTTTGTCTCGACTCGTTCACTCGGTCTCCGTCCCTTGAGCCTGTCCGTCGCGGTGCGGCTCGAGTCACCAACCGAGGAACGGGGCTCAGATTCAGGTTTGGGCCGCGGCCGATGTAATGAATACGGCAGAGGAACGCGAGCGAGCGAGCGAGCGCACGCACAGCAAAAGCGCTTCGAGCCGACGCTATAAAGTCACAAGTCTTTGGGGATTTTGAGCTCGAGAACAAAGTGGTCTGCCACTCATCCGGCTCGCTTGCATCGCCGACTGTCAGAGTTGGTCTGCCGCAGGGAAAACCAACGGTTCTGCGGCCTCGATGTTGATTCAACGGGTGGCGATCCACTCGGGTGGCGAACTGACTGATTGTGAGTGAGCGACCAACCGACTGACTGACTGATGCGAGTTGGGTTGGAGACCAACCATTAAAGTCATGCGTCCATTGCGCGGAAATTACGAATTCTGAGTGACACATTCGCCCTGAACTCGATTGAAGAAAGAGGGGGAGGGGAGAGAGGAAAACAAGGGGGTCGGAACCACTTTGCATCTTTCAAATGAGGCAATTCGCATCCTCGAACTCGGTTTCGATGATTGCCAAGTTTCAAACCGATGTTCTATTCCTGACTTGTCGGAGAGGATCCCAGACTCCCAGACATTTAGTTCTTCGTCCCTTATGTCCTGAGCAAGGCCGAATGTGGGTTTTTAGGAGAGCGTGAGAGTGTGACGAATCGACGATACTGTTGGTTGGCAGCGTGGATTGCAGGATCCCCGGCAGGATCGTTCAGGAGCGTCGTTTCAGGAATGAGAAGTGCTTTTGAAGTCATTTGTCCTGGAGGATTGAGGGGACTTAGAGATGACGGAGATTTCTCGTTCCGCTTACTGACTGACTCGCTAGGAAAGCCGCGGCTGCGAGTTCTTGCGGGTTTGCTAGCCGCTCGACTGGGTAACTGTACTGACTGTTAGCTTGACTGACTGTTCCCGGCTGCCCCTTTCCCCTCGAGCGGGAACACCCCGACTCGAAGCCCCGGAAATCGTCGTCGTCATCTCCTCCTTCTTTCTCGCTTCATGCTTTTAGAGGTACAAAACGGAGAAGCAATGACTAAGAGCGGCTGCTTCGATCGAAGCAGCCGTCCGTTTGTCCGTCCAAATCCAGCTTAAGATCGAGGCTTTAGCGACCGAGGGCCTAACGAGGGGTTTGTTTTGAAAACGATGCAAAATAATCACCCATGATACACCATTCGCGTCGTGGAATCGCTCAGCCAGACGCGACAAGCGTTCTCCATGTTTTTTAGGGGGAAGGGGGAAAAAAGAGAAAAAGTTATTTTGGCCTCATTAATGCCTGCGATCGGAGAAGTGAAAAACAAGAACAAAAATGAATAAATGGATCGCTGGCTGACGGATTGTTAGAAAGATCGCGCCATCGATGCGGGTACGAAGATAGACAGATCGTGCTGCCGATGACGTTGCCGTTCTCGTAGCACCGCCTCAACCGCACACACAAACACACACAGCTCCCCTCGGCAAACACGGTATTTGCTTTTAGCGGCGTCGTGGACGGACGACACTCTGAGGCGATGTCTCAATTTCGAACTGTCACCTGAGGCCGGGGAGGCCGCGTCGTCGAATTCTCGTTGGATATCGACAGCGTGCGTGCGAGAGGGGATCTTTGGGATAATTTTCGGCAGAGACGAAGCGAACGTGCGAAACTCCCTTCGGTTCAGAGTTCGCTCGGTTGAACGTTGCTTCCCAACAACGAGCTGCATCTTGGTTACTAACAGGCGACCTCCACTCGATAAACGATGATCCGACATGAACTCGCAACGAGCAACAGCAACAAACATCGAAGAGGTAGGAGGAGGGATGAACGTGAGCTTTGAATGGGACGGAGGATTACTCGGCCGCTGCGTCTTCGGCTTTGGTTTCTTTTCCGATGTTTCGGCGACTTTTCATTCGGTTGTGGTTTATCGTTGTCCGAAGGGGTAAACGATGAGTTAGTTGTTGTCCTCGTGTCCGATGGTCGCGTGTTGTAATGCTTGACAATTTGTTTGGATTTCCGCTATCTGGAAACACATCTGCGGCTTCGGCATTCGCTGTCGCCGGTCGCTTTCTCGCCCGAGGTGATGTCGTCCACCGAAACATCCAAGCCGGTCTGGAGAATTCCGAAAGAGCCGATCGGAGCAACTTCTGGACATCGATTTCGTCGACAAACAGACGCAAGAAGCGCTTCCCAGCCCGAATCGGATTCTCATAGAGATAGTCCGAAGGATGAAGTGGCTCCACAGACAGGATGAAGGTCCACTTCATCAAGCATTGGAACAGATTGAAGCGTTTGTCTTCGAAACTTGATCTCGCGAGAAGGACTTCGTGACTTTTGCTGTCGCTGGAATTCTGATCCGCCATAGGTTATCTCTGGGCAGAAAGCTGGAACGCTCGGTGTAATCGTCTTTCACGGTGCGGCCATTGAAGCCTCAGCGCAGAAGATCAGAGAGCGAAGTCGGAGCTTTTCCGTCCGGAATCTTTGATTTGTTTGCCTCGTCGTGTATTTAGCCAACAAAACGGCGATCGTATCGGTCTGCCGTTTTGTAATGTGAAACTCATTGCATTTAAACTCTGTTCCAGCGGCCATTTTCTCTGTTGCCTGCATAGTTTCCGTCTTTGAAACTTCTTCCAGAGAACAAAGAGTTCACAACGCACTGAGCGCTACCTCTTTGTAGTGTCTTTTTTTTTTATCTCGATCCACTCATCCATCGTCGTCGGATTACTCGGGAAACTCATCCGGAATTCTGAAAAACGAACGGCTGTCGGGAAATCTGTTCCCGGAGGATTTTGTTGCTGTCCGAGAGAGCCGCAGGCAGTGTTTTTGCTGCCGTGAGCCGTTTTTGCCTTGGTGGTCTGACTAATTTCTCCCAGCGAACCTCGTTCAGACGAATCTCTGTGGGAGCATAGATCGTACCTCGAAGATACCGAGCGGGCCACAACTGCCGCAGCAAACAAATGAACCGACGGACGGACGGACGGACGGACGACAAGGTACGCGCCACACACTGATCCGGAGGAACGGTTCTGGTCGAGTCACGCCAGAAATCGCTTTCTGAACAAATAACCACCCAGTCAGGGAGGATGGCACAAATCAATATCAATCGGTCGATGATTTCAGTGATTCCATTGTACACGAATTCCTGAATCCGGATCCTGGCGGTGCTGAGATCTTTTTCTCTCAAAACGCAGAGTCGAGCTCGGAAACTCGGCGAGGGAGATACCGCTAGCCGTTATTCCGTTTTTTTCCGGCTCGCTGTCGGTCAGAGAAACAACGAATGCAGTGGATCATGGCGTGGACGTTTGCCTGTCTCGCTGGTCTTTTGGGTTTGAGCAAGCGTCATACTTTGGCTGCTTTACTCCTTCACCCTCGTCGCCCTCCAACCCCGGCTAGTTCATAGACGGATTATGCAGATTCCGGATCTTCAGACGAGGGTTTTGGTGGCGCTCACTCCACGCCACGTCTGTTGGTCTTTCTTGGCATATTCGTTTGATCATATAAATGTCGGAGGAGGAGGAGGAGGAAGCGACGTCGAGTAGACAGACGGGCACTCACATTCAAATACACGAGGATCGACGCTTTGACGGTTGGACAGTCGGACGTACGATCGAGTGAAAGTTGACACGAGCGCTTCTGCCGCCGCCGTTATGATTGTTGTTGCCAAGTTCGCCGGCTCCATCATCAAAATAGCGCCCGAACAACGGAACTGGCACTGACCGTCGACAGCGACGATCGAGGCAATGGAAGAAGAACGACATTCCACGAAACAATAGTGCTTGCCACCCTGTTCTGACAACCTATATCTTTCTGTGTCAATCGGCATGCGCGTTTCGAAATTGAAATCCCCTCCTCGAAAACTGGACGGGATCGAATACATGATCGATTGTTTGATTGAGTAATAGATGGATCGATCGTTCCAGGAACTAATTGATTGACGGCTTAACTCGTTGATCCCTCGGGTAATCGTTCGCCCGGAGTGATTGATTCAATGATGGAAGCTAGAAATCATAATTGCGGGGATCGCATTCAATCCTTCTGCGAATGCAGACCGTTTTGGTCGTGCGTTGGCCGCTGGTCGTCGTCTTCGCCTCTAGATCCCTGTGGATGAGTTTCTGATTAACGAGAGTAACCCAATAAAGAGAACGATAAACAAATGGGAAATCTCGATCGTCGGCCGGCCCGCTCGCCAACTAAATTGTCGTCCCATTTGATTCATACACTCATTCTCTCACAGACAACACGAGCTTTCGAGTCAGAGCGAAGCTGACTCGATCTGACGGCCGGTGGGCTGGCTGTTTAGAGAAGATATTGAGGCCTCAGATATTTATTGCTAATTGGAACACTTGAATCGATCGGCTTCAAAGTTTGGCAACAAACCGCCGCCGCCACCGCCGAAACCGCCTCGACGTTTGTCTGGCGAGCTGTCGATGTTTCTTCATCCGTCGTCGTGGGTTTCGATGCTGCGAGAAACTCAATTTGTCGATTCCACATCTCGCGCGCGCAAAATGAGCTTCGTGGAGGTCTTCGTTTGTGTCTCCATTAGAAAATTGACCTCGTGCTCGTCACGTCTCTCCTCCCGTCGAGGAGGAAGAGAGGACGATGATGAAAACATCGAATCGAAACGCTTCTGGTTATTATCGGCCCGGAATTCCAAAACAAGCTGAAATCAAACGGACTCTGACCGGCTGAATCCGCTAATTTAGCGGGGGCTTGATGGGCAAGCAGAAAAGGGTGTTTTCGCCGCGACCGCTCGCGTGGAGAAAGAGGGAGAATGTTTCATCGTAAAAGAGTTCATAAACTAAAAACGAGGAAATATTGCGCATTTTTTATGCTCAGTGACAAAAACTCGTGTCGTAATCTGTAAAATCTGCGAGCTCATAGGTAGTACGCGGGACCTGACGCTCTCGTTGAAACCATTCGGCACTGATGAAAGAGTCGCCGCTGAAAGCTTCGAACAACCCTTTGGGACCGGTGATGCTGCACTCGATCCGCGCGTTCACTCTCGATGTTTGTTCGAATTTTTCTCCGTTTCTGGAGTCGAGATCCGGAACAAAACATCGGACGCGCTTTTTGCAGTGTTCCAGAAGTCTTGCCTGAAGTGACTCTAGACGGGTATCGTGTTCTGACTTCGCCGTTGTTTTTGTTCTGTTTGGGTGGTCGCTTGCCTGCCTGCCAGCTTGTTTGGACGGTTGGCCAACCAGCCGGCCGGCCGGCCGGTTTGGTCAGCATTCGCCGTTTGGTCCTGTCACAAACTGCGTCCGTTCTTAGACTTCGCATTTTTCCTCGGGCGCCTGTGTTCACATCGTGAAGTCGATGACGACGACGACGGCGGCGGCAAAAGGAGCAGCGACTTCGAAAGCGAGTCCGTTGATGATGGAGTCAGTCGTTGCGGATCTTCTCGGTGCTGCGTCTGTCGATGACCAAAATAATTAATTGATTGAATTTCGGCTTCTGTTCGTTGTTCGAATTCTCCGCGAGGAGACTGGAAACACACTGACTCACAATGAGACCTCCCAGTTCGCCGACGGTTGCGGAAGACATTGAGTTATGGGTTTTCACCTTCTCCGCGATGTCTGTGGACTTCCGATGCGATCAGAAAACGAAGAAAAGAAACTCGAAATCCATGAAAACAGTCATCTCTGATACCGCCCCCCCCTCCCCCCACCCTAGATACCCCAATGCCCTCTCGTTCCACAGCTGACCTCTTCCCTTCTCCCTGGACGCAATTTGATCCATCCATGCCACAATAATTACTGTTATTAGTGTCAGGGACGGGCGATCGGTGGCTGCGGCGACGGCGGGAGCCTTATCAATAGTTTTTGCCTTTATTGGACATTGAACTGAACGCCCCTCCCCTCCCCCTCTTCGTCTCGGTGTGCACCTCTTCCTCTGTGACGAGCGAGTTGAGATTTCTCTCTTGCTGTCGGATATTCCTCCCTGAAGCGGCAGACGAGCGAGCTAATATGCCGGGATTTGTTGAGGATTGTTGTCTCTTCGGGCGAGCCCACGAATATTCAGAGGGATCGGTTCTAATGTCTCTTGGCGATGTTTATAAGCCTCAACATATCGCGTGTTCGTTCGTTTGTTCGTGTGTCATTGAGTAGCAGCGGCGGCGGCACTCGCTGTGAGCATTGTTTCGTTCTCTCGTTCGCCCGATCCGTTGTTGGATTTACGCGTTCTGTTTGACGCTGCTCGTCTGCTCGGTACTCGTGTTTGTGTTCCGTTTTTCCACTCGTTGTTCTGTTCGTCGGAATCCGGGGTTCCGCGGCGAAATCCCGACAGACCGGATTTCGATTCTTTCTCAACGGATTTATCTTCCAACAGTGATCAGGTCGAGTCTTAGGCTCACAAATAAACAAAAATGAATGCGGAAAACGACCTGATTAGATGATAGATCGATCAATTCATCAATCAATCAATCAATAAATCGTTTGAAACATCCTTTTTCGTTGATTTTCATGATTTCCGAGTTGAAGCATCCTCACTCCGCTCCGGATTGATCTTTTTCCGATAGTTTTCACCGAAACCCAACCCGACGCCTGGGCCCATCACCAGGATCTGTTTCAGTGGTTTTGGGGAGGTGGTGTTGTTGATACTGTTGGCAGAAGCCGCACCGTGGCAGTGGTAACTCTGCTGTCGAAGGGAATTTCGCTGGCAGCGTAAAACTCCACTCCAATAATATCGGCTCTCCAATTACCGGTGGGATGAAGATTTCGAGATGATTTTTGTGCTTTCTCAATAATCGACCTCCGGTTGCGCGTGGTTTTGTTTTTATGGCAACCCACACACTCGTTCCATATTGAATCTATCTTTCTCGATGCGTTCGGATTCATCGCCGTCGACTTTGCTATGATCCGGTAACTTTTCAAACTTCGCGGGTTTCAGAGAGCGTGTTCGGTTCGTCCTTTGGAGGAAAACGCGGCGGGTGATCCGTTCGATCGGAAGAACGAGCAGTCAAAATGGAAGAAACAGAATTACTCTACGCGTCGATTTGGCTCATTACGACGATGGAAATAATAGAAGTAATGACTTCATTATGTACAGCGAGCTGTTCTCGCGACGGCATTGTTTTCCGATCGGGATCTGTCACGAAGTCCATTCAGAAAGTTCGGATCGAGAAAGAGAATTCGGTGCCGTTCTCTCTCGCCAAGATGTCGGATCGGAATCGAGAGATATTTGGAACGCGTTCGAGGCTTTTAAGATTTTTCCGCTCGCTCTGTCTGCATCTGAGTGGGGAAACGGTCGAATCTGTTTCTAATGACCTGACAAGCCTTTGAAGAGCGACTCGTTTCCTTCCTCACTCAGACTGTTTTACCCCATTCCGCTCCGTCCGTGCGGATCGATGCCGATCGAGAAGTCGAGCGGAGACTCCGTCAATCTCCAGTTGTCGACGCAGTTTCTCCCTCTTCACAGGTGGAAGTATTGATTTCTCTTCTTCACACGACACTTCTCCCCCAGACTTCTGAGAATTCGCGCGGGAACTTCCTCCGACATCGATCAACGGTACAGAAAGACAAATTTGAAATGCGTCGCTCCAAAGTAACGCAGACCCCTGTCTCTACTTCCTCTGTTTTCTGGCCTTTTGCGCGAGTGCTGACATCGAGTTGTCGAACATCGTTACTACGTCATCAAATTTTCGACGATAAAAGGGCGGCGTGCCGTCGTGAAACACGAATCTCATTGGTTTCTTATCTAAGCGTCTGCTCTGGTTCCCGTCAACCCGACGAATGGGATCAACGATTCAAATAGAGGAAACGAACAACTCCTTCCGCCCCTGTCGATCACATGTTGCGACTTCCATTTTTCGCTGAAGCCTTTGTAATGCGTGTCCTGCGGAAGATCCGATCGAGTTCCTTCCTCCCACAGCATGAACGAAGTAACAAGAGACGACGAAAAAGCGTGGAATGCTCCATCTGATGTCGCGTGCGATGGAACATCACAGGGAGGTCCTCCTTGTCGTTCCTGAGGTAAGGAGAACATCTCGAAATGAATCATGACGAGGATCGCTCTCTGATTGATTGATTGGTTGGTTGTTCGCTTGTTTCCCTGCGTGCCTTCGGTCGACGTCCTGTATCCTGAGCGCCACTCCTTGAACTCCTTGAACTCCTTGGCAGGCAGCGCATGCATAACTTCGATGACAGATTCAGAGCCCTATGTGGAGTAAAGTTCGCGATTCCCCCACTTTGGTGGGACGAACAAACGAGAAGCGTTGTTGAAACAAATCATTGGTTGGGTAGTTGAGGCAGATTTTGCGAGCAGTTGGTCGATCCGGTCGGTCAAACAGAAAGCCGAGTAAGCGAGTGTTCGATTGCCGCCGTCGTCATTGATAGGCCAGGTGCTATGAACGAAACTTCCCGCTACGCTACGAAGTCAGACAGAAAGTTGAGAAGGAAAAATCGCTGCCCTAACGTGAGATCCTACATCGAGACTGTTGTTGTTGTTGTTGACGATGAGGTGATCGACCGACCGAGGCCCCGGTGTTGTTTTGCCGAATCGATTCAAGTAGCAAAACGGTCACCGACGCCGATTTGACAGTCAACCGGTAGCAGTCTCGCAGTCAGTCAGTCAGTCAGTCAGTCGGTCGGTCAAGACCGACGCCGGCGATTCAAACGAACGAGTGATGCTGCATCACGGCGTGGCGCAGAAAAACTCTCAGTGAGGACCGAGAAGAAGAAGAGAGGAAAAAAAAAGCCAGAGGTTCACTGATTGTTTCTGAGAGAGTTTTTTATGCAGCGATCCAAGTTGAGGTCTTGACCGCGGTGTGCATCTGTCGTCAGGGATTTCGCGGTCGATTCCAGCTGAGTCACAGTCGCGTAAATGACGTCGCCGTAACCGCTCTAAGGCAAAGCAGAAGAAGACGAAAAGAAAAAATAGAAAAGCAAGGAGCTGAGGAGTGTAAGAATGGAAAGAAAAAAAAACCTTTCACGTCTGGAACAGTCTCACCGACCGATGTCGACGAAGGAGTTCGGGTTCTCAGACGAGCTGGTATTCACTAACAAAGAATTGAATCTTTTTTTTTTCCTCTTTTTTCAGGTAAGCACCGTTCGTCTTTTTGCAATCAATTGTCACCGCGGTCGGGCCCCCGCTTCATCGGACGGAAAACGTGAAATCCAAGTGCATATTATGTTATTCATCATTCGCGACATCGGTGACCATGAAGTATCGGAACACTGAGGGTCCGGCCCCCGAGACGGCGATGAATCGAGCGATTCAGTCAGGGGACCTTCGGGCGATGTCGAGGTTTATTTTCTCGTTCTATTTCGACGCGGAACCCAAGATACTGATCTGATCAACTATGCAGCAAGCTAAACACTCTCCAGTCCGATTCGAAGGGAAAGTCGATCGAACGAGAAGTCGTTGATCACCTTCCGTCAGTGAGAATTTCACGATCCCTGTCCGCTCTCGTTATTATGAAGCTAAGGCGGCGACCCTTGCTGCTGGCAGTACGCACGTGAGTTAGATAACGGCTGATAACACTGAAGGAAACTGACGACTACAGCAGTAGCAGCGGCGGCGGCGGCGGCGGCGGCAATATATGAGGGATCAGCGAAAGATAAAGCGATAACGAAGCGCGAAGTAGGAGTGGGCGGCAAAACTAGCAGCCGTGCAGAGTAAGCTAGGCGTCTAATAGACGATCCAATTGGCAAGTAAACGGCCCTCCCACTAAGACTTCCATCGCGCGACTCGATCAGATATCTTTCCAATCGAACGAATTCTTCCCATTTCTGGCGAATTCGTCGGCAGCTGATCCTGACGACATTGATGTGATTTGTTCTCCTGACACTCCTGAAGTTTCGTTGGTAGCACAAGAAGCGATCGGAGGAAAAAGATACGGCCACGAAATCTCCATTAAGTGATCCGTCACCGTCGTCGTCGTCGTCGTTATGTGTCTCTTCCCGTCATAGTCAATCGATGTTCGCCGGTAATTAAAACATCAGTGGTCTGGGGTCGAGGACTCTCGCGTACAGAGCTGAACACTGCTGCGAGCGCGCGTAAATCATCGGAACGAATCGACAAATGACAAACCACGCTTCGGATTCGCGCACGATCCGGGGGAGAAGGTGCGCTCAGCGTGTGGAGAAGTTTCGCTCCTCCGACTCCATCTCTGAATCAGAAGTGAGTTTTGTCGGAAGATGTGGATTTGGTTTTGTTCGGCTTTCGCGGTGACTCCGTCTCCCAAACTCCTCTCTGTCGACGATTTTCACTCGCGTTCACGCTCTGTGTGAATTTGATTATAATTATTCCGGCTATTAAGTTTTTCTACGAACAAAACTACAGCAAACTGCAGCCAGCAGGTCTGCCGGCCGGCCCGTCGGTCGGTCGGCCAGTACGACATCCATCCGATCGCGTGCTTTCAGGCCATCAAAACCTTTACACGGAGCTGTGGTAACACTTCTCTTCTCCCGGAGACCAAAACAACGAACAACGAGTGAGATAGATTTAGAATTGAGCAAGCCAACGAACGACAGAAACTTTCGCGGTCTTCGCCATGATGCCGTTTGTCCGGTTCGTGGCATCTGACGACGCTGGAGCCACCATAATAATCATTATGACAAACACAGAGAACGGAATAATAATAATAATAATAGTTTTATTATTCATCATTAGGCTCACGTGTGCGATACGTTCGGATCTGCGATCGCTTTGTTGCTCCTGCGGTGCGTCGTCGATTCAGTTCCGGAAAACGTTTCTCGCGAGAGTTTGGTCTTTAGGACAGATTCGTGGATTTGAAAGAGATGACTTGTCGGATTCCGAAAATTTATGCCGAGATGCAACCGGACGCGGCCGCTTCGCGAGCACCAGTCACACTTGAGGTTTTCTGTTTCTCTCGTCCGAAGCTCCGCCCCGACGATTTCCTTTCTCTCCTCATTTTCTTTGATGATGCTCCGTCTTCTCTATCGTCTTACACTCTTGCGATGGCTCTTTGCACGAAATTAACGCCGCCGTGGCCGTGGATCATCAAAGACCACGACTCTTGAGCCAGATCCAGTCAGTGAGGCGGTCAATCAATCTGCATCTGGAGAATGCCGCATGAGAAACTGCTAGCAAGCCAGTGAGACCACCTTGCGGCAAGGGAATTACACTCATAATCATCATTGTCATCATCACTGTCATCGACTGCGCGAGCGAGCCAATGAAACGCAGCAGCATTTGAATATTTATTAGTGCGCGCACAAAATCATCGTTCGCCGTCGATTTATTTGCTGATAATCATAATCGAGCGGGCGAGCTGCCAATAGCAGCTATCGAAACTATTTCGTGAAGCTCCGGCAAATCATTTACGAACGGACGACTTCACTGAGATTTCGGCTGAATCATGTTTCAGCGTGAACTTGTTCTTCCGAAGATGCTGCACGTGAAATGAAGCTGCGGGAGTAGTCGACCAGAACGAGCTGGCGGTTTTCAAAAGCTACGCGATTCGTCTCTGGACGGTTTCGAATGCCTGACGGACAGAGAGAGGGAAAGAAGACGGAACCGAGCGAACGAAGTCCACCGCCCCCATAACTTTAATGTTCTTCCTGAGTACGAACAAACTAACAACAAATTCTTCGGCCGCCGTCTCAAGAGCACAAAGCGATTCGTTTTGTTTCAAACGAACGAACGAACGAATGCAAAGAATAGCCGCCAGAAACAACGCCACCATCATGGCATAGGGTCGGTCCATCCATCCATCCATCCATCCGTCTATTTCATCAATGACCGACCAGACGCTCGCTCGCTCGCCCGCCCGTTTTTCGTCGGGAAGCCGTTACGGCACAGCAACGAGACCATTGAACCCTTTGTGTTTTGTTTTTCTGTTGTTGTTGTTGTTGTGCGTTTGTTAAATACTTTTCGGTGCGGTGGTCAGCCGCACTGAACTCTCGTTCAAATGATTGGAGGCGACTGATTATCATCGAACCGATTCATTCTATTGGCTTGTCGTGAGCTGAGATTTTGTCTACTCGCCGCCTGTCGAGCGTAAGCGATTAGAGTGAGAACAAAACACGCGAAGAAACAAAACACTGAGATCACCGGTGCCGCTGCGGTCCGATCGGTCATCCTTTCGTTGACTCATTCGTGTTTCCGAGGATCCGAAATGAGTTTGGCGTTTCTGTCTCAAGGATGGAAACTCGACGAAAGCTGTCGCGTGACTCGTGCAACAGGAGCAGCGCAACAAAAAACACACGACCGCCGACGAGAAAGGTCGAGACAAACATCGAGCGAGCGAGCGAGCGAGCGATGTGGTTTTCTCGAAGGTCGACACCTCACCTTGCTTCCCGACCCGCATGCGACTCTGGAGGAAAGTCACTCAGGCGGAGATCTCTTCCGCTCAAATGGAGTCAAGAGGAACCTACGAAGCAACGATCCGGAGGAGCGACGCTCATGAAGTCAACTTCTGAGCTTGCGGACATCCAGACAGATTGACGACGACGACGCTTCATCCTCCTCCCTCCTTATTGAGTCGGGTTTTGTTTCACCCGGTAGTCCTGCTTTCTGTTCTCCTTATTTTATTTATGGTATCTCTCCCGCCCGCCTGTCGTCATCGTCCACCAGCATCGCTGTATCGTTTCCCTCGTTGTCTCTCAACGACCGCTCTTCAAGAATTTCGAGATTGCTTCAACGTAGAATCTGATGTCCAGCAGCAGAAAGAGCAGATGAGTGGATCTCGGGAATTCTCAGCGAGGACATTCATTATCTATTGTCGGGAGATGAAGGAGACGAAGAGAGAAAAATTTATGGCTCCATAGGGACACATGGACGTACACTCTCCTTCATACGGACACCAAAAAATTTTATCGCGCCGCTCGGTCGTCGCGGCATCAAACACTATCAAAGTTGAGATCAATGTCTTTGTTCTCTTCCATTTTGCACGAAAGGTCGTCATCGGATTTGATGGCTTTTTATGGCCGCTTCGAGGAATTAGCCACTGTCGTCGTTGTTGTTGTGTCGATCTGCCATGAAATTCATCAAAACAGAGGCTCAGAGCGGCATATAAATTCTAATCGAGCTTGTGGAGGAAGGCGGGGCAAGAGAATCAGATTTTTTTCCTTATCATCATCATCACTAATAAACGCGAACTTCTCATCAAAGCGAGCTCTGGGGCAAGCGAGCGCTTTTGAAAGGAGACAGAAAAGAATTGAAAAGGAAGCCAAGCTGCAGAGTTTGATACATACGAATGAATCAGCGGGAAGTGACAGGTCTCGGACTCGAGCATTGTTTGAAGCCGCACACGCGAGAGCTTCTGCTGCGATGGCGATGCTCCCGTGATCCAGCGGCAAACGCGGTGGTGCATCGGCTGTTGTGGTGACTCACGAACCATGTGTCCTTTTCATCCTGCATTGTCCTTGTTGTGGCCATGCTCCCGACTTGGCAGACATGCCCCGTTGCTCAGTCTATTTGTCCTTCGGCGAACTCCGCATACATCCTGAAAGACTGAATGGCGGGCGAGATGAATCCACTCGGGCAGCTAGTTCGTCAGTTGTCAGTTTGTCAGACCGCTACGAACTTAAAATCATTGGAGCACAAGAAGTCTTAGTCATGTAATCGAACTTGCATCCATTGAGGCGATTCTCTCTTTCAATTCCAATTTCGACATTTCCTCAACGGAACTCTTCGCAGCTGAATCCAACTCGACTTCGATCGATTCCAATTGATCGGAATCGTGTTCGACCGCAAAAGCGTCGCAAGACGCCCTCTGGACAGCTGTTTCGGACGTTGTCTTTCAGAATCTGGGCTAACTGTGATCGATTCGTCTTTGGAATGTGTGCGTTCATACTGACTGAGTAACAATAAGAACGATTCTGTGAGCGGAGCCAGATGTGAACGGAAAATGTTCCGGAGGAGGATCGATTCCGCGTTTCTGCGGCGGGCGTTCGAGTCCCTTGAGCTCCGGGTAAACAAACGCCCGATGTGCGTGTTTGTGTGAGGACGCATGTAGAGAAACATCAGTAAAAATATTCTGCGGCCGCCGCGGCATCATCTACATACAGTCTTACTAGCAGGATTATGGGCGTTAACGTCGATAGCAGTTGTTGAACAAACCGTCAAACGAACCGACTTTCGTACCGAGAACGCACACAGCCGTGAGGTGGTGGTGAACATGACTTTGGTCCGACCCATTTGTCTGCAATAAAGTTGTTCGCTGCCTGGTTGACTGGCTGCGTGTTGTCGCGCATTCCGTGTTGAAGAGGGTGGTTCACCGCTCAAACAGGCGAGCGATCTTATGAAAATAATCCGGAAGATTATCCCAGAGACGTTGTCTGGCTGCCCTGGCTCACTGGTTGGTTGGTTGGTTGGTTGGCTGGTTACTTTATGACTCGTTGTAAACCAGAGAGTTGGGCAACAATAACCTCACTCCCTCCGATTCAGCTGTCCGATGAGAGTTCTACGGAAAGAAAGACAGCCAGGGAGCCCTCGACACGAACAGACAGGGCTGTGAAATTTTATCTTTTGATATGCTACCGTTCCGATACGATCTTCGGGACTCGATTGCTCAAGTCCGGATTGAGTTTGAAGACGAACTTTCGAGACGTCGAACTCGGTCCACGCGGAAAATCGAAAGTTCGTGGGAAGTGAGTCTCGGAATTCACTTAGCAGCTCATGATCGCGGACGAGAAAACAAATCTCTCCGAAAAGGAAAAGTCCGATTCGCCTTCGACTACAAACGTCCTCAGGGGGTCATAAAGTGGCGTCAGCGAACGAACGAACGAACGAACGAGTGATCAATGCAATCTGCTGGTCGTGGTTGGGTGGTTGCCCACTCGCCCTCATATCGGTCAGTCGTATTCTCCGAGAATTGCTCCTGAAATCGCGGTCAGGAGAATCAGCGGAATCCGTTGGCGAGACGTATTTTGTCGCGCCTGTATCGACAGAGTAATGGAAAACTTGGGATTCCTCATATTCTGGAAGAGATCTATCAAGTCGCTCGAGGAGCCCCTCCATCAGGAGGAAGGGGTGTTTCTCCTGAGAGCAGAAGACGAATGAAGAATCGAGACGGCAGAAGTCAATCGTGATTCACCGAAGCTTTGCCCAAACCTCCCGGCAAGGGCAACGTCGTTGTTGTGAAACACCGAGCGACCGACCGACCGACCGACCGACCGAGTTGGCCGCTCGTACTAAACGGAGCGATAATGGCCCCCATTGAGTTCGTGACTCGGCTTTACGGCGTTTTAATATAAGGCTGTATTTCTTTGATTCCGCTTTCTTCTTCTTCGGCTCCGTTTCTTCTCTTTCTACCATCGAACTGACTGACCAGGAGCCTGGAACAACATGAGATCAAACTTGAGGATTGGTAAATGTTTGCCAAACGTTGTTGCTGATTCAGAGCTTCGTCGCTCTCGCTCATTCCCTCGAAGACCCATAAAACATCGTCGGCATCCTTTCGAGTGATCATCGAAGCACTGCTGGCAGAGCTTTACGAGGGCGAGGACGGGGCAGGGTTGAAGTCAAAGACAGTGGATTCACTTTTGCGTTCCTTGTTCGAAACGTTTTCTGACTTCATTCGTGTCCGGACATCTTCCCGGAGTCGAAATGGAATCAGAATTCCCTTTTCGGCCGCCGCCGCCGGGATGAAACCGAATTTATTCTTCGGACAAACTTCTCGCCCGTCGATGAATAGGCACTGCTTGCTTCAATGCTTTCTGCACTTGTATGTAGATGTTGCCATCGTCGATTCTTCTTTTTTGTTGTTGTTGCTGCGGCGGCGGCGGCGGCGGCTGTTATTGTCGCTATTGCTGTAAGAAACGATGAGTGCGACCGTGCGTGAAATTTGCCTTCACAATTACACCACTGGACTTGTGACGAGGTGGGCGAACAAACTCGAGAGAAAACATGAAGCTTTTTTGAAGCGACGAATGAAGTCCGTAATTTTTCGCTCGCTATCGTTCGCCGCTCGCGCTGTGTCCTAATTCTTTGCTTTTGACTTCTCCTTCTTGAAGTCTCGAAAGTGTCTGAAGTACGGCCGAACTTCTTTCTGAACGAGCGAACAGAACCGCGGAGCGATGCTGCTGAACAAACAGAAGATAAAGCGCCGGACGAAGCGACCAGCACAGAGCAATTTAGAGCTGAGCGGACGACGTCGCTAAGACGATGAGGCCCCGTCATAGATGCCGTCGCTGCTCCTGTACCAGCACACGGCTGCTTCAGTTCGGGTAATTAGCAGATTTGTATGGAAATTCGCCGCGCTCCTTACTTTGCCCCATCCGGTACCGAGCATACGCGCACCCTGTCCGCTCACGGGTCTTCTGATTTCTGTGCTGCTGTTACTGCTACTGAAGTGCACAACAATCAGACCGAAGTGCAGCGAACCTCCATTCGGAAGTTTGTTCTTCAGTTTGTCGATTTCCAGTCGGAAGTTCGGAAAATCAGGAACCATTTTGATTTTTTATTGTGAAAAACATCAGAAGCAAAACTCCTGATCTTCGATTTTTTGACAGAGACCTTGCCGGAAGCTTTTCACTGTAGTTTCAGGATGGGAGTGTCCTGCTCCTGAAAAGTGAAGAAGACGCAATCCGCGAGAGACGATGTGGACGTTTTCTCCGTCTGAAAGGTGCATGCATCAAGTCGCTGCGTGGTCTAGAACAGCATTCTTGTCCATGCGCACCAGTTCGGTGAATCATCCGTTCCTGGCCTTACTATCTTTGCCTCTTTTCGGGGTAATTTGTAAATGTCATATCAAACCGAGTGATAGCGTCAATCGGTCCAAACGCATTTTAGCTTATCGGCATCGCTTCAACTTTGCGCCAACGAGCTTATCTTTTTATCAACGACGTCACGTTTTGTGCGTGTATGTGTGATTTGACTGTTTGTGTCCATGTGTCTTGGGGTCGAGGGTTTTCTTTATCGGAGTTGAAACGGATATAACATAGCGATGCCAGTGTGAGTTCCAATAATCCAGACAGAAGTGAACGGCGCACGCAACAATGTTCTTCATCTGGCCACGGAACCCTCGGACAGTCAGTCATTCATTGGGATCAATATTATTTGCGTCCCCCGAACGCTTCTTGGGCTTTCTGCAGTATGTATGTTCGTTTCTCCGGCTGCGCCAGAAGATCAGAAAAATCGTTCGTTGAGAATATTGAACTTCAGCCGAGTAAGCGAGAAGAAGAGCGAACGAATGAACGAGCGAGCGAGCGAGCGTATACTTCATAATCGCGCGAGCCAACGCCTTGGCAGAGGCGTTTCGAAAGCTTATTGTCAAATTTCCGAACTCATCTTTCTTTGGACTAGAGACAAGTATGGCGCTCGCGCGACTCTGGGCGTCTGAAGGGAAATCGCTCATTCGGTTCGTTGTTCGCTCTCAAAAAGGAAGCCTAATGCCCTCGTGGAATCGAGTGAAGAGAAAACAAGAAGAAAAACGGGAGACGAGGGAACGGCTCGTCGATAACGCATAATGGTCTTTGACGGATCACTAAAGGATTCCTAATTGCAAGCGCGCGATTCTATTTAAATGAAATATCGGATTTCGTGATTGACAAATGGAACTTCTCTCGTTGCGCTAATTGATGGATGGATGAATGGATGGATCTTCAATGAATTAATTCGCAACGCGCAGCCGACTCGTCAGCTAGCTAGACGACCGCACATCGGTGCGAAATTAATTAATCGAGTGGCCGAACAGGTGTCTCACTTGCAAACGTGCAAGGCCTCATGGTCACGTTGGCTTTTCCGTTGAGAGTTCGCGATCCCAGCTGATAACTAGCAGACTATCAACGACTTTCGAGATATTTCCACAATCAAGAGATAACAAAGTACACGATGCAAGTGCGTACAGTGCCTGTCGCTTCGGTGTCGAAGGAAAAATGTCGCCCCTATTCGATTTCACAATTTACGATGGGAACGAAGATTCGAATCGCGGTTCTCGACGCGTCGCCGGTAGCCCCGGAGGCTTCAAAAATTTCAGTCGAACGGAGAAGGAAATTCAGCGTAGCCGGGTGGTATCGAAAATAAGTCTGTGAAATAGATGAGACCAATTTCATCTACAAAACGGTTAGGGGCGCTTGCTTCGCCACCGGGTGGTCAAAAATGAGAATCGAGAGGATAGCTCGCTCGCTTCCTTGGTGGCCCAGGGGTGTCGTCAGTGTGAGTCATGGCCCCGGCTACGGAGTACTGCCTGCCTGCCTGTCCGGCCGGCGGTCTGCCTCCTCATCCAGCTACTTGCCCGTCTGGTCCGTGATGGTGGTGGTGGTCAGCGTCGGCTCCTAAACTCTGTCCATACATAGGCCTAAGTGGTAAAATATTCTCTATCTCTCGCCACACAACAAGTTTATGATGACCGCCAAGAAAGAGGGCTGCGGGTGGGCAAGAAAGCGAGCGAGCGCTCCAGGGAGCGGAATCGTCTGCAAGTTAGCCACAAAACGACCACCAGTGCCTCCTTCTCCTCATCCACCTACTCCTCGTTGGCTTAACAAATCGTGTGAGGTGCTGTAAACTAACTCGAACACTCTTGAATGGAGAAGCAACTACCGTGTCGGTACATACTATATCCAGTCAGGTATCGGGTTGGCGATCGCCGCTGCACACTGCGCAGGACACCGCGCCGTTGGAACCAATTTCGTCGGCTTCCATTGCACCTGTCCTCACGTCGTCGAAGCGTCGGTCGTCTAACTGCCATCAGAGCCACGATCTAGTCGGACGAGATCCGCCGTTGGCCTCAATCGTCGTCTGCGCGAAACCAATAAAAGCCGAATGAGTATAAAATATATGAGGTCGTTTATTAGAGCAAATAAAACCAAGAGAAGAGCATCTCTGAGAGATCCCTCAAGAGCTCTGTCCACTGTTTTGCGCAACCGTTTCGTCGCCGTCTCGCTATAGCGTCACCTCGACGGTCGGAGGACCTTTTAACTGGTTGTGAATCCGAGTCCGTGCGTCTGGTAACAACGTAAGGAGAAGTCAAAAATGAACTCGTGTACCTCTCGATCCTCGATCGATAATCGAGGTGTGTGCGCGCATTGAGTGCAATGCAGACCGGCAAGCTGAGATACGAGTGCGGCAGGAAGGAAACCGATGCCAACAATACCTCATTCTTCGCGTTCTCCGATCGCTCTCGAACAGAATGGAATTTCGATAAGGCATACAACGACATCGAAGTTGACGACGACGACGACGACTTCGTCGATGTCCTTTTCCCTCGAGAGAAGCGTTTGTTAACCAATTCGAACGCGATCTTTCCCTCGAGATACCGACGGCGATGTTGATAGCACAACGAAAGGACTGCTGCAGCCGCCTCGGGAGAACAAGAGGAGGAGCAAGAGAGGTGTCGGGAGGATATGACGGAATGGAGCGAACGATCGAGACCTTTTGACGTCTCGACGAGCGGCTTCATTCTACGGATATCGTTCAACTATCTCCTACTCTCCGTCGTCGTCGTCGTCGTTGTTGTCTTGGCTTCTTGCATTCGCGATAGTCGCTCGCTACACTGACTGAAACGAGAACGAAAAAAGCAAGCTCTTTCGTGTCTGGTGACTCTTCCTCTATTTGCGAAGAGCTTGGCTTTATTCGTTCGCCGCCGTTCCATTCTTGTTGGTCTGCCTATTATTTACTTCTTAGGGCACAGGAGCATAGGCAGTCAACAGTGCTTTGTGCATCGCAACCCGGTGCGAACCCGCTTGGCTCTTCCTTTCTTCTCCTCGCCGTGCACCCTGGGAAGAAGCGACCAACAATCTCCACTCTCTATGTCGACGTTTTCGTCATTCTCGTCGAAGGTCTCTCCACGTTTTCGCCTTCTTCTCTTTCTGCCGAAAATGCGGGAGAAGATTTGCTTCGTTCGTTTCTCCATTGGGCTCGATGCGCGGCACCACTTTCTCTGAAAGCTCCTCGCTCTTCCTCGCTCCCTATTCCTCGCCGGCCTATCAGCCATGCTTCCCTCTGATTGCGCTGCGTTCACTATGAACCTTCCCCGCTTCATCTTTGCGCCAGGAAATCCGCTTATTTCCAAGCTAGAAGAAACTCATGGAGCGGGCTTGTTTCATAACGAACCTCCTCTTCCGCTCGACTCTGTCCTCGTCTTTGCCTGTTCCGACCGCATTCCGCCCCCTGTCCTTCCTTCCAGTCAGAATTCGGAGAAAGTCAACGCCAGCTTTCCGTTCGTCAACGTTGTCCGCAATTAGCATCTTTGCTCTTAACCGATCATGAGCAGAACTCTGCCGGAAACCAAACGAGTTCCAGAGTTGGAACCTCCCGGACGTTTGCTTTGACTGTTTTCGATTGCAAAGAGCTCTCGCACTTCTGCTTTCCTTGTCGGGAAATTCTCCAAGGATTGACCCTCGAGGCGAAGCGTGGACAGACTTAAGGCTTGGCGAGGCTTGTTGACTTTCCATTTTGGTTTCCGACTCGGGAAGCGGACGGGACAGGCGGGAACAACGGGAAAATAGGGAGGCAACCGCCTCAAAGGGGACAGCGCATGAGTTCTCCTTGCGAGGCGTGAGACGGCGGCGGCTTCGCCGTCAGCTGTCGAGCATGGTCGATACATTATGCATTAAGAGTTGCAGTGAGTTCTCAGAGAAACGAACTCGAACTGAAGAGATGTCAAGATTAATAATAAATTGCACTCACTCACTCTTCTCTGTTCCTTTGACTTGAACCAACCACGGACTGAGCTGGCTAGCTGGTTGGCTTGCTAACCATCCTCCACTAAGAGCCAGAGTTGGTCGACAGACACTTCTTGTCGTCCTGGTGTGGATTTGGAAGAGGACGTGCGTCGCATTTACCAAGAGCAGCGTTGCCAAGGGCGACAATTTTTCCGGACCGAGTTATCCGAGCTTTCGCAATGCCTGTTCTACCACACCTCGGCGGTAGTCAACAAGTTACTTTGTTCAGGAGCCCAGCCAAGATCCGCGCTCAGTCATTTTCACTCCAAGTTAAGAAGAGCCTCGTCCCACGTAGATCCAGAAAGCGATGAAGCGAGCTGGGGAAGTGGGAATCGATGAAAAAATGAAGGAGCTCGATCCGGGGAAGAAGAGAGCTTGGATGAGATGGAGCTCGCGCCTGTACGATCACAATGGCGAAGGAGAATAACATGAAATATCCTTCTTGAAGTTTGAGTGCAGCGAAGGGATTCGAAGACGACAACGAGCGTAGCGAGGGAGGGAGCTGTGTGACGTAAATAATGCGAAGGATTGCTGTCGGCTTGGGAGTTTGGCTGGATGTCGTGGCAGGAGCTGGCGCTCCCGGTAAAGCCGCTTCGCGTGAATATTTTTGATCGGCATTCAAATTTTTCCTTCAGGCTGCCCAGGTTCACCCAGGATCGTTCTCCTCGTTGGTCACTCGTGGACGGATGTCCGAAGGCGAAAGGTTGAGAGGAATAGAAATCACCTCGGCATGCAAGAGGCTTTGGATTTAGAGCTTAGAGAAGAAGTCCGCGGGATGCTTTTCACTCGCTAAGGCGGCCATGTCGTTACCACCGTTCCGACACCGGCTCACTCGGAAACCTTACGCTCCTGTGGAGGCTTGATAAAAATCCCTATTTTTCGAAACCCTCAGACGACCGACGACCTACCCAGCAAACCTGCGGCAGGCTTTCAAACAGGTTTTCGTTCGCTCTGTTCCTCTATCTCTGCCGTTGCTATCGACTTCGCTCTGGGGAGGACGCATCGAGCCGTGCGTTTAGCCTGCTACCTTTGTTAACTTTAAGCCCAGTGCTCAGTTTTTCATTGTGAGCTCGGTTTGATGAAGTCTTACTGCTGTGCACTGTTGTCTCTTCGGCCATCGTTGTTGTTGGACAAAAGCTCTCGACAAAAAAACTCTCCTCCCTCCCCCCTCCCCCCCTCCCCAAAGAACCCCCGCGGTACCCTTCGCTCGTCTCGATTCAAGACACATCCAAGATACTGTCTTATTAACCCACGGGTTTATCTCGTCTGCCGCCTATGCATATCTCTCGACTACAGAGCTTCCGACTATTGCTGCCCCCTCTCCGTACCAGGCCGTCGCCGCCGCCGCCGCCGCATATCAATTTCTTCAGCGTTCCTTTTTTCCCTTCCTCTGGTTTCAACTTTAATTAAAAAGCATCGATCGCCGCCGCCATCGTCGCAGATTCTGTCATATGCTAAAGCAACGAAGTCGTTTGGTATCGCTTTTGTGTCCGGTACTCGTGTCCTTCCTCGAGTACCGGCACCGGAGCGGCACTGATGGAACCAACGCGAGCGGCAATAACGCAGCCCGCCAAAGTTCAGATTCAATTTGGGATCTGAGCCGTCGGTCGGACGTTTGCCACGCGAGATATGCATCTAAAAGTAATTTACGACTGCCTGCTCGCCTAACACTCGAGCGATCGCCGGACTTTTTGGTTTTAATTCACCCTCTCGAGGCTTCAGGCATCTGAAATTCTCTCCTGGTCAGCGCCTATGACACTCGGAGGGAAGAAAAAAATAACCAATCGGGTCAATCGCTCGTTCCGGAGTCCGATCGAGATCAAACGCTCTCCGTATTGACTACACGCAAAGGAAATTCGACGATTCCGCTCACTCAGTCAGACATCGTTGTTCGTATCGGGCGCGTGCGCTATAAACCCAATTCCAAAGACCTACCGAGCGGGAATAGCCTTGTTGAAAATGGAAGTTCCCCCTTCTCTTCCGATTCCTCGTTGGCACCCGGACGTGGCCGCCAACGCGGTGCAGGCCGTGGTCTCCTATCGGGAGTGTGGAAAAAGGAAAGCACTGAGTCCGTAATGAATTCCAATGGCCGACGGCTCTCCATAGATAAGCGTCTTAATGAACGTCCAGATAGAGATGATGATGGCCGTCCGTCCAGCCCGCCGACGGCGACGGCTGCCCTGTCGGACGACCACCGACCGACCGATGAACGGACACAACAGTGAGCCGGCCTCGAGAGCCGACATGTTGGAGTGGGAGCGGCAACAAGTGGAAGGCTTTGTTCGGTTAGGGTATCTTGTCGATACTCGTTGGTTGGTTCGTTGCTTGTTTCGTGGCTCCCGTCGTTTCCGTAGGATTCGTCGCTTATTCCTCTTTCGGGAAACGGCGACAACGACGACGTCAGATCGACGCAATACGTGATGGCGCGATCGCATCATCCTCAAGACCCAAGGGCTGGAGTGGGGACCGCCGCCGCCGCCGCCGCCGTTTCGAAAACGAGGGAGAGGGGTCTTGACGCAAAATCGATGTCGCATGCATCTGCACCGCAGAAGTCCAAACGAAAAGAACGACGGTGGCGGAGGGTAGCGAAAAGCGGCGGAGAAAAAATGAGCTTGTCTGTGCCAACTCAGAAACGCAAGATGTGTGACGACTTCACGCCGATAGGAATACAAGACGGCGAGTGAGGAATTCAGCGAGAGAAGAAGCCCGACTGGGAGAGTGAGTTTGACGCCGTTTCTCTCAAGTTTTGAATCAATCTTCTTCTCCTTTTCTCTTGGAGGATCTACGAGGGCCTGTTCTTCTTCTCGTTCACAATTATATTGCTCGAGAGGAGAATTTTCCGCAAGAAGTCTTCAATTTCACTCCGGCTGCGGCTCTCTCAGTCGAGGATCTAGATGACCTCAATGAGAACTCGATGACTCGATGCAAAACCGACGCATTTCGTGTCCGATTCTTCCTTAGGATCGAGGTTTGCGATGTGGTTATTGAGTTGGCGTCTGCACACATGCATTCTGTTGGTTCTTGAGGTCGAAAGCGGAGATGATTATTATTTTTTTTCTGAATGAATGGGTACGAGTGAAAAGTTTTCAAACCTTGGAGCTAGTATGATCTGATGGAATTTTTAATCCGGTCAGATCCGAGCGACCACCTCTCAATTATGCAGTCTCGCCCGCTAGACGCTCAGTCGGTGTCTCTCTGATGATGACGAACTACCTGACGAGCGACGAGAGAAACCCACGGGCTGAGAGGCCTGCCGACTTATTTACCTTGCAGAGTTGACATTGACTCATTGATTAGGAACCATCGTGCTCGTCATCGTTGTCTGAGTGAGTGAGTGAGTGAGAGAGGAATGAGCCCTTCTGACACTGCTGTCACCTCCCCCTCCCCTCCCCTCCCCTCCCCCCCCTCCACGTTTATGGCTTTGCTGTGCCACTCTTGGTGGTGGTGGGCAAACGAGTTCGGTGCCTTTTTGAGGTGAACACTCTCCTTTCGGTGGAAAATCATCTTCGAGGAACCTCGCCTCGTCTTGTTGGGGATCCGCTCGTCGGCACATGACTCTCGAAAGAATGGCTTGAGGATGAAGACGCATTCCTTTGCCATTCTTTGCCTCGCTCTTGTTTGTCTCTTTTCATTCTCTGTGGGGTCGTCAGTCGTCGTTCACATTTTCTTTCTCTCGAGCCAACCTTGCCCTCCTCTTGTTGCTCGGGATTATCGCTCGAAACCATCTGAGGCGCTAGGACCCGCTGATTGGGAGCATCAGCACAAGGGAAAACTTTTCAATGGAGTCAATCCAAGAGAAAAGAGTTGAACAGAGTCGAGGGAGGAACTGATAAAGTGAACCGTCGACTCGCTGAGAGAGTTCGCTCCGCCGACCATGAAATGATCTCGCGCGACGGTATGAAATCTATTATAATTAGACTTTGTGATCTTGTCTTCATGCGTGCGCTCGTCTCGCCAAGACGTTCTCAACGGAAGTCTGCTAGATTTCGCTTCTGCCGCCGCCGCCGACGTCGTCGTCGTCGTTGTCATCTTCGTCATCGTCGTTGTCAGCTGTGAAGTTGAATATCCAGGGTGGAACAAAAGCGCCTGGCTGTGTATGATGCGGACTTGCGCGCGATTAGTTTGCGCCAAAGGATGCGAGTCAACCACAAACGCGATAAACCTTGTCGTAGTTTCCCGCTCACTTTCCCGTTGTTCCCGGCACAAGAGGATGCGCGAATCCCCTCTCTCTCTCTTTTCCGTGTTGCCTTTTATGCATCCATTCATTCATTCCTTCTTGGCCCGGGTTTCCGTCACTGTCAATCTCGCGTCGTTCAGTTCCGGGGGTTTTGAGGATGCCACCTGCTTCTTGCGGATTGACCAACCGAGCACGCTCCCGCCTGACCCTCTCTTCCCCCTCCTTTCCCCCCCTACCCCCCACCCCCGTTTTTTGGGTATTTCCTCTTCCTAACCCCGACTAAGACGAGCTTAGGGACGATGCCCTCCTCGAGCTCTGCTCGCTTTCTCTCTGAGCATATTCATACTCGCTTGTCTCTAAAGTTTGGATGTCTGTCAGTTCCGCCGCCCGGGAGACTCGGTGGCTTGCCATGTGGTCTGCCGCGAGGCTTGCCATGTGGCTTGCCACGAGGCTGACAGTCAGTGGTGTGAATGAACCTCGAAATTTGTAATCTCTTCCTGTGCAAAAAGAAGGAGCGCTACTGCTCCTCGCTTTTTTCTCTTCCTGCCATACCGCCAGCCGACGGCAGACGCGATGGCGGCTGGCTAGCAGCTTTTTCGCTGCTTAGTGTGATTAAAATTTCAACAAAGCTTCCCCCTCGCGGAGATCCCGTCTGGTTACCCTCTTCTGCCCCTCACGAGCGCGGTGTCTCGACGAGCGAACGAAAGACAACGTGATCCTGGAAAACTGTATTAGAATATTTCGCTAAGATTACCTCTCTTCCAAACTTGGACGTTCCGGAGCCACGCGGTGAACTTGATTTTGGCGGGCGACGCGAGGGAGTAACGACAAACTAAAGACTCCGCGAAACTCACACCAGAAGAGACACTGCTTAGTCTACCGTGAGCTCTCAAGTTTTCGTCGCTCCTTTGATCCTGAGTTTGGCGCCTAGGCTTCCTGGGCCCGCGTCGTTCGAGCGAATTCGGCGCGAAACCGCTGACTGAGAGAGAAGCTGAAACACATAAAGTCGAGTGACACATCTGTATCTTAGAATGTTCGCTGCCCGCTGTTATCGCCGCTTCCGAATCTAAGCTATGCCGTTAATGCTTCAAGATGTTTCAAGATAATGTTGATATCGATGTGTTTAAATCTCCGGTGGTATCTTTTTCTTTTCCTCACTTCGTCCCCGCATTCGTATTCGCCGACGACGATGTTGCTGGTATCATGTAGAAATCTGCGCTCGCTCGGCCATCCGACCGACCGACCGACCGACCTTCCTCCGTGTGTTCAAATGTTGTTGTGACAGCGGTAACCTCCGGGCCCCCTCCTTTCTCTGAACTTGTTCCCTTCCACATATCGCTACATCAACCGGGAAGCATTGGCTACGGGTTTGATGATGATTCTCTTGGTTTTCATCTGCTAGAGCCAAATGAAAGACGGGAGAGCGGCTACGGAATAGCGAGATAGGCGACTTACCGGTGCGACAAACGAATTCTCGAGCGAACATTCAGAGATGTGGCTGATATGTTCGGAATGTTTCGAATGGACATGTCGTCGTCACAACATGTTGATAGACATGTCAACCGAAAGCCGGTGGAATAACATCGCCGTCATCATGAACTCTGTGCGGAAGATGTCCGCAGGAACATCATAAGGGTCTGCTCTCTCTTTCTCTCTCTCTCTCTCTCTCGATCTTTCCACCCATGTCTTCCCGTTTCTTTTTCGTTTCATAAGTGAATGACTGCTGCCTTGGCTAAATGATTCCTGAGCTGAGACAGTCGCGGGCTGTTTGAGTTTCTGACATTGATCGTTCACCGAGGGCAGCTGAGATTCGTGAAAAGCGAGACATCCAAGCTTCCTGCGGCTTCTCAAACATCTTGTTCGAGCTGTCAACCTTCGACCGCGTTCTCGCCCTGTTCGGTTCGTGGATCGGCAGCACTGTGCATACCAAGCACCTGAACTGGGAACGGATCGGGCGTCGTAGTAGTGGATTCGACTTTCCCGCTACAAACCTTGAATCCTTCCGCCGTCGTCATCGTCCTCAGCCAGCCAGCCAGTCAATCAATCAATCAATCGACGAGACCTATCATTTGATTCTTAAACGTTGTTCTGTCTTGTCGAGTAGGTAATTATGGAAGCGGAGAAACTTGAACACTGCTTCGGCTCGAAAAAGTACGGCTTGAAGAGAATAACAAGGGAAAAAATGGAATTAATTCAAAATAATGTTCTGTATCTGATTAGCGTCTATCATGCGCACTCGCTCACTTTTTCTCTCCGTCCGGAGGTAGAACTCGTCCTCGCCGACGAAACGCTGCCAAGCCGGAAGAGAGATCGGGGCAGCCGCGCGTTTGAAGAACCCGTCCTCCGGCGGAACAACTGAGAAAAAAAAAAGGAAAGACGAACGGACTGAGAAGCACAGGAGAGATGTTATCTCAAGTCGGAGTAATGATCGGGTGTTGGAGGATCTAGATGATCAATGACGGCCCACGTAGTTCACGATTGCCACGGCTGCTGCTGCTGCTGCCGATCCACTGAGCCACCGGTCAGCCAACAGCGGAGCATCGAATCGATGGACAGACTCCATTCATCTTTTCGTGCATACGAAATATTTTTCCTTTCTTCGAAGACGGAGATCAACGCTGAAATGAACGGCGGCCGATCCTGAGACGCGGGTCGCCTCCTTGCTGACTCCGAGTTTCGTTTGTTTGAAGTTCGAATCCTTTTCCGAGAGAGGGAGCTGCGCGTCGCGCTGATTGTCGGCGACGGCGAATTCTTCAGCGAGCGGAATTTCTTCACTTCTGTCCTGTTTGCGACCAAGCTGCAAGCTTCGGCTTTTATTGCTGAGCTGGAAAAGAAGGAAGGACGACGACCGAAGCATCGGATCAAACCGAATAGCGGCTCAATGGTTGCTTCGAATGAAAGTTAACTTTGGCCTTTTCAAAGCAGACTGCGGTCAACGCGCCGCTCTCCAACCGCTTGGTCTATGGAAACGCTTCTATGAAGAAGAAAGAAGGAAAGCAAACGACTGCTGTGGAGGTGTCACTAACAGACTTTCCTTCGCAACCAGAAGCCACGCCGCTTTGCTGTCCGAACCGAAAGCCACCCCACCTCGGCTTTTGGGCCGAAATCGCCGCCGAGCCGCCCACCCATCTTCCCCCCCACTTGGAGAGAGGCCGAGAAACATTTACCAAATCTCGCAATCTCGAGTTCATGATTTAGATGGAAACAACGTATTTTTTCGCACTTTTTTCTCCTCGCTCACCCTTCACGATGCTGTTCCACGTCGACGACTCATTCGTTGGCTACCGTGCAGGGTGAAGCAGACCGCGAAGCGAAGCGCTCGGGAGTCGTTCTTGATATCTTGTAAACGCGATGGAGGGAAAGCGAAGTTCATTTTCTTAGGCAGAGCGGAAGTGGTGGCAAAACACAGACGAGGAAGATAAGGCAAAGGGGAATAAAGGAGGAGGACTGACTGACTGACGGTAGGTTACTGGTTTGCTGTGAGGTTGGTTCTCTAGTCCCAAGTGACTCGCTGTCCAACACTTTTGGAATTCTTGTCTTGCTTCTTGGCAAAGGCTTCTTTCTCGTCAGAGGTCCGTACCCTCATCCTTCCTTCGGACTGCCAGTTTGCTCTACGAGTCGGGTGACCCCTTTTCCAGTTTGTGAGTCCTGCCTGCTGCCGCTATTTACATCGGCATCTCGAGAGGAACGAATGGAATTGGGGCGAAATACGGACAGAGAGGGTTCTGGGGAAGAGATCTAATTTATTAGAAGTTGTTCCTTGTACACTCGGACGGAACTCGAGTCATGAGGGAGGACAAACGAACCAAGGGACGCGCGAACGAAACCGAACATGGTGAAATTGCGCCAACATCGGAAGGAATAACGACGAGCGTCGTAAATAATATTTTGACACACATCTCGAAGGACCGCTCCGTCCATCTGTCTGTTTTGCCGCCCCATGAGTTGGTCATTTTGCCGGCGGCTTCGCCGGTCGAGCTCTCGTCAGTCAAGTGTCGGAGCTTCATTCCTCTTGGGTTATATATTATACCGGGGAGCGGTCCACCTTCTTCGAGACGTACAGCGCCAAACTAAGCGGACCGGTCGACAATCGAGTATAGACAAACAGCCGGAGAATCTTCTTGGGAAATCAACATTTTCCCTTCGCGATTTCCACTCAGCGGATGCGGTCTCCGGCTCACCGTTTGCCTTGTTATTCGTTTCGGCTTCTGAACGCTGGTGCGTATTCTGCATATTCCGAAACACCGAACATGCTGCTGGCGGCAGATGCATACCACCGACAGCAGGTGGACGAAGCCAGCTTGGTTGCTTGTTTGCCGGTCGTACGACTGGTAGACCGAGCGAGCGGCCTGCTGGCGGCGGGATGGTTTTCCGGGTGGTAAGATTTACCACCACCAAGGAGTCGCCCTGACTCAGCAGCAACAAGCTGTGTCTCTTGCCATGGTAATTATACGCTGCGTTGGTCATGTGATTCGCTTTGAGCTTCCCGTTTGAGGCTGCGTTCTCGCAGCGATGCTCCGAAGCCAAGCAATCATCCCGATGCGCGAGCATCTCCAAGGCCCGGTGATGTTCCCAAAGAAGCCGCTGAATTCAACCGAGAACGAGACCGAAAGTTCGGACTGGAGTC
The DNA here is from genome assembly GCA_021527715.1 of Neoseiulus cucumeris. Taxonomy (NCBI): domain Eukaryota; kingdom Metazoa; phylum Arthropoda; class Arachnida; order Mesostigmata; family Phytoseiidae; genus Neoseiulus; species Neoseiulus cucumeris. Next base: position 29,663 of record JAJSRV010000131.1, on the reverse strand, counting down.
CGGTTCGCGTCCCGCAGAAAAGCTCTCCGACGTGTTCCCAAATGATCAGAACTCAAGAATCCGAACGATTTCACATATCATGGATCTGGTGGTGCTGATGATGATGATCGGAACGTTGATAGCGACACAAGTTATGATTTGACGGAGTGAAGGCATAGCTGAAAAAGACGGTAGCATCGACTCCGACATCGACCCACATAGATCCACTTCTGGCTGTAGCGAGTGCGTGTGTCGATCATCTCTTGACGTGTGAGGCGTTAATGCTAATAAGCATCTTCGGCGACTTCGACCTCCACGGCTGATCCACGATGTTGTGTTGACTTTTTACTTGCTTCAATCGCTTCTCTCATCATGTCTCTTCGACAACGCCACCAGCACCGACATCGAAGTCGTCCCCAGGGGAGAAAAAATGGAAGGACTCGTTAGATCCTCGTGGCGGAACATCATGCAACTTGTCGGTGACGCGACGTTACCGCCGTTTGGTGATCGTGCGAAATGTCCATACGCATCTGTTTCCTTGGGCGTCAACCTCACATCTTCTGTCTCTTCTCTTTTTTTCCCGTCTCCTTCACCCGATCGTTATGAGTGAACAAACGAAAAATTCCGACGTCAAAACGACGATTTTTTTTTAAATCTAAAATGGTGATCTTGTTCAGTATTTGAAACCTTGGAATTCCGAGCTAAAAGATTTCCTCTTTCTCTTGTTCCAGGTGAGCTTTTCGAAAAACTTTCGACCAGAGGCGAAGATGTGGGCGCTGGCTGTGAATCGATGTTCGAGCCGACCGACGTTTTCCACAGCTGTCAGGGACCACTGTGTGAACGGAGGACCCTGTAACAAATTGCTATTTCAAACTTGCTCCCCACCTGACCACCTACTCCTCCACGCCATCACCATACGCAGCATCCACTCTCGCGCCTCGAACCACCATCGTTCCCCCTCCCCCCTCGGAACTCGGACGCCAGTTTCACAGTAGAAGGGCCGCAATCGGGCGGAGGAAGGAAGGGGTCGGGGCAACGAATCTACATGTGAATGAACATTCCCTGGGGCTTGAGAGGAGAGGCCCGTTCAGAGACGTCTAAACTAGAGAAACCCGCTCGAATCCAAACTTCGTATCCATCCACGCTCGAGTCCAGTGTTACTCGTTACCTGCTGTCAGATCCAAGCACGGCTTTGCTTCAGTGAGTACGATCGGACCTCGATTTGGGCACTCTCGTCTCAGAACTCGGGAATCCGTTTGGAGGAGATACCTTTGAGTCGGATTGAACTCCCGGATTTGCCTCTCGAAAACCTCCAGCCAAAATCATGGGATCGTAATTCACAGAGAAAAGATGGACTTTGCTCGATGTCTTTCGTCGGCGTCGACTTTGGTTGTCGCCTATAATGTTTTCGTTTGGTGCAGGTTAAGAGAAGAAAGAGAGACAAACAGACAGATTGTGCTTCGGCCCGAAGTGTGGGGTCGTCTGTCTGTCCGTCCATCGGTCCGCCCGCCCGCTCGGTCGGTCGCGAAGAGAAGCTATTTATTCGTTTATTAAACCACCTCTCAGAAACCGACCGTCTGCCCGATCTTTTGCTGGCGGGCCTACAAGAGGAAGAGAGTAGAGAAGCGACCGTTAGCCGGTGAAGAGTCTTTTCGTATGTCTCCTGAGACTCCTGACTGTCTGGAGGAGCCATTTATCATATCGCTAGGCCAGGAAAAAGCTGCAAGACATTCTCTTCGTTTGTCCGTTCGTCCGACCGACCGACCGACCGCCCGTCGCATAGTTTGAGCGTCTGTAGCTTTGTGAAGTGTATGTTCGTCTCCCTCTCACTTGAGGAAAAACGGGAGAAGAAAAACTTTTTTTCAATAAGATCTTCAATAAGCCGCAGATGTTCGCAAAGACTCACGCACAAACGTCATGATAGTTCCGATGGTGATGGCGACTATAGCGGCAAGCAAATTTATGCGATTGAATTTAGTTCGGACGTTACCGGATCGGAGTTCGTCGTTCAGTCCGTCCCGGGCTCTATGCCGGGTTTTGCAAATTCGAAACGATATCGATTTTTGGAAGACTGTCTCTTCAATTGTTCACCCGAACCCTATGCCTGCTTGCCTCTCGGAGATGAGGGCTCTGTGTCGGGTCCGCCCGACTGACATTAGCGAAATGAAGCTTCGCTCCTATTTGAAACTTCATCCGACCCATCGGAAAACCGACACAACGAATCCATTCCCTGGATTGGCTTGGTGCACCAAGTCAGTCTGTTACTCTCATTCATTCATTCCATTCATTCAGTCAACTCGCTGCTTGTCTGATGATCTTGGAAAGAACAATTTCTCGCTTATTTTCCCCACTGACCGTTTTGGGAGACGTCCAAATACCGTCGCCGTGGCACCTCTCGATCCCAACTGTCAACTCAACGCGGCTCCGCGAGTTCGTTGTTTTGGGTTAACGTTCGTTCGTTCGGGGAAAGTACAAAGTTGCTCAACGTGATGTGGTGAACTGGCCGTGGCATCCAGGCTGGCTGGACAGACTTCTCCGAAGCGGGGCTCTCGCTTTCGAGACACAGAGAAGGAAGAGCCCCCTTGATGAACGGGTGGTCATGGAAAACGAGGACCGGCCGAAAACAGGACCGATGGTGTGCTCTTCACCCGACGGACGGACGGACGGACCAACCGGCCGCCGCCGCCGCCGCTCCTGATCTGTTCGAGTTCGGAGGTTGGGGGAAATTCGGCCAGGAGTAATCAGGAGCAGCAAAGAACTGTTTAAGAACAACGAGAGCTCAGTCTCTAATGAGAATTGGATGAGGTCAACACCGCCGATGAAGGTTGTCGCTCGCTCTTCAGCAGCAGCACGACCCGAAGCACCGACCACCATGACCATCGACATCGCTACCAACAACTTCGGAATTACGCGACTCGCCTCCAAGCTTCATGGAGGCTTGATGGAGACCGCACGAGATGTCGGTCGCGCCGGAGATAGGCGAAGGAAGGCACAAAACAAAAAAAAAAAACGATCAAGTTAGTCTAGCCCCACAGAGCGTGTGCGGGAAGCGAAACGAATGATTGAATGTTACGACAGATTAGCCCGGGCAGGCGTCAGGCCAATGTTTCGATGCGGTGAGGTCGAGGCTCTCGCTACACGATTCCAACAACGATGGCGAGGTTGTAGTAGCAAGAAACACGCGCGGGCACGTGATCAGCGAACTCGATAAGGGTTCTCGTTGCTGCTCCCGTGCTCGTTCAAAGAAAGAGGTCACTAACGAACTACTTTTTGAACGAGGTGACAGGAAACAAAGGGAAGCAAGCTGCCTCCGTTCCTCCAAGAAGGCGGCTCTGATGAGACCGAACACCGAAGACTCCTCACCCCGCAAGCCAGTCTGTCGGCCAAGCACCGACGACATCGCTTCTGATCCTCTCTATCTTCGTTTCACCCTGTTCAACGAGAATCCTGAGAAGCTTAATCAGTTGTTGCTCGGTGAAACTTCGTCGTTCAAGGACCACCTTATGCAACAATGGTTCGAGAAAAGAGGGAACGTTCGTGTACTACATGTGCCGCCGCTTCGGTTGAGGAAGAAAAATTGAAGATACCGATAGCTGGGCTCAAACATCAGATACTACATCCGTCTGTGACCTTCAACCTCAGACCCATTCAGAACGATCCATCATTCATTTTAATCATGATTACGGAGGAAGATGACCACCACCACCACCACCGACCACGCATCGAGACGACGGTCACAATGAAGAGCATGATGATGTTATCAAATTGCCCGGAACAACGGAACGAATTCCACTCGGCGAGAATTCTCTCTTCGGTCCCGGGTCATCTGATCGTGAGTCGATGCTCCCGGCCAGAAATGGGCGATTGGAAAAGAAGCGACAAAAGCGATACTATCGAATCTACGCGGAATTCTTCATCATGTCATCATCGAACAGATCTCAAAGCTCGGCTAGAGAACAACGCCACCGTCTCCGAAGGTTTGTCAAAACTGACAAACATTTCGGTTCTGACTCCGTCCGTGTTGATTTAAAATATCTCAAGATGAGCGATCTCAAACTCCGACAATCAAAACATGAAAGGAACCGGACCAGATTCCTCTGTTTGTTTTCAAAGCTGTTCTCTGTCCTCTCGACGGATCGAGCCCCCTGTGATTGTAGTTCACGGCTTGATATCGACTCCACTATTTGTGTGGATTCGTCCTCAAGCGGAGGCAGTGTGTGCATGCTAGACATGCTAGACTTGAGGTTTCCTTCATAGTTTGGGCGGAAAGCTGAAATGCGACGAACTCTTCAACGAATTCGCTGGAAACCTCGGTTCTCGAGCAAATCGGTTTGAAATCGAGAAATGTTTATATTGATTCCAGCAGTCCAGCAAGAGGGCATACGAATCATCCGATCCAGGCGAGCAGCGCTTCCATGAAAGAGAGCGGAACGGACCATCTTTCTCTTTGTTCTCTTCTCGGTTTGTACCCAAGCACTGTTCGGATGAGATTCGACAGAGGATGCGGAGAGATCACTCGATGCATGTTGAGCGAACAGGCAGCGGCGGAGTGCGCAATCCCTAGAGAGGAACTTGTTGTTCCTTGTGGACCTTTCTAAACAGTCGACACAGTTGGTAAACAAAGATCACAATCAGCCCTCTATTGCGAAGTCGAGCTCCGAATGTTTGGAGTGTAAATCAAAGCGCCAGCTCACTCGAACCGCTTCCAAGTCGTCTTGTTTTCATATAGAAAATGACTTATATTCATTCGAGATCAACACTCTCACACGATGAGTCGTCGGCTTTCGCGGTCAAGTTTCCGAGCGTTCTTTGTTTTGAACTCGAGCGATGTGCGGCACTCCCCGAACCAGAGCACAAGCGAAGCACGAGAGTTCATACAATTTCATGAGTTCATCGATGAACTCCTATTCTCGGAAATCTGGAGCGATACTTTGGGTGAACACAAATTGAATCTTTCGCATGCTCTCGAACGAACTCCCAAGTTCCGTCGTAGCTCTTATCTCCGATAATTTTGCATCGGACGGCTTTTAATTGAGAATGTTAACGGGCGGGGGCTCCGAGACGCACAGTGGTCTGGATTCTGCTCGAAACAGCGGACCGCGAGAAGTTTCTGCTTCTGGTGACCGCTTGCTTGCTTGCTTGCTTGCATGCTCTTAGATCTGAAGTTTCTCGCCGGTGCTAATGGCTGTACTCACGCTGCGCCGCCGATTAATGACGATGAGTCGTTCGTTCTCCTTGGCCGTCGTGTTTAGCAGAAGATGCGATCAGTTTGTTCGTCGCAGAAGCTCAACTGTCCTCCTAACTGCCAAGCACGCGGGCAGACCGGGAAGCGGGCCAGTACTCACTCTATCTATCCATCTACCGGTGTGCGTCTGTTCGTCCGAGTCATTGCTCTGCCGCGAGTGTGAGAGTTCGCACCTCGTAGAGATAACGGAGCGGCTTCGAGTCAGCTTCGATTTACGATGCGATCATTCGCCCGTTGAAAGCTTGACGATAGCGAGCGAACGGACGGACGACGACGATCACGACCACGGCGACAGCAGCAGAAGCGACGACGATTCTGCGAGAGATATACCGAACATAGATGGATAACGATGGCCGGTGATCCAATCCAAGCGAGTTCGAGTATTGAACTAAGACGTCGCCGATGTCACATCGAGAAGCGAAACTACATCCGAAGCCTCAACATCAACTTCAGTTTTCTGAGGAATCACGCGACGTTGCCTTGAGCATGATCGGCGGCCCCTTCTGGAGAGCGATCGTGCAATGATTCTTTTGTTCGGAATCAGAGGACTCGGACCAGAGGAACAATTGTCGGGTCAGATCACGGAGCTGAACTAACTCAGATCCGCGCTTACTGACAGTGAACAGTTGGCCGGTGCAGATGGTTGATGCCGATTGCCAGTGCTGCTGCGGCTGTCAACTCACTGAGATCATGGATAGACTCTGTTTCTCGTTTGAGACTTCTGTGCCGAGATAAGCGGGTGAGCGCACAGACTTGAGATCGGGCAGTTGTTCTGTATAATTGGCGACTTGACTGAAACATCGGCTAGTTAACTGACTGACTGACTGACTTCTCGAATGAGTGACAGTGGCCAGCCGAGCGTGACCGACCGACCGGCCGACCTATCCACCCCTCCTTGAGCGACGATCGTGTTGTCACTCATTCACTTACTCAGCCAGTAACGCACTCACGACAATGAGTCGGCGATTGTTGTTGTTGTTGTCGTCAGCGTTGTTTCGAGTTTTCTGACTCAGCCACCGGATCGGAGACCTAAGGCGAGAGGAGGGTATTGATCGGTCGACGACTCTCACGAGATCGATGTCTGAAAGAAATTATCAACCGGATCAATGAGAGGCATCGCTCTTTCCCTCGTTGTTTCTGTCCGAGCGTGTTTAGGTGGTCGCTTCGTTCCCCCCTCCCCCCCCCTCCCCCCTGCTTCCCCCTCAGCGCTCTCACCCTTAGGCTGCAGTTGAGGAACGCGGATGCAAACGGACCGAGTCGTCAAACAACGACACGAAGACGAATTTCACATCGAATTGTGATTGGCCAGATGGGGTTAGCTCGAGTAGCAATGACTTCGCACCGATCGAGTCACTCAGGGTTATGGGGGACGAGCCGGGTCGAATGTCAGCTGTATTCAAAGTATGTTCGGCCACTCGAGATGGCTGACGTTCGAGGGGAGTTGAGCATGGAGAGAGCGTGTGATAGAGGAGAGATGGACAAATTGAGTGTAAAATGGAATGGGTTCAAAGACGACGAGAGAATCTCTAATTCAGCTGGGGCGCTCCTTCGTTCGTTCGTTCGTTCGTTTGGACGGTGCTTCCTTAGTCTGTTTGACAAAGAGGCCACCGGACCGATGGAGGAGCAAAAAAGCTAGTTGGTAACTCAATTGCGACATGACCGGAGCTGAAAAGCTTTCCCGACCTCTCGCCGACTCGCTCCTTCGATGGCTGTCCACTGCTTAGCTATACGATGGCTTCCTCAACGTATACTTTCGTTTGCTTGCCTCGGAATCAGAGCCTAGAGTTCTTTGTCGATTTGTCTCGTAATCTTAATGGACGCCGGATGCAGCTTCGGTCGTCCAGACTCACTCTAACAGCATCATCTCTTCTCACTCCTCCACACAGACCACCCTCTTTTTTTGCCTCACTCGGTTATCGATGACATATCGACATAGAGCAGGTGTTTGGACTTGTGCTCACTTGGATTTATTTCTTCTTCGAAAGACATTCACTCGGATCGAGCGGACAGCGGGCGTGTTCGCTCATTTTGCGGCAGAAACGGCGAACCCTCGATGAGAACCTTTCCGGCTCAAATGTCAGAAACTCCTCTTCTCCTCACTTCCATACTACGGATCGAATCGAGTGCTCTGGCGAAGGTGTAAACATGTTTCTATAACCCCTTTATTAGTATGGATCAATCGATCAACTTCTCGGAATATCGATCGGTAACTCGTCGAAAAGGAGAAAATATCCGACTCGGAGTACTCTCGAGAACTCCTCACAACTTCATGGAAGCCTGAGCGAGCATGAGTCGGCAAGCTAGCTGTAGAGCTGTTCTTATCGGACACAGTGGGAGCCGCTCGCTGACGAACGAACAGAATTACCACAGAGCAAATGAGTTTTGCTTTCGTTTTTTCAATTTGGAAACTTTTAAAGCGGCTACGACAACTACTTTTACGACGACGACGACAACAACGACGACAAAGACGACCATGCCACTAACGCCCTCGCGCTGTCGGGTTTGCGGCCGCTTGTCAGAGAAGACGGACGGACGGACGGACGAAGCCAGCGAGCCGTCTTTCGGATTGTCTGCTGGGAGAGGAAGATTCACACAGCCGGCGTGGTGGAGTCCACTTGAAACACTTCATCTTATCACGCCGCCGAAGACGACAACGACGACGACTAACTATGACGAGGATGCGTTCAAGTGTCCTTGCTCGCAAAGCCAGCGGAAGAATAGACGAAACGGCGCGGCGCTGTACTTTTGTCCGACGGACAGCAGTCGCTTCTTGAATTCCCTTTCTGCTCCTTGAACTTGTCTGGATGACTGTCGACAAATTCCAAGTTTTTCTTTTCTCAACAATCCTAAACGTACGTTTTCGTCGACCATCGACTGAGGATGCGGAGAGAAAACGAAAGAGAAAGGCAAAGCGGGGCAAGGGGACGTCGAAAACGAGGTAAGCGAGGTGTCCCCCGCAGCGTGAAGAGCACTCTGTCTTCACTAGTTGACGTAAAAGGATGAGACGGTCACCCAATCCGGCGGAGTCCATCCATTCCGAAATGACCCAACACACCGTGCGAGCGACGAGCTTTGGAATTCTTCTCTCGTGCCGAGTCAAGAAAAAAAAAGAAACAAATCGTCAAAATTCATCGGAATGTAAAGACTAAGGCATCGTCAGCATCCATCCGAGTCCGAATTATGGATCGAACACAAGAATAACTTCTCTGTTTCGTATCCGGTCCGTACCGCCTTCCCCCTTACCACTTCAGGCAGTTTTGGTAACACGTTGCAAAGTCAAGCAGGTGTAACAAATGGCGATCTCGCGTCTCTCTCAGCTTTTCCTGGAAGAATGACGTCGTTTTAAGCGTTTCTTCCCGTGTCTTGACGACGACAGGCTAACGCTTTCTTGTTCGGCGTGCATGTTCGTTTAGCTGAAAATGAGGAAAGGGAAACTCCAGGGGATGAATGAATGGAGGGCGGCAGAAGCCCCTGCTGCCCCTGCTGCTCCTGTTCCTCCTCGTATGGTTCCTGCTCTCGAGTTTGGTCTTGTCGTTGTTGTCATCTGCGATGATGGCTGTGTAATTGTTTTGCTCGTTTGTTCTCCCTCCCCGTCCGCCTCATTCTAACCTGGTCGTGGCATCTCGCTCTGAGTCTGGAGTTTGCATCACGCTGTTGTCGTCGTCGTCTTCTTTGCTTCCCCTTGGCATCGGAGTTTTTGCTAAAAACCGCCCTCGCGAGCTTGTTCCGCTGTCTGCTATTCGAGCACACGTTTGCTGTCCGTGATTGCCACAACAACCTTGATTGATAATTACTTCGAGTCTCACTCTGTCCGGTCGGAGGTTATTTGAGTTTCATTCAAATCAGAATTCACGTTCCATGAAACGCTATAGGGTTTGTTAAAGAGTTTGACGCCGTGTTGGCCCGCAAAGGGAACTGCGAAAGGCAAATAATACTCAAGCGACGCTCTAGGACACACACAGAGCCATTTGACGGTGAGAGAGAAGAGAAAAAAAAACTCTCCAGACTGTAGAGCTTCCGATCCTTTTCAAAATCAGCGGCCTTTTAGGATCTTTGGACTTCCGTTCCGCAGTCTTTGCTTTCCGCCGAAGAGCGGAAAGAGGTCGACCGCCGCTTTCTTCCAAAAAGACAAGAACCCAAAGAGAGAGAGAGAGAGAAATCGAAAAGAGGAAATAGTTAGAGGTGGTTGCCGCCACCTCTGCTCTGTGTAACATAAACCCTACAGAAAAGAAATGTTTGCTAAGCGTGTTCGCTTCTTATTTGTTCCAGGTGAGTTAGACGACGCTGTCAAAAAGACACCGGAGAAAAGAAGAAACAACATTTGCGTCGTGCGCTGAAACAACAACATTGGCGACAGTTTTGGAATGCCGAACGGAGAGCATGACTTACTGGTTGTGGAGTCGTCTGTTGATTAGCAACTTTCCTGAGATCCGGCCCGCCCGCCCGTCCGACCGCCTTATGGAAAAAAAAAACAAGATTCGAGACAGCTCATAAGCCGAGCAGCCAGTGAGGGTGCGGGACAACAAACCAACACAAGGCCCTGTTTGCCGATGTTTCTGCTCGCTGTTGGTTCCTCCGCGTCACGCCCAGGGTGACGCAGCAGTGACGCCTTCGTTGAATGATGGCGGCAGTGGTGGCAAATGTGGCGGTGATGATGATGATGATGCCGATGATGTTGATTCAGTGGGAGTTTTAGAGAAATTGGTGGCTCATCCTCCCTCGTCATCTTTTGTTCGTTTCACGATATCTCAGCATGAAATATCCTCGGTCGTTTTTCCTCCTCGAGAAAACTTCTTTCGGCGACGGGGAAATATGCAGCGGTCCATCGCAGAATTCGAGATCCTTCGCGCAGCTTGTGGCTTCGTGTTGTTCGTTGCGTCGAGAAGGTGTTCTCAGGGTATGGCGTGCTGTCTCCGTTTCGACCGATCTCACGGAATTCTCGCGTGGTTTTCCGGGGTTTCTCTTGTCAGGAGGGTTCCGGCACCAAAGCAAAGCCAAAGCCCAATATCCGTTTCGGAGAACCTAAGACAACTAAACTGTTGTCTTCAAAGCCGACTTAAGTGAAGTGGGCACGCGGATCGTAGAACTGCGCCACCGAAGATGAGCTGCCACAAAGCGTATTTGTTTCTTGACTTCGAAACGAGGAGGCTTCGGTCATTTCGATGCCGCGGTCGTCGTCGCTGTTTATTCGCTCCCAGATAGACAAAGCTCTTCGTGGGTTTTCGTGGGAATTTCGCTTCTGAGCGTCAACTGACCAATGTCAAGTCGTTAAAGCTTCGTCATTCGACTGCTCGCTGCTATGGAGTTCTTTGTTTTGCGAGACGATTGTAAACGATGTCTCTCAAGTGTTGGCAGAAGCGCCGGCGTTTTCCTTTGACTGTCGTTGTTCCTCCTTCGACGGCGGAAAACACCCGAATCTCGACGCGGGTTCGAGGTTATTATATCCGTTAAGATATCTGCGAGGATATCCTCCCGTGATCTATTTTGTGAAATGGAATATCGCCACGTGGATTGCTTGTCTACGGCGGAGATCCTCCCGGAGTGCCAGCTCTACGACCGCCGGCAGGACCACAACGACCGCAGTATCGGTCCCCAGAGTGCCGTCAGCCATTCTCGTCCGACGTTTCGGCCTATCTGTCGGTTGGTCCACGTGCCGGTCGAATTGGTTTCCGTCGTGTAAGACGTTGTCCTTGTCGAGGTCGTCTTCGAGACGGATACGCGGCGGCATTCGATGGAGTTTTCTCTTGGACAACACGTGCCAATTTCAATTCGCGAATCCTCGGGCGCAGCACCATATGGGACCATATAGGAGTTTCTTTTCTCCCGATAGATATGGAATCACTTTTTGTGACATTGGTGTTAATTGTGGCGAGGGTTGAGGCGAAGAGCAGGTGTTTCAATCTATTTTGCTGGCACGGGACGGTCATCAACAGTTTGACGATCTCTCCTGGAAACCACAGAGCGGATGCGCGACTGAAAGACCTATTTTCTGTAAGATTTCCTCTGATAGATAAGCCGCTGTCGAACAATTTCATCTGTTAATGGACGACTCGAACAACCGGTGGCACCGCAGCAGCCGGCATCGCGTGAGCTTCGACTTTTCTCTGGATATGACTGGGATAATAATTGGCAAACTGTGACGCCAATCGACAGATACACAAAGTGCAAATATTCTCATCACGCTCGAGCGTTCTTCGCTGTTCGAGATTATCAGACGAAGAGCTCGTATTCGTAAGAGGGAACAAACTGCGCTTCTTAAAAGCTCTAAATGATTCAAGATTATCTGGAATGGCGTGGACGTTCCCAACTTTCCAAAGATACATCTATCACGCTATCTGGAATGCGTTCTTCCACGCAATCGGTTTCTGACACCTCCAGTATGAAGTGTGGAATGCAAGCAAGTTTGACGGAGAAGATTCATTTCTGTTTGAACTTTTACCTTGGGCCAGAATCTGGGCCGGCACAATTGACAGTTTTCGTCATTTTCAAGTTTCGTTTATCGCAATCGCCGTCGTCTCCGCGGGGAAAGCGAAGAAGGAAAAGCGTCTGACAGCCGAGCGATCAAATAAGAACTAGTTGACCCCCGACCGACCGACCGACCGACCGACCGTTTGGCCGAAGCGACGACGAACAGAAGCTTTGAATACCCACGAGTGATTTCAATGAAGTCATGAACTGTGGGAAAAATCATGGATAGGAAAGAAAGTTTGTTTTGCGACCGCCGCGCCGCCAGGAACTGGTTGACTTGAACATCGCGAAGTGAATACTACAATGTCTGGCGAGCGACCTTCAGGACAAGGACTCCAGGTCATCGAACATCGTTGTTTTCAATTCACTTCGGCCTTTAACTTCATAACGCGCTTGTTCGTCTTCTTCTGCGACCGTTCTTCCATTGCAAACGATGTTCGGTTCAACACATGTTTTAAGACTCTTCAAGATCGTCGACGGGAAGCCACCACTTGATGCAAAGTCTGTGGGAAACGCTTCCTTACGTTGTTTTCGATATGGCTGACAAGTTTTTATGACCATCGGGATATCGTCCAGCTGTATACGATCTGACAACAAACCGATTGATCGAACGACGAAATGGCCGAAGGGAGGAGTCTCTATGGTGTTGTGATTGTTCAAACGAGAGAAGTTTCCCTCACGAAGTCGGATGGAATGACCGAATTCGATCCTTGAATACACCTCGACATTGTTCGAATGTTCATGTCGAGATCTGAGTTCTTTGTATTCTGTTCGTCGGTTGTTTGTGAGATCTTTTCCGCGGGTTGGGCCGACGTGCAGCACGTTCATCAAATCTGTTTGATGTTACTTCGCGGCTCTGTTTGTTTTACGATCTTCCGTCGTTCATGCTCTCCGTTCTCGGCGCCAATTTATCTATTTTCTCTGACGCTCGAAAAATATCGAAGCAAAAAAATAAGGGAAAAGGTTTCAACCCCGTCTTTGTGTGTCACCTACGCTTTGTGTTGATAAACGGCGCGGAGGCGTACGATGTTGAACTTTTTTCGGCTCGATTCCGCAGCTGCGGCTCTTCCTTTCTTCCACGGTGTCAGGAAAACGGAATGGGGAAAAATAAGCGATCTAACTCATCGCGATTGACTGCCGGCGTCGCTGTCGAGTTGACACAGCGACCGGGCTGGATCTGTTCCTCCGATGCCGGATGGGTGGCTTTCGGTCAAATTCGTCGTTTGTCTCTGGGCCGGAAGGTTTTGTATGCAGAAAGCAGCTCACATCGAGGCGTCGAAATAAAAGGAGTTCACCGGCAGTGCAAAATAGGCGCGATGACAGCGGCCGTAACGGCAAAACACGGCACTGCTTTTAGCCGCTTCTCGTCCGTTGTCAAGATGCTTGCCAGCGAGGAACGGGCGAGAGTGAAGTCTCGTAGATGGGAGCAGCTCACTCGCTCGTTTGCCAGCCAGTCATTGTAATCCGTGAGAGACGTGCTTTGAATTCAGCACCGAAACAACACGCTCCCTACTGAGGATTTTCACCTGACCCGAAGTCTCGCTTTTCTCATTCTAAACGCTGCCTCTCATTTTATGAACAAGCAAGTCACCCTATCGGCAAACACCGCCACCGACACGAAATCAGAACCATCAAGCAGTATCGTTTCGACGACGCTCGAGCAAAGTTTTGAGTCTTTTTTTATTTTTTCTCTGTTTTTATTGGTTTGCTTTTGGATCCTCCTCGTCGCTCATTGGACGCACGGTTTGCCCGACGACCCGGTTTCATGGAACCATTTCGTTCAACGTCGACTGTCCTCGGGAAGGAAGAAGGAAGAATGTAATGGAGCGTCTGGTGTCCTTGCCGAGACTCGCGCTTCCTATATGAGCTTGAAATTCCCCCTCTACGTCGTATATCTTGCCCTCGGCAACTTCTTATTAAGTTCATCGCTCAGTGTTCCTCACTCCTTCTGTCCCCGATCGTGTTCCATTGAATCTGAGCGGATTCCGTTCTTTTGTTTAGTTCGTTCAGGATCAGGACAGCGAACCTCAAACCGAGAACGAAGTATTTTCGGCGTAAATTTTTCTCACGCGGATCAAGTTTTTGTTCCGGTTCGCCTTCAGCGCGGTTTCACACAGAGAACCAGAAACACGAGCAAAACCCACACGTACAAAAACAAGCGTCAACGGTACAAGTGACATTAGCAGCAGCTGCAGCGGCATTCGGTTGACACTTTTGCGCGACAAATGGGCGATATATTGAATTTGTCTCATACACCCACGGGATGTCTCTGTGTGTTCCTCTCGGATTCTCCTCTTATCATCTCGCTAGTGATGAGATAATTACGACGTTATCTAACAATCGATCGATCGATCGATTAAACTTCGACGCAAGACACTTCAAGAAAGGAAAGAACGGGCCCCGAGGAATCGAAGAAATGGGTCCATGCGGTCGAACTAGGCTCGGGTGTTGGATGCTTGGTTACCCTGATTCCACGGCTGTCTGACACGTTCAAATATGTTCGGAGTTATTTTCTTGTTTTCTGCTCTTGGTGCAACCGGGTGATAAAATCGTCAAACTGCTCCGTCCACTACATATTTCGTCGTTTGATTGGCTAATAAGCGTCTGGCTGGTTGGTTGTTGGTGGGTCGATTGCCGATTTACTGGGTCCTCCTGCCACCGCCGACATCATTCGGAAACTATGACACGCTGAGTTCGAAAGGCGTTGAATGACTCGGCACAAAGCTCTATCCACTCTTCGTACCTTCACTCATCCAACACTTGCTGCCTGTTTGTCGTAATAGCTCAACGCTTTCGATACGCTTTTCGGTTTGTCGAAACGTTCCTCCGCAACTCCGGATTCCGCGGATATATTCGACGAAAGACGAAACGTATTCGACACGCTTCTAAGTCTCGTCTCACTGAAGCCGAGTAGGACGACTGCGACGACGACGATGGCACTTCTCTCGTCTTCTCGTTCAATCAGTCTCTTCTCATTCACCTCACGCCAACTTGCCGCCGAAACTCACTCCGACCCCACTCGGATCCAATCTCGGCCTCACCCACCCTCGAGGCTTCACGCGCGTTGATTTGGAACTCTCTAATTCGGTGATTACAAATTACGTCATGTACATCGACGAATTTCGGCAGAATGTTCGGTCGGACTGAGGCCGACTCTCGTTCGACGAGCGTTGCGAAACGCTTGAGGATTTTCACCTTTACCAATGTTTGAACGTTCAAACGGTGAAGCTTCTTCGATCGTTCGTTCGATCGATCGACTGACTGACTGACTGGTCCAGAGGGTCTGCTGGCTGGTTGAATTCAATGTCAGAAGTACAGGGTGTCAATTCTGAAATGTGTCGAACAAGCTGTGTCAGTCATTCACTCACTCACTCAGTCAGTCAGTCGTATTCCGCACAACGTATTCGTCGCACCTGAACTCGGTGGCCGGTGAGTTCACCCTATCGAAAAGAAGAAAAAAAAAACGCGGAGTGGCGTGATCATCTTCAGCGGCGGAAAATGTTTCTGACTAGAAGCAAGAGAGCGACAGTTGATGAACAACGCGAAACAGCTACCTGTTGGTTTGCTTACGTTTCACTGTTTTTCCTTCATTTCTAAGAGTTGTCGGAGTGACAGTTTGACTCACATAGGAGGAACTTTGAGCGCGCGAGGTCTTCATCTTGAATCCAAGTCATTAAACGACGAGAAGGACCGACATGAACTATAGAACTTGATGAAGAGTTCACTCATAGGCTGTCATTCGATCAAAAACAGTTTATTTCATTTGATTTGCTTTTTCGAAATGACAGCTCAGACGTCCTGCTTTCGCCGACAACGATGACCTCTCGAGAGTTCACCGAAAACCAAAACCAAGAATCCACGGTCGTGTGATGAGGTGTTTCGATTCTCCGAACTCTGTGCCTGAGGACGGATGCTTCTGGAACTGGATGTGTCTGTCTGTCAGTCAGTCAGCGAGTAACTCTGATGGCACGTGGGTGGGTGGGTGGCGAGCTGAGTGAAGCGGGCTACCCGTAATTTCCACTGGATGTGTGTGATATGCTTCCTCTAACCGTCTTCACTCCGAGGTCCCCGACGATTCTCCCACGGACAGGAGAATGACATCCCTGAGAGCCGATAATATACCCCTGTCGTCGTCGTTGTCCTCTTTCCCGTCGGTCGGGGGCGGTCGCTGACGAGGAACAAGTTTGGAAACAACAAGACGCGCACACCAAATTAAGAGGAAAAAATGAAATGGTGATTTCTCGAGTCAGAATCCTTGAGGGCTCACCCAGTGTTAATAAATACATTGTTCACCCACGAAACGGGCGTTGACGGCTAAGAGAGGGAAAGAAACACACGGCTTGCAGTGAATCCGTCGCGCGAGCATTTTTTTTTTCTGCCGATGAAGTAATGACGAGGATTTCGCACTTCTCATCTCTCCGCTTGGCTGATGAAAATTTCATCACGCGAACACTGTTGTGGGCCATCGTCTTCGCGGGGGCGCCCGTTCAGCCCCGAAACGAAAGTGACGGACATCTCCCGAGCGACGGATCGATGAATGGACATTAGCCCAAGAGATGATGGGTTCGCACAACACAATTCGTGAATGCTAAAACTCATATCCACACGTATAAGGAACGCTTCCGTTACATCTTTCGAACACAATGGAAAAGCCCTTTCGGAGGCGTCACGGTACCGATGTCGATGATGAATAATTCGGTGAGCGCGCAACGGCAGATGTGTGAAATTCAATTTTGTAATCCGCGGTGGACAGCCTACTCCATGAAGGTGAGCTGAATTCGTTTTCAGCGGCGCGGAGAAATTTGTCGATCCGAAACGACCGCTCAAACGAAAACGAAGACCCGTGATGCCGTTGTTTGCGGTCACTCGCTCGCTCGCTGGCGCTAGCTATGGCCAACGAACGATTGAAGCCTGCGGAATTCTTCATTGTACGAATTGTTGCTGCTCACGTTATCATCGTCTTTGTTGTTGTTTCACCGCCGCCGCCGCCACCATCGTGGTCCTACAAGTCCTCGTCGTCTGCGTCGACTTCGTATTGTTTCAATGGTTAGTCATTTTCGGTTCCGACCCTGATATCTCGTCCCACCCACCGGCGTCGTGACTCGCCGCGTGCCGTCAGAAACAACTGTATAACAGTGAGAAAACAGACAAAGAGTTCGAGATAAATAAAGAGTGAAAAAGAGTAATGGCGGCCGAGGGAAACATTGACAGAGAAAACGTTACAACCACCAACTGGACTAAGCGCTATCGGAGGCAATTCAAATCCCCACTTGTGGATATCGTGAGCTGCTCGACGTCTTTCAGGTTCGTTGTCTGCCGCAGATGGCGTTGAACAACAAAAGAGAGAAAATGGAGAGAAAAAACAAAGTTCAGGACAACCTTCGGCGGCGATTAGAAGTTCGAGGCCGTTGATGTTGGTGATAGTCTTCCAATCAATCAATCGATCGACTTCGATCCTCGTTAACTCGGTCGACCTCCAAGCTTTTCAGCGTAGAAATGTATCTGCTATCCCGAGAGTGGAATACATATCTTCATATTTTTGACTCACGCGCGACAATCGTTGTATCTCGAGCTGCGGAACTTCCGGCCCGCACCGATTTTCGGTGTCTTCCGAGTACCTGGTTGTTGCCGGCGGTGACGAAAGGTCAAACACAATGCGCGAATTATCGCCGACCGCAGGAATCACATCCGAGCAGCTAGCAATTTTCCAGTTCAGACAACAGATACAGGAAGCTCGATCCGGATAGGCGGAAAAAGTGGGCCTACCTGACTGAGATTCGAGGTTCTGGCCCCGCTGGCCACAACTCCTTCGATCCTTGGAGCTTGGCTGGCCGAAGGTTTGAAAAACGTTTTTCGAAGTTCCGCGTCTGAGCTATGTAGTCAGGCTTGGCAGCTCGGTTGAGGATGCTCTGTTTTTTTTTTTTTTTTGATTGTTTCGATCGAACGCTCGAACGAATAGCGTTCTGACAGCAATGAAGCCAAGCGGCCGTAACGTGATATTATTGTGATAAATCGTCGGTTGCTCGATCGTTCGGTCGGTCGCTGCATCTCGGACCGGGTAGCGTCTCCTCAAAAGTTGAGGTTAACGCTGTTATGCCAATACACGAGAAGCAACGCGGGTTCTCTCCTCGAATCGTTAGACTGTCCTTTGCTTTGGGATTTACTGACTTCACGAACAATGGTAATAACAGCGACGGCAGCGGTCGTCCGTCATAAAACGAAGCGATCGCATCGTTAATAGTTGACCGCGAGCGTTGGATGCAGCTGCAGCTGGTTGGCGTTGTTTTTTTTTTCGTTGTTTTCTGTTCTCAATCTAAGCCACTTGTTGTTGTTCGTGTTTTTTTCGTCATCATTATCATCATCGTCGTCGTCGTCGACTTCAATTGAGTTCGGTGCTGGTGGCTACTGTTCGAATACTAATGGATGTTGTTGTTGTTTCCTCCGGCTCTTCGGTAAAACACGACCACTATTCGAGTAGAAGCAAAACGCGCTGTCGAATGAATCATTTTCTCCACAACAAGCGTCCCGAATCGATCTCCACTCACTTACGAGTTTTATCTCACTCTGCAAGAGCTGGCAGCTGATGACCGGACGGAGGTGGTCACCTGGAAAACCGACAGGGGGTTCGGTTCCGCGATGGGGAAAACCGGTTCGAGGATCATGTGGTGACAGTTTAGGAAGTGCCCTCGATCGGGATCGTGTTCTCTCTCTTCGCGAAGGACGTCATCTAGAAAGAAAGAATACAATCGTCGACGTGTTTGTTCTTTCGCCAGCGAGCTCTTGATTCATTGATTATCTACTGGTTCAGAGCAAACCGGCAGACAGACAGACAGCCGAGCAAGCAGTGCTGCTTAGATACGGACGATGATGATGATGGTTCCGAATGTCTCGACAACAGGAACTCTTTGTTGAGATTCGTGTGTTCATCTGTTACCGAGGCTTCACATGTGATATCGATACAGTCGGCTCCGCGCGGTAGCCAAGGAACTAACCCAGGCGGGCGGGCGAGCGGGCGAGCACAAACACTGCAGCCTTGTAGGACTTTCTTAGCCGCTCGATCAGCTAACAATATCAGCAAAGACGTCGACAACGAGGACACAGAGCTAAATTGTGAGAGGATTCTTCCCTTACCGCTTCATTAAAATAACAACATCTACTCCTTCTTCTCCTCCGTCGCTACAGTTGCGGTCGGTGGTAAGGTTTCTTTCTGGCCGCAGTGGTGGTCGATGTCGATTCGACGCACGACATTCATACGAGAAGCGAATGCGGCAGATTTCCTCCGGTCGTACCGTTCACTCAGGATCGAAGGATGTCTATCTTTGGTTTGGTGACATTTTCCTCTTTTTTGTTGCCTGCTCCTCTCGGTCTGCTGGAATCGAACGAGGGTCACCGACCCACTCCGAGTGTGCAGAGCACAAAGCACGTAAACTCGATAAACTTCGTGAAAGCCGGAGCGAGCGCTCCATTCTTTTCCTCCGGAGTTTTCACTTTTAGATACGAACTCGGTGCTCGCGATTTGAATCCCGGCATTCCTCTTTTTGAATGTCGTCGAGAACTCGCCTCCGAGCGGCGCGGCGTCGGAGTTTCGAATCGATGATTTTGAGGAGAACGAGTCCTTAAGGAAGTATGTCAATGATTAAGGCAGCGTCGTCGTGAGCTGTTGTCTTTGTTATTGGAGATCGTTTGTCGTTGCTTCCGCCCTTAAGTGAAGCATATCGATCGATAATTCATAATGAACGATCACTTCGCTCAGATAACTAGACTTCTGCCGCCGAATGGACTGGCCCGCGTGCCGCAAAGATTGTTAGCGAGCGCCGCGGGGTAAAAATTGAATATTTCGAGACTCTTCATGAACACAATCATCGATCGAATCGGGTCCCTCGCGTCGGCAGCAACGAATCCAGAACCAATCTCCGTGGTCTGAGTTAGAGATTATTTTTGTTTATTATTGAATCCCTAATGCACAATGAGTGAGCGAACACGAAAGATAGCTGAAGTAACCACGAGCATGTCGTCTAATCCTCGAATTTCGTGTTTCCTTCCTGAAGGTAGGGAAAAAATCCTCTTTCGAATCACCACAGAACTGAACAGATGGATCGGAACGCAGAGCGGAGATTTGTAGAGCCAAGACGAAATGGAACGACTTCCTGAGAAGCCGGGGCAGACAGGTGGATGATAAACTCGGCGAGAATTACAGACATATCATCATGAACTGGATTTGATGGCACTGTTGCAAGCTGTTGAGAGGCTTAGTCGCTCGCTCGCTCGCTCGTAAAGCCTGCAGGCGGCCGGCGAGGAGTAAGAGAACGGCACGAAAGAAGCTGCCAACCATCGTAGGATATGCTGGCAAAGCTGTTTTTTGACTTTTCCTCTCGGGCGAGCCGACGTTGCATCGATCCGGATTCGGTTGTTCTGAAATCGCGCAGATCACGATCGTTGAACGAGGAAGCATCGAGGAGCGGATCTCCTTTTCGAGTTGAGATCCTGACTGACTGGCTGGCGTGCATGCGGGATCAACGAACGAAATTCTTGCGTTCTCGTTCTTCTTTCTTGAGCTGCGCTCAAGGCCCGTTGAAATAAAGGATTTGGTGGCTCGGCGGCTGCTGTAGTAGCTGCTCTGTAGATTATTAACGACGCAATTTGCACAGATGGAATTCCTCTTTTCGGCGAGGGGGGCTGGACTGCCCGCGAGCCCGTCGGTGGGCTAGACAGTTAGCTGCTACGCGAGATGAAAGCGAAAGACGGAGGAAAAAAACGAGGGGAAGAATTGGCTCTCTCCGAGGATATGTCTTTGCAGAAAACACCGAGATGATCTCTGTAGCGCGCCGCGGTGCCGGGAGATATGTTCAACACATTACGACACGACCGGAGATATTTCGTCCTCGTAGACTGTAGACAAAATGAGAGAGCTCTGCTTCGATCCACTAAGGATGAGGACATTTGTTTTTTCAACTCGGTAACGGAGCCTTTCGATCTGTCTGTCCGTCCGTCCGTCCGACCTTCTGTCTGCCTGCACAACTTTCAATCACCGTGCTCTGCTTCCTTCGGCTGTGATTATGAAGCGTCTGAAGACGGACAACGTCGAAATCAACGACGTGAACCGGGATGACGAACACGGCGACGTCATCGAGCGATGGAACCATTGAGTAATTTGTTTAGCCGCAGAGCTGGGGTTGGGCCGGCTGGCAAGCAGCAGCTTCTGAATATAGACATGAGACTTCACCGTTCGCTAGCTTGCTTTCTTGATCGCAGTGCTTTCGGAATTGATGACTTCGTCTTAATTATCTCTTTTTGATTTTTCTGAAGAAGCGAGCCAACTGCACATTCTTCTCCTCTCAGCCGGCGCGGCGGTTTGCTCCAGCGACGACCGCACAGGTCCGGGGCACAACAGAAGACAGCATGACAACGCAGCCGGATTCTGAAACTCTTCGGCAAGAGCTTTCAAGATGAATCTCGGCTACCGGCCCTCCGAGAATCAGCTGATCTGACCCCATTGTTCTGTGGAGCTGGTTTTGTTGTTTCGTTTTGTTCCGGCACCGCTTTGAATCGATCCGCCGCCGCCGCCGCCGCCGCCATACGACCACAGATACGCGGCCGGGACTTCGTACAATTTGTGATTTCATACGAGTCCCGTGTAAGCGCGTTTTTTCTTTTCTTTTCGACACCGTTGCTGTTGATTCGATGTCGGACAATCGGCACTGAATTCCTCGCGTTCCCGTTCGCGGTCCAATCACGGTTCCCGAATAATTTCCCGACGACTCTCGATGTAGCTGTCAACCAGTCTAGTTGGGGATATTGATTTACGGGCCATGAATTAGCGAAGGGTTCCGTAAAAAAAAGTAACTCCCCTCCAGATGATGGATTGGCATGTTCTCCGACGAGCTCAACCGGAAACCGCTCTCAATCGTACCGTATGTGTTTGCGCGGGGGCCAATGAAGTCACACATCGTCCCGTGGACGAGTGTGGTAACTGCGGTCGGACTCCGGGACGAGGCAGCACGTCGGCACTACTGACCTGCCTTACTCCATTGGTCGGATGTAGCGTGGATTAGTATTTCAAATGTGACCACTCCACCAAATGATGTTTGAACTTACTTGACGACAACTATGACCGCTTTCGGGCGGACGGGTCCACCGATCAACTATTACATCAGAGAGATCTGAAGCTTCGTTGGCAACACGTAGATCTCGTGATGAACACTTGATTCGATCGCCGCTCGTGATCCGGTCGTCACTCCCAACTCGGAGTCGTGGTCGTGGCAGATGGTTCGCGGTGTTTCGAAACCTTTTGGGAGACCTTTGAGCTCTGAGATTTCCGCGATTCCGGAGACTTGGCGGTAGAGTTCCGGCTTCGTTGCCGGAATCGATCTCGTCAAAAGAGTGATATTACAAACACGATTTCGGGACCTTCGCTTCATCGGTCGGAAGCAAACAAAAAGTTTCGAACATTTCCACGGACTACTGGCTCTTCGTTTGCGTTGTTTGATCCATTCCATAGCGAACTAATGGATGTCGAATAAATTGAAAACAGAGTAGAAAGCTTTTCTTCTCTTGCTGCTCGCCGCCCGCTCGATGATGAATCTGTCCCCCACCACGCTTCGAGCGCTCGTACGATTCGTCCGTGAACGTAAGCGAGCTCAGTAGCTGGACAACTTAGTTTCCAATGGGCCCCGTGGGTGTTCGTCCGTAGCTTCGGTCGGAGGTCGATCCGAAATAAGACATCAATTCGTTCGCTTTGGTGTTTTAGACGACCCATCAGATTTGAACTCATCCGTGAGCTAATTAGAAGTCCGTCCGTCCGTCCGTCCGTCGCGCGGTCCGGCTGTTCACAGTCACCGGGAGGACCTGCTTATCAGACTTCACGGGCGCCAGGTGCCGCCAAGGTTCGAGGAATCACTCTGGACGAGTGGGGAGGCGGTTGGGGGGGCGTCCTCCTCCCCCCTGTCCCCCGGTGTTGAACAGTAGATTGAGCGAGATAGGATTCGCGCGGTGGGTGGCGGACCTTGCTGAGTATGAATGACTAGAAGCGACGAGTCTCTGGACGGAGAGATTCCACAGCAACGGTCGATTCGATTTACGGATTCAGCTCAATTAACAGGCGCACCTCTCAGCCAGCCAGACTGCGTGGGGGGTTCTCCTGTTCTTCCTCGCGCGCGCATTCCATCGCGAAGTAGAACCTCAGAGCGTCACTCTGATCGTGACATCAAAGCGACGCTGATGATGATGAGGTGGTACATTCTATAATTAGCTTCATGATTGAAGCGTGCCCGTGCTCTGAGTGGGGAATTATATTCGAGCCGGGAGTTGCCGTTTCACAAAGGATATCGTCACACTTCGGTGATAATACGAAGAGGTCGATATCTGCCCAGAACTTTTGCATATGACTCTTTTCGAGCGCGAACTTCTTGTCCGTAGGAGTGACGTCATAGTGGAGCGATTGAATGAACGGACGAAAAGATCAAGCCGTGCCAGATACGATCCAAATTGTTGTTATTTTCGTCGACGTCGCCGCGAGTTTTGTTGATATTGTGATTTTGTTCGTGATAGACGTTGATTCGACTGTTTTCGAGCAACGGTACCGTCTAGGCTGTCTACTGTTGGCGTGAGTGTTTGTGTGCATTCTCGACGTAAGCCTCTTACGTCCGACGCAATCTTAGCGAAATCCTGACGGAAGGCCCTTTCTTCAGGACAAAGTTGGTCTTTGACGGATATACGGGGCGGAAGCGCCCCCGACGTTGCCTTTTACCCCTCTCGGAACCTACTCGGTCAGCAATCAAAGCGGTCGCAGCGAGTCAGCTGGAGGGAAGAAAGGAAACGATCGTCTAACCAAGCAAGCAAGCAAACAAATAAAATAATTGTGTTTCAATTGATCTGTACACTTTTATTAGATATATCAGTCCGCTAGCAGGAGTGCTGATGATGGCGATTGCTGGGGTCCCTTTGAGCCGCCCCTGCGCTGACGAATCGTCCATCCTTTTCCTTTATTTCTGTTCTTGCTGACTCCTGAGTGATCACCGCCTCCTTCTCTAATATTGGCTGTCCCTCGCAGACCTCCTACTTTCACGCGGGAGAAAGGCCAGAAACGTCGGAGGCGCACCGGGGACTGAAGCTAAGTAAAGAAAAGCACTTTCCTCTCTTCTCCCCCGTCCATCTTTTGATAGTTCATGGTCCGAGATGTGATCGGCCACGTCAAACGCGGGATTTCCATCAGCTCGAAGGAGGCGAATTTCAGTTTTGCCTCGATCGAAATCGGTGAAGTCAAACCGGAATCGAACCGATTGCGAGAGCTGGGGGGACCGTGTACGATAATTACTCCGGTCAATGCGAACGAGGCTTCGGTGCATCATGAAATAAGATCGAGTCGAACATTCTGGCGCATTGTTGTCGCCGCCGCTGCTGCTGCTCACCTTCAATTTTCTGCAACGAATTTATTAGCGGGCTCAGTGATCTGGCTCGCATTGGCTGCTGCTGATTTTGCCGCGCTTGATGAAGACGCCGCCGACATCGCTCATGATGCCGCTGATGTGCAGATTGCCGGTTTGTTCCTTAGCCGCTGCTGTCGCTGTTTCGAGCGGACAATATATTCGAGGTGATTGAAGCTCTTGTTGTCTTTCTTTATGATCCCACCATTCCTCCCTCGTTGTTCTGTTGTTTGTGGTGATGCTATCTGGAATCTGCGAAATTCGCTCTTCTTCATGCCGAACCCTCCCACTCGATTTTCGAGCGGCCGTTCGACTCGGAATGCGAACTCTGCCATTCAGAAAGCATTGTAGCGGCGGGTATTCAACAACCACTTCGAATTATTTTACGTTTTCTGCAGCTTTGTACTCGTTTACGATTCGAACGTTGAGGAAATATTTCGTTCAGCGGTTGAATGGTCGAGTGCCTCTCGACGCGACGCTTGTCGTGGACGTCGGTCGCCGAAGTTGTTGTTCTATGAGCACAACTACGATAACTAATAAAAAAAAAAAATAGATTTTGCCCCTCTCGATGGGCGCGGGCAGCCGCAGAAGGAAAGTCAGAGCAGAAATTGGTTGGAGTCGTTTCGTTTGAACGTATCCGACACTGTTAGGACACCGCCTCTCCTTACGCGATGACCACTTTTCGGCGAAATGTATTACGCCGTCATACGTCGGTCGTCTTTCTTTCCTCGCTTCCTTCCTTCCTTGCTCCCGCGGTCCGCCAAGTTGCCGTCCACCCACGCCGAGCCGAGCCGACAGTAATCTGAGCGGACATTCAAGCCACAGAACGCTTCTTATATTTTTCTCTCACGAGACTTGTGTTCTTCGGGGACCAATTGACCAACTCGCCGCTCTTCGCCATAAACGTCAGAGCAACAACTGTTGCGTGCCGCCCTTGCTGCCCCGCGAAATTCAAACTCGTATGCTGAACACCCAAGCGACCGCCCGCCCGCCCTGCTGTTTACATGCGAGCCAGCCCTGCCTGCCTGCCTGCCGGAAGATTCACGGACATTCTGTCACATTTACCTCTGCCTGGGTCTCGCTGCCAAAGACTGAAGAGGTTGAACTGAATGAAAAGCAAAATTCAATCACACACGGCTCCAGCAGGGGGGACAGGGGCCTTTTTTTTGGGCGGCTCCTGATGGCGAAGTCATAGTTCTGCAACAAATCAATGAGCTTCAACTCTTCGTTCTCCGAGCTTCGCGTGGAACGAACCCAGCGGAGAATCGAGACGAGAAGAAGAATGTCCTCCAGGATGCGGCGTTTGATCAAGCAGAATCTCTGCGGTGAGCTCAGATGGCGTAAAAGACGTCATGAGGGGAACAAGAAAAGACGAAACACCAAAGAAACTATCGCCCAGCAGTGGAAAAGAGAGAAAGCGCAAGCGGGATGAGACCGAAATGGCGCACAAAGCAAGCGACCCATCATTCTATTAAATGATTCAAAGTGTCGTCTGCAGCGTTCCATTTTTGGTCAGATTTCGATTGTTCGCGCGTCTATCGTTCTGTCCGACGGGTGTTGGACCCGACGGGCGGCTCTTAGTATCCTTTTCCCTTCTTTGTCGGCCGATAAGTCATTTGCTCAGTTTGATGATTTGACAGTCACTCAGTCAGTGGAGTGAACTTCAATGGAAAGGATGACGAAAGCAAGCCACGAGTAAAAGAAATTCGAACTGGAGTGAAAGTCCAAGTGTGAGCCAACCGGCGGATTTCCGTCATGCCTCATGCCTTCTCCCCATTCTGGCTTTTTCTCGATTTTAGTCATTTACATCATGGTCGAGTGAGGGGCTTAATGAAAAATGACGAGTCATTCTTGAGGTCAGCTTAGCTCTTCCTCGTCGGTAGTGGTCGGAGAAAGTGATCCCCACGACGGTTTCAGATAGCTTTCACCTCTTCGCGAAAGTTGAACGAAGTCGCAGAGATAGGCATAAAAACGGAACACGAAAATGGTTTACTAATAGATGGATTTGCAGTTTTTATTCACCGTTCGTCGAATACTCGACGGAAAAGCTGAGACCGGCCATATGCAAACACCGACGGCGCGGCGAGCTGGCCAGAGTATGCAGATTTTCGACGAGCTATAAGACGCGTATTAATCAAATTATTATTCCACGTGCGAAGAACGGAATATGGACGAGAAGATCGGAGATAGAATCGTTTCCAGATAACCGCGATCCGATTTCGAGAGATCGTGGGCGGAAATTCAAGTTTGTTACTTGCACAGCCTCGATGTCTTCATCTGATTTCTTCGTTTTTTTCTCCGAACTCGATGGAAGCAACTATCGATAGACGACAAAGGCAGAAGCATCGTTCGTTCGTTAGAATTCGTCAATAAGATTCACTGTTAACATCATCATCATCATCATCATCATCATCATCGTGCAAGGCCCTAGAGGAAACGTTGAAGCGAATAGCAGAACTGAAGTGGTGACACTCGCCCGGTTGGTGTATGCTCTTCCATCCGAGAGGGCGCTATGGGACACTTGAAAAGTCTCCTCGGAGTATTAGACTCCGCGACGACCATGGAGATCCCAGGGGCCAGGTAGGCTCTCTGTGTCTGAAAGTGGGTCGGTCGCACGGGAGGATAATATGAACCAAAATGTATAGAACCTGGCGGCGACAGTGGACTCCGCGGACAGCGATAGAGAAGCTCGAGGACATCAAACAAAGTGTCCAACAAGTGAAAGATGTGGAAGAATGTGAAACACGCGCTCAATCCCACCACGACTCCTTCCGCCCGCGCCTAGTCTCGTCCACGGTGTCCAGGCAACGATCTTTTTGTGTCGCACCAACCACCCATCTAGTCAGGCCGACCAACCGACCGGCAAGCTGGCAGAAGGGCAAGCAGCCGACGACCGTGGTGGTGGTGGTGGTCCATCTTGCCAGAGGTAATTGACAGCAGGGCTTCGGTTTCGTTATTGAAAATTCAGAGCGAAAAGATATCTGACACGGGCTGACGTTGCAAAAGGTAGCTAGGATACGGCGAACGCTGTTTCAGACGGGATGGAGACGCGTCGTTTAATTGGATGTTCCCGTTCTCATCGCCTCTCCATTCCTGGCCTCGAACAGTTCTGGCTTTTAGGTCGAACATTCGCATCGATGTGAAACGTCTTCATCGGATTGAGACTTATTCGTCCGGCTTTGTCGGTGATTCGCTCTCAACTATTCATCCAGCTGTCCCACATCCTCTCGGCTTGTGACGGGGCAAGGCAACGAGAAGCTCTGTATAGGAGGCTCTTGCCAACGCGAGCTACTTTTAATGATGTAAAATGAGTTTCGGTTTTCGTTTTCGTTCCCCTGTTAATGCAGCGACGGCTACAACAACGACGACGACGACGCCACGAGAGGGCCCGCCGCGAATACGGCAGCCGCCACCACCACCACTACTACGGCTGAGCTCGGGTAATTACAGCCATGACGAACGTGTGTCCCCAAACCGTGCGAGGTCTCCACCTAATTTGTAATATGTCACGCTGTGAGTCGATGGCTCCTGTTTGATAACTTTTGCGCCCCCTCGATTCATCCATCCATCCATGCGTCCGTCCGGTCTCCGTCCGTCGATCAATTCATCCATCCATCCATTCATTCATCCATGAGCCGCTTTCTCTGAGTTTCTCGCTTCCATTCCGATTTGAACTTCTGACTGTTTCGTCAGTCTCGTATTGAAACTATGGATTCAGAGGCTGGGCCTTCATCGGGTGTAACGCTCAATTCTGCTTTAGTCCGGTATGCCGACGTTTTGGCGGGTAGGTGACCGGCGGACGGTTCTTACCGAAATGAAACTTCCACTCGTAATGGAGTTCGGCACTTCAATGAAGGCGTAACGAGCTGGAGACTGATGAACATACAGACACCCGCCCACCGACTCGCTCAGCCAGACTTACGGATGACCAATTGTAAAATGGCTGAGCGTTGACCATTTTCGACAATCATTGACTTTGAACGTCTGTCTAGCTCCGAACTATCATAGGTTCCACCTAATGATCGCATGCGAGGAAGGGGTTTCGAGGGACGGGGACGGCTCTCTAAAACGGTTCAAACTTTTGATGTCTCAACAAAACGTACTGGACTAGAGTTCGGCACCGACTGCACGTCTGAATCGACGGAGCTTCTCTGGCCGAACCGCCACGTTCTCGAATTCCGGCTCTACGTGGAGCTCTCGAAGCGTGACGGAACATGTTCGAGGCCATATTTGAAGTTCCGATTTCAAACTCGATGTAAACAAACGCAATGCGTGGAGCCGGGAGCTCAACGGAAAATAGATAAACAACGGGAAACCCGTTCAATGGTAGAGTCAGGTGAACTTTGCTGGAAATCGAGAGAGGTCGGTCGATCCACCAACAAAAGTTTATATGACACAAGGGCCAACTCTTGGCGGAACGCTGGCAGTAGCTTGAGGGCGTTTTGCCGCCGCCGTCGCCGCCGCTGTTATTGTTATGATTATTTTTTTTCTTGCTTGACGCTCGCAGTGTGGATTGTTGCAGATTATTCTGTCGTTTCCACGGAATCGTCGTTCCGCCTGTGGTCGTTTACCTGTGCCTCTCAACCGGGAGTTCGCTTGCTTGCTCGCTCGCTCGCTCACTTCGTACCAGAAGAAGTTCATTGCGGGCGCGGGTGGACGGACGGATTCACGGGCGGGCGGGCGGTCGGTCGGTCGGTCGGTCACACACACAGAGTTGCAGATAGACACAAAGTCCTAGAGATGAAACGACAGACGGACAGAGTCGTGAAGCCACAGCCCGAGACATCGAAATGTCGCGTCATTACTCGTTCTCCATCTTTTTCTTTTTTCCTCTCGGATCCCGCTTTGACAAAATTTTGCCCAGGGGCGGAGTTGGTTTGCTTGCTTGCTTGCTTGATGTCTCCGTTGTTGTTGTTGTTGTTATGAGCGAGACAAACTTTTGCTAAATTCTGTCGTTTTCATTGACTTTCTGCCCGCCCGCCCGCACGCCCGCTCATTGTTGAAAGTTGAAAGAAATCATCAACGTTGCAGCAAACGACTAGTCGACTGATTGACTGGAATGAAAAAGGTAGACGAACACAGCGTTCGACAAAATACGTCCGCCCGCTACCCGTCTGTAGACTGAGTGAACGGATTGAACTCTGGTTGATCTGACACCGATGTGTTTTTATGTGTTGCCATTCTGCCTCCCTCTTGGCAAACACCATCAAACGACGATGCCTTCACTCAAACGAAGACTACGGACAGTTTGGTTTGATAAGATTTCAATCCGTTCGACACCTCTGGAAATGAGTGTGAAGTGTCGCAACAGCATCCCTCGCCTACCTGAATTGCTTTTAGCTCCTTGAAGTTTCTGGAATTCTAATGAGGAAACATTCGCGATGCTGAATGATATATCACGGGAATTCACAACACAAAACTCGGTCCTTTTCATTTGGATTCGGTTCTAGATTGTTGTTGTTATTTACATCGTCGGATGCGGGGAACAGGTTTATTTTCTCGCGACCTCATCTCTTTTTGCAGTATCAGTGGTCAATGCAAACGAGTCG
>JAJSRV010000130.1:0-221113 GCA_021527715.1 Neoseiulus cucumeris | reverse complement strand
TCTAAAAACGAAAGACGAAACCGCTGAATGCATTCGGAGCTACATCGCTTGGTACCACAATAAACAAGGACGTCACTTGTCAACTCTTCACTCAGACGGGGGTCTTGAATTTGATAACGCAGTTGTTCGCAAGATGCTCGATGAGATTGGCGCTGATCACGCTATCTCTACTCCCAGAACGCCTCAGCAAAATGGTATTGCAGAACGCAGTAACCGTACTTTGCTAGACCTAGTTCGAACGTTTCTCATCAGCACCAACTTGCCCAAAGGCCTGTGGGCAGAGTGTCTGAATATCCCCTCTGACCCGATCGCTCAACAACTCGTCCCGGAAACGGTTGGGCCCGCAGGTGACCGTCGTGGGCCCAGGCGTGACTCGCGCAATTCAAATCGCGCGCCGACTTCTAACATGGCGACGCTGACGGTTACCGTCGGCTCGGATGCCGCTGCTACTGGTGTTGACCTGAAGGGTAAGGGCCAACCCGGCGGCGAGCGTCGGCGACGTAAACAGTCGGCTCAGGGCGCAGCACCCGGCGCTGGTGGAGTGCCTGCACATGGGCCTCGAAGGTCCAGGCCTATAGTCGGGACCGGTATGGTTCAGTGTGTGCTCACCGCGGTTCCCCGGTCAGCTCGTCCTGCCATTGTTTTTGTTTCTCGGCTTGATGCGACTACTTCATGCAGTGATGTCTACAAATATGCCTCATCGTTGGCACCAGCAGTCAGCTCAGTAACGCGCTTCAAGAAAAGCTTCGACGATCAAAAGTTCGCGTCGTTCGCCATTACTGTCACTGGTAGTGATGTCGGCGGACTCCTTTCGGAAGACAGCTGGCCGCTCGGTGCACTTGTCAAGAGGTTTCACCGTGATATCTTGAAAGATAGGGTGGAAGATACGTTTTCGGCTGACCAGCGAGATAGCTGACTCAACTGTATTTCCTTCAACGCGGCCTGTGTGACGTCATCTGGTAAACTCGATACTCTTCACTCTTTTTGCAACTTATATGAAATCAACATCATCTTTATATGTGAAACCTGGTGTAAGCCCACCAACATCAGTGACGCTGAGCTCTCTCTTGTTGGAGAGTTCGCTGTGTTTCGACGCGATCGACCTGGTCCCAAACCCGGTGGTGGCGTTTGCATCCTAGTTCGTAAGGAGCTTAACTGTGCCGGTGTCGAGTTCCAGGCTTCTTCGGAGATCTGCGCAGTCGATCTGTTCTTCAATGGATATACCCTTCGTCTTGTGTCGGTCTACTTTCCTCCCTGTAATGAATCTTCAACTGAGGGAATCAATCGGATCTCGTCTTTTCTGGAGGAACTGCACCGCCTTCTTCAGACGGACCATTCCATCATCTGTTGCGGTGATATGAATCTCCCCAATATCAACTGGTCTGACCTTTCGTGCCCCACGAGTCTCGGAGAGGATTCTTTGTCGAAGGAAGAACTATTCCGAGATTTCACCTCTACTCTTGGTCTTGCCCAACTTGTTACGTCGCCCACCCACCGTGGTGGAAACATCCTCGACCTCGTACTCGCCAATGATGCGGATCGAATCACCCACCTTGATGTCATTGCTGCCCCCGTCCCCACTGATCACCTTTGCATCTCCTTCCGTTTGCTGCTTCAGACTGACGCTCCTGGGGTCCACAGCCCTGCTCGGGACTTCGCGAATGCCGACTATGTCTCAATCATCGCTGACCTGCTGCTGGTACCGTGGGAGACCATTGCGGATGACATCGGCGATGATGTAGACGCTCTTTATGATCACTTCTCCGATGTTGTTGGCGCCCTCTGTCATACTTTTGTACCCTCCCGGAGGTCTCTCACTAAGCGACACCGTCTCTCCGACCAAATTACTTCTATCTGGGAAAGGCTGTCCAGTAGCGCCGCTGACGCCGACGACCCGTAACATTAAACGCTGCAGCTTGAGCTTAATTGTCTCGTCAGGCGTGAGAGAACCGCCATAGAGTCTAGGGTTGCCCGCTCTGGGGATTCTCGTGATTTCTTCCGATACGCGCGCTCCCGCATTGGAGGGAAGCAGTGTGTCTCTGTGATCAAGACCCCCGATGGCACTGTCCATACGTCACCTGATATCACCGCGGAAATGCTGGCGGATCATTTCTCGGCGATGTTCGTTCCCGATGATGGTTCACCTGTTCCCCCGTGTGTGTCTACCGGACACAGCCCCGTTCTTACTGACTTTGTGGTCGATGAGCTGTCAGTCTATGACGCTCTCCGCTCGCTGGGTAACAAATTGACGATCACACCCGACGGTCTGCCTCCGTTATTTTTCTCCAGAGCGGCTCTCGGTTTAGCGAAGCCTCTGCAGCTTATATTCAACCTGTCGATGTCTACGGGCATTGTCCCGCGGGCCTGGAAGAGGGCGTTCGTCACTCCCGTTTTCAAGGGTAAAGGTTCGCGGACCGATGTCGGTAACTACCGACCAATCTCGATAACTGTTGTCGCGAGCAAGGTTCTGGAAAGGATCATTGCCGACCGTGTGCAGCACCACTGTCAGATCAACGGTCCTCTTGATCCCCAACAGTTCGGGTTCCGTGCTAAACGTTCAACTGTCCTTCAGCTGGCACTTATGTTGGATACCTGGCTCTCTGACTTCAACAGCACATCTGCGAAAACAGACGTCATCTTTCTAGACTTTCGTGCGGCCTTTGATGTTGTCAATCATAGATTCCTAGTCGCGAAGCTCGAGACCTTTGGTATTTCCGATAGACTCCGCAAATGGTTTGCTTCTTTTCTGGGTGAGCGCACTTTCTGTGTCCGTGTGGGTAATTCAAGATCTACGTGGAGATCCTCGTTGTCCGGTGTCCCGCAGGGCAGCTGTGTCGGTCCGCTGTTATTTTTATTGTATACCACCGATCTCATGTTTGAAATGGCAGATGGCGTGTCGCACTCATCTTATGCGGACGATATAAAAATATTCGCTGATGTTGCTCGTGTGAATGGCCGTGTGGCACTCCAGACCACACTGCTTAATATCGAGTCATGGACGACTAGATGGAAATTTCAGTTGTCGCCGTCGAAATCTGCCACGTTACATATTCTCCACGATGATAGCTACGCCTATGAGATCTTCGGGGTGAGGATACCTGAAGTTACACGAACTCGTGACCTGGGCATCCTCCTTTCGCATGATCTCAAGCCTGATCTTCACATTTGCGATGTCGATTCGAGAGCGGGTCGAACCGCGAACTTTGTAATACGAGCATTCGACTGTCGAATCCCTGAGGTGTGCATCCGAGCCTATATGTAGAGCCCTCGTTCTTCCGATTGTGCTGTATGGCTGTCCTGTCTGGAGACCCTGGACGAAGAAGTCAATAGCGATGCTTGAGGCCTTCCAGAGAAGGTTTTTTCGTCGGGTTGCCAGTAAGTGTGAAAGTGACCTGGCTGAGTTCGAATCTGAGTCGATCGCTGATCTCATGGATAAATCGGATCGCAGCCTGGCGAATCGCATTTTGTGTAACATCGAGTTCAGTAAATTTTTTGAAGGAGTGCCGACGAACACACGATCGAGGCAACGTTACTTGGTTCCCCGAGCGAGGAATAATACCATCCAATGTAGTTTTCGCTGGCGGCTTTCGAGGAAACTCTCGAACCGTTGAGCATATGTTTCTCTCCTCATTGGTTGTTATGGTCGCCATTGATTATAATAAACTTGAGTGCTTTACCAAAAAACCTCACCTGTGAACGACGTCAACCGAGTTTGAAATTGATGATCTGGCACTGACGAACTAAGCTGCGATTCGGTATCTGCTTAAACAAGGAATCGCGGTACGCGAACCGAGAACTATGACCTCGCTCTGAGTGCGTTGAACACAAAATCACCCTCGAAAGAGTGAGATCGTGGTGCCTCTGCATTAAATGTCGACAACGCAGCGTCAGGATGGAAACGTGCAAAGCACAACCAAACGTCGACATGAGATTTCACCAGCATGATCGCATGGAATCTTCTCGAAGGCGATCGAAATGTAAAATACCAAGCAAGCCCATATCTCTTCTATAATTTCGAAATGAATTGTACGTCAGCCTCGAATAGTCTCCGCAAAAAGGGACCGATTGTTGTATATTCTGAGTTTATTTTGTCGGAGCCATTCAAGGACTCGACTAGGATGGAGCTAGAACTAGAAACTCTGAAGCACAGATGGTAGACAGTTCATAAATGAGAACTCGAAACTTTGTTCTTTTCAAACATGATTATGCTTTTGGGACAGGAACTAAAACATGTGTTAGATAGTTCGCAACTCCGTCGCAATCATGAGATAGCTCTCTGACAGTTATAATGGAACGGAAATGAGTTCACTGACGTCAATACTTTGGAATGTTTATTTAACTTTGTCTGATATAAAAGGACGAATAAATCTACCCAACGTAAGGGAGTTGTACCAAAAAGAGACAAGCTCGCTTCCTAACTCGCTTTACCTGCGGACTCCTCACGTCCTCCGGCACCTTCGAGAATTCTTGGAAAACCTCTCAGATTCCAGAAAAACCCTAACAGAAAGTTTGACTTCACTGTCTGAGCATTCAGTTTTCGATAGTCAATGACCATTCTGAAACTTCCATCCGGCTTCTTGACCAACATAACTGGGCTCGCGTACGTTGCCTGTGATTCTTCTATCATACCAGCTTCTTTCATCTGCTTCAGTATTTCCTGAAGAGCTTCTCGTTCTTTGAGCGACAACCGAAATGGCTTACTACGAACTGGTGAGCTTCCCGGAACTTCGTGGATTCCGAACTCCGTTCCCACCGCTCGGCCTAGCTCCTTCATGGACGTTGCTACCACAGATCGATAATTATTTACGAGCTCTAACAACGCCTCCTTCCACTGTTGCGGAATCTCTTCGTTTACCACTATGTCTTCCATTTTGATCTCATTCGGTTGGCTTTCTCTTTGTTTTATTGCTTGAAATGATGCGACTCTCTTCCTCGTCACTTGAAAATATTGCTCTTCTTCGGGATCCACCCAGCTTGCTCTCGCGATCACCGTACCCGTGCTCACGTTCAATTCGTCGCTTCCAGAATTTATGATCGGCAGCAAGACTTCTTCGTTCTGAATCTCACACAACGCCTCGATGTTATCATTGTGTTCGAATCGTATCCAATTACCGTTCCGTCCGACGGGCTCCGTTCTCACGAAACACACTGAACTGGGCTGGATCGTAACATCTTCCTTCGTCGTCATCTGCACTCTGGTGAATTGTTGGGGCCACATCCTCGTGATTTTTGGAAATTCTTCCTTCCCCAGAACCCAAATATCGCCTTCGAACTGAATGGTCACCATTTTGCCGATTATTTCTTGTCCCAACAACATCTCTTTCTCGTTTAACACACCTCTTGGCAATACTGTCAGAATCGTATTCTCAAACTTCAACCCGTCAATCTCAAGCGTGACTACCACCTGACCAACCGGCTTGCATGACCCTCCGACTCCGTTGATGCATTTGATTACGCTTGGAAACAACTCGAGCGTCAGTGCCTCTGCTGCCTCTTCCGCTATTACGCTGACTTCGGCTTGCGAATCGAATTTTCCCGTCCAGCTACAGTCGTTGATCTTGACTTCTCTCATGAATTTCCCTCCTTGTTTCTTTTCCTGTTCATCCCGCTCTCTCTGCGAAGCGTACCACACGATCTCAACGAACGCGCACTCTCGACGTGTGTGTCCCGGTCGATGACATTTGTAACATACGATATTCGATCGCGGTGTTTCTGTTGCCGTATTCGCGTTCGCCGCCTGTTCACGTGTCGCCGTCATACCTGCAGCTACGCTCGCGCCGCGTTCCATCGCTGACGTGCTTCTGCTAGCGATTTCTCCCGTCGCGCTGCTCGCTTGCCTGGATCTTGTTGCCGACATCGACGTTCTCCATGGTTGAGTCGTTCTCGCACTTTCCGTGCTCTGACCGCCTCGATTCGGAATAAAACCAAATGATGCTCCCGTTGTTGTTGTCGCTGCCGCGCTTGCTGGTCGTCTCCAGTCCGTCGCTGCTGTCGTCACCTCTCGGGAATAATGCGCTCGGTCCGGTCCGCTCGTGCTCGGTTGCTCTCCGCCAAATCGTCCTTGTCTCGGGCATGCTATCGATTTATGACCCTCTTGGTTACATGTGTAACAAGTCACCACCTTCCCCTGAATCTGCCGTCGGTGTCCGACCCCGCTCGCGTTGGGACTGCCCCATTGAGTATCTTTCATCATTCTTGCTGTATCCTTGATGTCTTGAATGAGCTCATCGGTGTCCTCATGGTTGCGTTTGAACACAAACGGTGCCACGTTATGGTATTCGACGGCTAATCCCTTCAAAACTCGCTCTTTCGTATCCTCTTTTGTTAGGCTTAGTCTCAAAGTGAGTCGTTCTACTCTCGCCGCGAACATATCCAACGATTCCCCTCGTTTCTGATAGGCATTCATGAACTCCTCGAAAAGGATCGTCCGATTTCGCTCCGGAATGTACTTTTTCTTGAACCGTGTCACCCAGTCATTCCACGTAGTCCATTTCGCCACTCCGTTCCGATGCCATAACCCCGCGGCTCCCACTAATTTTTCTAACAATACTCCTTTCAAAAACCACTCGGGCCATCCGCCAGTAGCTCTTGCTATTTCTAACTGGTCCAGCCACAGTTCCGCTTCAAGCTCATCTCCACCAGAAAATTTTTCCACTGATTTTGAGGTATTAGAAAATCGTTCCACCGACCTGACCTTGCTCGTACTCGTGCTCGGGTCTACTGCGTCCGCGTCATCGTCCTCCGACTTCATCGCGGTCTGCCCAAATTCCAATTTGAGATGCTTAACCAGCATTTTCGCGAATGACGCCGCTGCTTGTTCCTCCTCCGGAATCGCTTCGTTCATCATCGTGCTCAAGTTCGTTCTCACTTCGTTCTCACGATCACTCCGTCACCACTATGTTCCGTCTACCAATTCGACGAATCCCACCGCTGCTTCTGTCGGGGATTATGGGGATTATCGAATGGAGACACCGGGTTTCGAGTATTTCACCTTTTTTATCCGACCACGACACCTCGTGTCATGACCACTCCTCTTCTCTCTCTCCTCAGACGTGTACTTGCACGTCTTCGCAACCACATACTCTCGCTCTAACTTCCAACTTCTCTCTATGCTTCCTACAGATGGCTTCTACAGTTTGCAGGCGCTGCAGAAGTTGGTGGTCAAGGGTGAGGAATTTGTACGATTCCAGTCGTTGGAGCTCGCTTTGGAGGTTCGACAGTGATGACGAACGTTGTGGATAGGCGTGATGGAATTTGAAATCTCCTTTCTGGTTTGTCATGAACAAACCGTCGATTGCTGTTACTCGAGAGAGAGCGACATAGACCAACTGTTGTTTTAGAGTATGGCTGTAGTCGAAAACAATCTGTTCGAAGGTCCCTCCTTGAGATTTATGGACCGTCATTGCACATGCCAGTGATAAGGGAAAATTCATTCGAGTGCATTTCACGGGCGTCAAGACAGTGAAGGTCGTTTTCCTCTGTAATTTTGGCGTCCAAGTATCTTCCAGCCATGGCGTCGATGATACTTTGTGACGGATTTTCGAACGTGTGAGTTGGCCGATTTTCGTGTTTTCAGTGAAATCTAGCCACAAGCACTGAATGTTGAAACTATTGTTCGGTTCCCTCATTGATTCTGTTTCTGAGTGCTTGTATTCAATATACCTCAAGAAACCAATGGCGCCATTCACTAATCCATCCTCAAGATTAACGTTAGTTGTGATGACATAAGGGAAAGTCTTCGCCAAGACGAGGTCATAGATCATGTTTCCTGTCTCGCTTGGTGATTTCTTATGTACCGCGGTTCGAGCTTTTCCCAGTTGAATTTCATTCTGCCATCCACTGTAGACATCCACGGCGATCGAGTGAGCTTCCGCAACAACATGATTCTTATTGTATTTGTCAACAGCTTGATTCGTGTGGAAAAGTCGTATGGCATTTTTGACATTCTTTTTGCACCATTCAACGGTTCGAAACCGCGATTCAAGGAGTGATTTTTCTGTCTCATCCAGATACTCGCCGTTTCCGATTTTCGTGAGTATGTTTGAGAACTGGACATTGCTCTGGCGCATGACCTGAAGAAGAGAATGCTCGTTACTATGTTTATTTACAATGGATTAGAATCTATAATGCCGCGTCTTGAGAGTCCTTACCGTTTGAAGAGGGTAGAAGCGCAAAGATTGCCAAAGTTCTGACCGGTGACAGCCTCTCTTCAGCGGTTCGTAAATCGCGGAGGCCTTCACCGGCGGCAGTTGGCGCAAATCACCACAGAAGAGTATATCGTATCCACCTAACGGTGAATCGTGATTATGAGTTATGGCTTTTAGGCGTTCATTTATGGTATGGAGCATGCCAGAGCCGATCATGCTGCACTCATCAATGAGTATGATCCGGACGTTGACGAAGGCGTTCCTGTACTGGTTCAGCAGTTCGAATGATAGTCCCTGATTTCGCTGCAGGGATATCACATGGAAGGCCGTATGTACCGTAGTTCCTCCTATTGCTATTGCAGCCTTCCCGGTTGATGTAGCAGCAACGAAAGCATTGTCTTTCGAGGCATTCGACCGTGCAAAGCGGTTATAGGTTTCCATAATCAGTTTAAGGGTGAATGTTTTCCCGCAGCCGGCGGGGCCGGTGAAGAACATTTGTACGGGTGGTAACGATGAGTCGCGAATCCGAGCAATACAGTGCTTTATGAGAGCGCGTTGTTCGAAGTTGGTTAAGCGCATTCTTTGGCAGTATTCAATAGAAGACATGATCCCTTCACATTGTTTAACCACAGCACACGGGACCCTGCGGTTCACTAGTAGGAGAAGAAACACACAAGGTTTTCTGTAACCGACCGGGCGAACGTCAGAGGGTGCGAAATTGAACTAATTGTGGCCGGGATCAGTCTCGGCGAGAGCTGATGCACGGCGTGGATGATGATTAAATTGCTACTGCCGATGGCAGCACGTGCCTGCGCTGACCAGTCGGCGGCCCTCGACGTCGTCGGCGTGTTTTATTAGAAGAGAGTGCAGCGGATGCGTAGAGGGTGGCGCGGTGGCCACGCTCCCGGATGCGCTAGCGCTCTCTGACTGAATCTATTTCATATATACAAAGTAACTTCTCCACCGAATTGACTCTCGATTCGTGATATTCCCCGGGGCCGGGGTCCACGAGAATGTCCGGAACCTGAAAGTAATGAGTTCAGAGACGCCGAGTAACGTTCTGGCCGGACTGCTCTGTTGCCGAGCTCGAGAGCGATGTCAACGGTGATGAGACGCGCGGTTGATGCGGGAATGTCGGTCTGGCACGTTCGCTTCTCGCGACTCCGCCGATGTGGATGCACGTCGACTGCGGCAGATTTGGAAGTTGATCGCATCGGCACGACAACATGGTGATCGGTTTCTCCGCAGAACTCCTGCTTGCGGTACTGAGATCCGACCAATGAAACCACACGACCGAGAACTCCGCTCTCGGATCTGAGAACGTCTGCTGGACCTTTTTCCGGACACGCTTCCATTCGTGGCGGAGACGCCGTCGATAGCGGTCGTCTTTCCTTAGTGGAGATGATCTCCTGCGCGCATTCGTCGGATAACGTTTGGAAGCACGCGAAGAATCTCGATCGCTCTTTGGAAATTGATCCCATGTCACGATACAGGGAGATCGCGAAATTCGGAGGTTGTTGTATTTGCTCGAACCCGACCAATCTGGGCGGTTGCCCTTCCCGCGGCCGAAAGATACGAGTAGCCTGACTGCTGAGCTGAATTGGCGAGCCGTCGGTGACGGACTTGCAAACGAGCGCGACCTTGAACCGGTGCTGTTGATTTTCGTCTCGAAGAAGTTGTGTTGTAGTTCGTAGCGAGCGGTCGAGAACCGACTCGCAAGCGCTCGTTGGACCTTGGAGTCCGAACAATTCTCGAGCGATGAGACGAACCCGTTTCGTATGTTTGTCATCGCTGGGAAGAGATTTTCGCGGAAAGCGCAAGGCACCTTCGAGATCACCGGGAGAAGATTTGATCCCTGATGGAGGCTGTCGTTGAGCGCAGCCTTGTTGCTCGTACGAGCGCTTCCGTTTTTCACGATGCGCGTTTTGGTAATTGAGCCGCCATTGCTGTACTCGAAAACTGCTTGAAGGGGAAGGTAGCGTTTTTGTTGACTCCCCGCGACGGGGGGTGCTTTTTCCGCAAATCTCTTCGTGCCTCTCGTCGTGAGTGCGATCGGCATCGAGGTCGCGTCGGTGTCCATTGGTGCTGGGAGCGTGATGGGCACCGAGCTGGGTTCCGAATCGGTCGGAAACGGGAGCGATGACCGGAGTTGACACAGGGAAGCGGTGTCTTGACTCGGGATCGATGTTGCGGACAGCGCACCGCTAAACAACCAACCGAAAATGGAAGATGTCGCCAACATTCCTCCAAAGGCTTTCTCTGAGCCTGTGTGGATCGGGGCCAGATCGACGGCGCGGCGCCGACAAGGATGGAAATCATTTTCGGGCTATCGTCGCCTTTGATCACATCGGCGATTGGTGATAGCCCGAGGTCGTTTGAAACCTCTGGGAATTCGGCGGTGGAAATCTCGGGCGTCTCGATGCAATTCAGGGTTATCGCCTTTTCAGAGTCGTGTCGGCTGCGGAGAGTGACTTTATGGAGATGGGTGTCCAAGTTCGTCACCGCGTTGCCGAGCGTTGTTAGCGAAGTTTTCAAGGCGGTGATCGGCTTTGATTTGATTTGTCGAGCCGCCGTTGACGCTATGTAGGAACGGTGGGAGCCGGTGTCCAAGAGGATTCGGACCAGGGCTCGGTTTCCGCCAGCTTCTAACCACACGACTGCCATCTGGAGTAGAATGTCAGATTGCTCATTGTTCAGCGGGTTACCGTCGGGTGACTGAGGTGAACCGCACGAAGGGGTTTGGATGGTCGCGATATGGAACGCGGTGGCGTCGGCTCGGGATCTTCTGCACATGATGAGATAATGCCGGCCTTGGCAATTCGGGCATTCGCGTCTCGGACCATCGCGGCAGTTCCTGCTATCGTGATTTCTCTGCAGGCATTTTGTACAACCGTTCTGAGCGGCGATCTTGTCGAGACGATGAGTGGGGACTTCTCTGCATCGGAAGCTTTCGTGGTTGCCCTCGCAGAAAATGCACGATCTGTTGATGTTGGTCGCTCTTGGCGCTTCGGCAGCCGTCGGTAACGGCCTGCCGGGATGAGCGACGGTGGGCGGCCGTTGAGGAGTGCTGACCGGGCGGGTGCTCGGAGCTCTCAAAGGCCCTTGTCTTGGGTTCGTGGTAGGGCGGTTGCTTTGGCTTTGAGCTTGCCTACTGGATTGAGGTTGCCGGGTGGGTTGACGAGGAGATTGCGA
Organism: Neoseiulus cucumeris; assembly: GCA_021527715.1. Taxonomy (NCBI): domain Eukaryota; kingdom Metazoa; phylum Arthropoda; class Arachnida; order Mesostigmata; family Phytoseiidae; genus Neoseiulus; species Neoseiulus cucumeris. The sequence goes on along the minus strand of JAJSRV010000130.1, from coordinate 209,774 downwards.
ACCCGCGAAGAAGCTGTAGTTGCCTCTGGGTTGCATCGAGGAGCTGCTCCGATGACCTCTGAACCTTGAATCGTTGTGGCTGCTGGAAGCCGTCGGGAACGGTCTTCGCCTGTCTCTTTGACTGTTGTTGTTGTTGCTCCATTCTGCTTCTCTTCGGATCTTGACCGTTGTCTCCAGGAAAGTCAGCATGAATCCAAGTTCTGTGACCAAGGGGTCAATTAACCGGTGCTCAGCCAACTTTGTAATGAACCTTTCTCTGAGATCCAGGGGTAGACAGCGCGGAACTCGAAGCGTCATGGTTGTAGAGAGCTCAATGAGCGTCAGTCCGAGGGCTTCGAGCGCTCTGACATGTAGGCAGAGAGACTCGGAGAAGGACTCTAGCTGCGCGTTGGTGATCTGCCCTTTTCCGATGAGTTTGTCTAGCTCCTGGATGTGCGTTTTCTGGGCGAGCTTTGAGTCGCCGAAGCGTTCTCTCAGGACCTGCTTTGCCAACTCGTAATGACTTTCCTCCCAGGTGAGCAATGGCGTCCTTGGCTTTGCCGATGAGCGAGCACCGCAGTAGATTGAATTTTTCAATCGTAGGAGCTGGGGTGTCGTCGACGAATACCTTAAAAAGTTGTTGCCATTCTCTAAACTTCGTCGTATCCCCGTTGAATTTGGGGACCTGTCGAGCCTTTCTACGCAGAGAAAAATGATCGGTAGCGCCTCGGACGACAGGTTGGGGGCTGGGTTGGTGACCCAGGAGATCGCCTGCGATCCGCTGATCTGATGCTGGCTGCGGCTGTATTGGGTTCGCGGGCGACGACGGGGTCGGGATTGCGTGGGCGAGCGCGATCCCTGGGAGTTGGGCTGCGGAAGGGTTCGAGCCGCCTGTGATGCTGGAGAAGCCCAACGGGGTTCTGACCGGCATCATGTGATTCTGGCTCGCTGGCGGGTAGTGCACCGATGGCAGGTTGGGGGCTGCACTTCGAAAACGGGCCGCGAGAGGGTTGCCTAGTAGCGGCTGCGCAAAGTCCTGAACCACCTGCGGCGGTGGGACCGGATGTTGAGCTGCTAAGTCAGGTTGAAGACCCTGGCTCCCCTGAATCGATAGCTGGCTGGGCTGAGCGAGGGGCTGTTGCGCGAGAGGGGGCGCGTCTGGCTGTCTGTTTTGCAGGAATGCCCCGGTGTCTCCCTCCAGACTCTCCGAGTCCACAAAGCTGTAGCGGAACCTGATGCTATCTGTGGCTGGCGCGCGGGGAGGTCCGCGTGGCGTGCTTTGGAACGGGTCGTCTTCTTGAATTTGCACGCAGTCGGGATCAGAGGGGGCTCTAGATCGGCTCTCACGATTCACCTCGGCCGTCGCCCACGCGCTCAGTTCGTTGAGGTATGCCTTGATGTCCTCGATGACTCCGCATTGGCGAGCCACTTTGGCGTCATCGGCTTGGTCTCTGCATCGGAGGCGCAGTGCGAGGGCGCGGATCTCATCGGAAAGCCTACGGGCTACCTCCTCTTTTTGGAGTACAGTCTGTAACTTGAAATTATCGACACCCGATTTTCCTCGGTTTTTTCCGCCACAGGTTGATAACGAAGTTGCTATGACCATGAAATCTCTTTTTATCACAACATGATATGTTTAAAAGTAACAGAAGTTTATGAATCAGATTTTTGAAGCTTAAAACTGTTAATTTGGGAAATTGCCTGTAACACGAAATTATCGACGGCTCACAAACTTGCTCGAAAAACCGAAAATCGGACCTGATTTCGGTGACTAGTACTTCGTGCTACCCCCTTGAGCCTTGATAACCTCGAAAATACGCTTTGGGAGGGAATCATACAACGGTTTGATCTCCCGTTCCCCTATCTTGGCCCATGCCGAGATAATTGACGTTTTCAACTCCTCTCGTGAGCTGTATTGTTTCCCATTGGCGTAAACAAGCCGAACCAGCGATCCCCAGAGGTTTTCAATGATATTCAAGTCTGTACTTTTCGATGGCCAGTCCAAAACCAGCAACTTTTCTTGCACGAACCACTGCTCCACAACTTTTGCCGTGTGAACGGACGCACAATCCTGCTGGAAAACGAAGTCTTCCCCGATTTTTTCACGAGCCTGCGGCTTCAGATGGCGCTCGAGAAGCTCTTTGTAGTCTACTCCCTTGATTATCGTGTCAATGAAGACCAGATCGAAGACGCCGCGTCGGGTAACGGCTCCCCACACCATGACAGAACCGCCCCCTGACTGTCTCTTCGAGATATACCGAAGCTCTTTTCGGAGATCGTGGTAATAGCTTTTGAAGCCGTCAGGACCGTCTAAGTTGAACTTCTTCTCGTCACTGAAGATCACTTTGTTCCATTCTGAGGTCCACGATATCCACTCACGAGCCCGTTTCAATCTTTCCTCCTTATGCCTTTTCGTCAGCGGAGGCTTGCCCCTCATCTTCTTGAATTTGATATGCTTTGCTGATTTGAGAGTGCGCCAAACTGTTTGTCTGTGCACCGGCAGATCGTTGGAGTGCTTGATTTGAGCACAAGATGTGCTTCGGTTGCTCGCATCGTTCACAATCTTGCGCTTTTGACGATCTGTGAGCTTGGTTTTCCTCTTCCTGTAGGTTCTTTTTGCGTATTCGACACCCAATCTCAGGTAGCGCAACACTACATCGGCTGTTCTGCCTAGTTCACGTCCTATCGCTCTCGCGCTGAGACCAGACCCGTGCAGCTGATCAACGAGGATCCGTTCTTGTGGGGTTAAACCTGGTTTTCTCCCCATACTTGAGGGAGACGATTTCGTACACGGATAGGCACAGCAAAGTTGACGAGTGGAACACTGAGGATCCATGAAGGGATTCCCTCGACTTTGCCGCCAAAAACGTCGCGAAGTTCCGATGTGACGCTTGGAGGAACCTCGATTCCGAGGGTGTCGATAAATTCGTGTTACAAGCCATTTTCGGAAATCGCAGTTTCGTACTTCCAATGTGCAGAGTATCGACTTCTGCTAATTTGCTACGTAGTTGTAGGTCATGAATGAACTTCTCACGGCGTCAGAACGGTCATTGAAATTTTGTGTTGCGAGGAACCGCGAAAAATCAGGTGTCGATAATTTCATGTTACAGACTGTAATACCGGTTGCCGGGTTCCGATAGATCTCACGACGTCCTCCGGTGGGAGCGCGTTGCCATCGATGGCGAGCAGCTGATCTTTAATATTATTCAGATCGTCGAATGCTGCGGCTCGTTCGTACTTCTTCTCATCGAGTAGCTGCAGCAGTCTCTCTCTCTCCTGGCTCTCCATTCCGCCGGTTGTTGTGCTGAGGTCCGAACCGTCGGACTTCATGTTTCCGTGGGAGGGCCCTGGCCTCACTTGATTCTCCCGCTCCTACATTGCGGAGTGAGAAAGGTGATTCTCAAAACGGAGGAGTTTCTGAGAGTTGAGCAGCCGCCGATAGCGGACCGGAGAGAATGTTGCAGATGCGCTGTAAGCGGCGCTTATCAATTCGCGAGAACGGGCGAGAAGCCGGAGAGGCGCAGCCGTCGGGAGCGGACTGCGGAGATTGCCTGGGGCCACACACACACACACGCACACCTTGCGGCTGGCAATGGCGGATATCTCGACGCGTTGCGAGAAACCCACGAGGTGGCGGAGTTGGCCGGATTGCCTCGGAATCGGCTCGAGCAACACAGTCGGCGCGAACGATTTCGGGAACTTAGCAGCCGTCGAGAACCGACTGCGAACAATATGCGAGAACTTGCGGGATCGAGTGGTTGATCGCTGAGCGACGGGTTCTCGGTTCTCTCGGATCGTGGAACTGGGCGTCGCACAATCGGGGAAAGTAGGAAAGCACAGGGCTCCTGGGTGTCCGGCAGCCGTCGGAAACAGACTGCGGATAAGATCGAGGACTTGCGGGATCGAGAGCGGATCTCTGGGCACGGGTCCTCGAACACTGTTGGTCGGTCTGCCGTCGGGAACGGACAGCCGAAATCGTCGGTGCGGGGGAGAACAACACGAGACCGAACGACTGATGGTGGTGGATGTCGGGGGGGGGGGGACAGTCCAATCCAGTGGCGTTGCCGCGGTCGAAGGCAATGCAAGCCTTGAAGACGCGGTAGGCGAACGGAACGTTGGAGACCGGGCCTCGTGGAGGAGGCGCGCGGGGTCCTTTTTATTTTTTCAAACACTTCTGACACCAAAAAAACCACGGGATTAGTTCAATGAAATTGAACTGAGTTGTCCGTAGGACTACGTCATCGAGAAATATTGAAAATTAAAAACTTTGAGAAAGCATTATGGCTGATTTTTAATCCCAGGGATGAGCAACTCTTGATTCCAAACCAACCACCATTTGAGCCCTAAATCCAACGCAAATAGTAGATACAGTTCGCTTACAGACCACAATAACCTCAGTCAGTTTCCACTTTTAGCCTCCCCGAGCATAAGTTAACCGAGTTTTGTGAAATTACGATCATTCGGGACCCGATCACGCTTGAATGTGGTCGTGAGGAGCGAATTAAACCGTAGCAGTCAGAAGCTCTCCCAAAGGGAACGATGGACTCCTTTCTTCAAGTCATTCGAGCCGCAAATGCATGTTGTCCCCAGAGAAGTCAATGGGAGGTGGCAAGTATCACCCATCTGGAAATCTGCTACCAAAGAAAACCTGGCGCGTTGCTGCATAGACTTCTACAGGAAGACCCATGATTCTGCTCGAATCCTTCAAGAATACAGACATGGTAGAGACGAAGCAAGAAAAGCAGAGTTCTATGAAGTATATAGTGTAATCTGGGGGGATGCCGATTAAATTTTCGTGTTTTTCCTAGAATTTCATAGGATAATTTTGGACTGGGCAAACCGCATCGCAGGGGAAGAACGCCTCATATTCGAAGCACCTTACAAAAAATTTAGGGCGAAATGAAGTTGAAATGGTTTCTAACAGGCATGAAAAGGGATCGGTATCACCCCATGGTGTCGGGTGATACCGATCATATGATTTTGTCGCACCTTGCTTAGGAAGGGACTTGGAAGACTGCGTTAATTAGTGTTTCTATATGTATCGGAAGCCATGAGAACGAATTCCACTCCTGTAAACCACAACAGTATATTCTGCCGCCGAAGTTGGCGCTTAGGCGATGAATCGATCTTGCATTGCAATCAGAGGTACTTCTCTGGGATCGAAATTATGAAAAACGATTGCTGCAGCTCTGAGCGAGTATTTCCGCCTGACGACATCCCTCATCGGTGCCTCAAGCTGTTCGGGATCGTACTTTCGACGGCGATGCTCTCCCTCAAGCCTTCTGTAGTGTCGCGGCATGATCGATATCACCCCTCCGTTTTGCGGGTTCCGGAAAGATCTAAATAAAAAAAAACGATGAGCCGCTTCTTAGTCTGACGGCCTACACAGGAAGGCATGGCAAGGCGCTATCGCTGGTAGAAATCTCCGGGCTCCGCGCTCGAGGATAAGAGAAATCCGCGCAACACTTTCCGAAGATTCGCGAACTCGTGAAATGACTGATTCTTTGTAAGAATTGCGGAAATCAACTCACAAAGGTTGGCGAAATGATGTTGACAACTTCGTTTTCGTGGAGAGTCAAAGCTTCCAAAAACATATTTACAAACGGCCGCTTCATCGTCTCTACGGAGTTAGGGAGTCGATTCGGGCAGCGGGCTGCTATGATCGGTCTCACCCCTGCTGATCGGTATCACTCCAAAGTACAGTATCTTATTTTTTTTCCACTCTTCCTCCACGTGAAGTTCAATGTAGGACATCAGAGATGGAAATCGATCTCGATTCCGTCAAACCCGATTTCTACATTTTCTCAGAGTTAAAGACATTCAACTGACTGATAGAATGCCGATATTTCAATGTTTACAATATAATTACCGTTCTCACTTCCCTACTCCACCACCAAAACATGATCAGATCTGACGCCTTCTCTATCGTCGCCATTGCTCACTCACTTTGTCAACTTCTACATCGATTTTTCGCCGAAGGCCTCAAAGTGCACAGTCTAAAATCAGTGTTCTCGTGACAACTTTCCCATAGTGGGTGACACACGTTCAATCCCCTGCGCCGCGATGTCGTCAAGCAAAGGATTGCATGAGTTGAACTCAGAACAAACAGTGAATCAAGACCAGAGTACAGCAACAATGGGATCGGCGCCAGCGTCAAAAGCTCTGACGTCTACCGAACGAGCCCGTTTGTGCAGAAAAAGAAAGGCACTCAATGCCCAACAGCCGACTGCGTCAAGCCATCCTCAAAAATCGGGAACTTCAACCGATGCGGTGAATGTTCCCTCGACAAGCGGATACCGTAAACCATGTTCAAGTGCTCAAAGCTCAGCATTGGAGCAGCTTACGAATACCTCCAGTCTGAATTCGATACAATGCTTCCAAAAGGAAAATCTGGGAACATCGGAAGAAGTTTCAACACATTTGAGCACTCGTGAGCGATGCCGAAGGTGGTACCAGAACAAAAAGTTCAAACAGCACCAGAACAACAGGTTTGAAGAGCATCAGAACCAAAGCGTATCTTCAGCGAGCATAATAATCGATCAACCAACCAACGAACAACATACGACTATGGAAACAGCGGCAACGAGATTCTTCGAAACCGCTTTCCTAAACCAAGAATTCGGAGTTCCATGTTCCGTTTGCGATAGAATCTGGTATCGACGTGATGTTCAGCCTGCGAAACCCATACACTCGTCAACCCTGGAAATCCTTAATCTCCCGGTGAACAACACCCTCCTCTGCCACACTTGCGCAGCATCATTGAAAGTACAGAAAGTCCCACAACTTGCCGTGCACAATGGATTTTCTTATCCGCCCGTTCCGGGGAATTTACCGCCACTGAATCCGATAACTAGGAGATTAGTGAGTCCTCGAGTGCCTTTCATGCAGATACGACGGCTCCAACATCAGTCAGGATCATTCGTTATTGTTGGACAAATCATCAATATACCAGTGGATGTACAACAAATGGTTAAATCATTACCACGCAACCTTGACGATGATTTCTCCTTCAACGTTTGCCTCAAAAAACATATTCTTCACAAATCTTCCGCATATTTCGGTCTGGTGACGATAGCTGAACTCAAAGCGTGGCTAGAATATCTACTTCAAACACCACTCTATCATCTATACGGCATCCGCGTCGATTGGGGTCTCCACCTAGGATCAGAAACCAACGCGGGAGAGGCCGATTTGGATGTCGTCAGTGCCGAAAATGATTGCGAAGCCCGAATTGCTAACNAAGAAACGAGTTGTTGAGCGACCTCGGAGTCGGTGACTGTCGAGCAAGACTCCGAGAGCACTGGTTTGTGTTCCTACGGTGTTAGTTTTTTAATTACAGACCGCGTGCCCTGACTTTTCGCGGAGGCTCGTAGCCCTCCTTCGAAGCCGTTCGTTTCTATTCGATCCAAGTCGTCCCCCCGAGACGAACACTACCGGTAAAAACCTCGCTGCATAGCGCGTGGAGGCGTTTCTTTCCGACAATGATAGCGAGCACGTTTTTACGTCTGGCACTACTTTTGGGCGCTCGTGTTTGTGTGCCTCCTCGGGTATTTGTCAGCCTCGGAGAAAGTGGTCGGGGTGTTAGAGTCGCTTTGTCGCCACGATTCGTACGACTTCTATCGGGCGTCCCAGCAACAGCAGTAGCCAATACATCGCCACAGCGAGTGCTATTGGCAGATTATGGGGCATGTGTGACATGGCATTGACAAAAAGTTGTCCGACTCTATCGGAAGAATCGTTTTCAACTCTCTGTTTCGCTAGGAATGCATTCGCGACGTCAACTCATGTTGGGCGAGCGGCAGTTCTGCTCGAGGTCGGCTCGGCAAGTATTCATCCAAGGCCAGGATAGTTGAATAGCTCGCACGAGTTGGATGTATTAATAATGGGAATCTACAAAAAAAGACGACAATGACGAAACCCAGAGCGACAATCTGTTGAGTGGGAGAAGGGTTTGGCGGAAAAACACAGCGACCTTCCGCTTTGTCCGAGGAATGAGTACATCGACCGAACAGACCCAGCTTCCACGAAGCCCGCAAAACCGTCCTTTGTTGGTTATGGGTGTTCGGTTCCTGCATTGCCGAAACGTCGGGAGACATCCGAAGGAGAGACATGGGGAGGGAATTACCGGAGCAGAAGGGAACAGCTGACGCCTCGACCGTGGTCCTGAAATCCTGGAGCTCCCGTTGTTCTCACAGCGAATATCGTTCGACCCAGTTGAATGTTCGGAGACTTTTCACTCGTCGGTCACAGACCTCAGACTGAAGCACGAATCGGGACCTCGTTTGAAGATCTTCGACTTCAATGCCATACTCGAGTGAATGAGATTTCTGAGATGCCCTAGAAGTTCAGCAACATTCCGACTTCAAATCCCACGAAATCAAAGAAATCATAACGGAACTGGTCTTTCTTAATGGTGGAGACGGGCCCTAACTTTGCATCCCTCGTCTGCACGCCATGGAGCAGCTGGTCATTATGAGTAGCGACGAGAAGTCCGTTTGCGTGTTCGAGAGAGCCAACTACGTTGAGAACTCCGAACAGTCAGAAGTTAGAGAACAATCTGATTCCGACTTCGAGCCAGATGGTGGTCGGTCAGTCAGTCAGGCACCCAGAGGACTGACAAATCATCCGACGAGAAATGGAAAGCCAACAAGTGAGCTCTTGTCTGCGATACATTACCTGAATTGAGCTCACAGCTCATTTCGCGCCGTTCGGGTCTTTTCTGACCTTCCTCCTCATCGTCCTGTACTGAACGGGATCCGAGTCATGGTTATCTTAATTAACTTTTCTTCGAATATCTTGAAGGATCAGACGACTCCTGGGATCGACTCCTGTTATGTTAACAAATCTCAGTGGAGGAAACGACCTCAATCATTGTTGCTGAAGCTTCCGAACCATTGTCTCCAGACAGATATTCTCTAAGACTTCGTGGAAAGCACTTGGCGCGAAGGTTGTCCGATGCACGAGTTCTCATGTCCTGAGTTTCTCCCGTAAGAGCCAAAGTGTTTGGAATGTTCTCATTTTCTCCGGCAACCCAACTCATTTCGTCTCCACAGCATATTTGGACCGAAACGCTCGGGTTTTCGCTCAAGTTTTAGAGGAAACTCCAAAAAAGTTCAAGAGGAATTTCAATCCCAAAAACAAGTTGTCTCGAGCGATCCTCCGAATTTCGCTGAATCTTGAACGTTCATGTTGTCCTCAGATATTTTTGTCACATTCTGGGAGATCTTTGTGCTGCACCAGGGGATCAGGCTCGAATATGAAATCGATGAAAGAGAGCAGCCGAATCGTCCAACATCAAGAAGAGCAAGTCTCATAAGAATATCGAGGAGGAGATATATCAGAGGACACGGTTGGTGAGAAGCTGCGGTAGTTCGGTCAGACTTTGTCGGCTCTGTGTCAACGCCCGCATTTTCGAATTGTGTTTTCCCCCTACCCGGATCTTCACGCACCTCCCACCAGAGCAGATACGGACAAACAAGCGTCGTCGCACACGATATGTCTCTTTGGAGTCTGTGTCCACTCGAGCCCGCTCCCACGAGAAGGAGACCCATGAAATTTGCTGATCGGCGCGCCCGTACCGGAACTAAGATAACTTCCCTTGACACACATCCACTATTTGCCCCTTCGCCCGTCCCCCTGCTCCTCACCCCCAACTCTGAGAGTCAACCAATCTTTCGCCAACAGCGTTGCAGTTGCCTCCATGGTCGTATCTTGTATCTCATGCCAGCATCAACAAATCGTGTCTGACTCAACGCATCTGGACAGCCGTTATGTCTTGGACACGTGCCGCCGCCGAGCGAGTCCCTTACCTAGTCTTGGTATATTCCTCCCGAAGAAATAATCTGCCCCCTTCCTGTGCAAGCTCTGTCGGGGGGCGGACATCGAGTTGGGAGCCTCTGCTAAGACAGCACTTGCACGGACGTTGCTTGGAGTGAGCGCCAAAGTTTCGAGAACAGGGGATGAATTATCGTCAACTTTCGGATTGAGAGATCCGGAACTTGCAGCGTATACAGGGAATCCAGAATGAAGTTTTCCATACAGCGAATTCTTCCTTCAGGACGTTTGTCAACGTTCGAACAAGACGTTTTTCCAACTCCGCTGTCGTGGCCTCTTCGAAAGTCATGGAGAAGTTTTTGCGGATTCGTGAGAGAGATGCATTTCGATCAAGAATTCTGTGGAAATCCTCTATGAAATGCTGGTTCGTGATGCGGGGATCGGATTCTAGCAGCAAGAGCGAGAGTCGAAAAAGCTCTCCACGATTGCGGACAAATCACAGCAGTTTCGAACGATCTCGGTTCGAGCTCCGAGGCCACAACGTCCATCGAAACCAGCTCGTCGCCCAAGCGATTTGTGGTTGGGGTGGTCTATCGCTGCAACATCAACTTAGCCGTGGCAACAACGACAACAACATATCACATGTCAAAGCCAAGAAGTGGGTGGAAGAGTGCGCGGGTTTCTTGCTTCGTTGCCCCTGTGGGTCAATTGATCTCACGATGTCGATGAGATCGGTGGAAGCGACTCGGTTTCGTGTTACAGGTCTTCCTGCGTCCTGATAGAGGTTCTTCCCAGTCATTTCGATTGCGGCCGAACGGCACGCACGGATCCCGCTTGCAGACAATGTGGGTCTGCTTTTCTCTCCGAACGAAGTATTTTGCCGGGGCCTTATCCCTGTAACCATCGCTGGCTCATTTGGTCAGCATCGTGCACTCTTCCGCACAAAGCCGTCTCTAATGGAAGACAACCCCACCTAAGCGTTCTCTGTATCAATTAATGATGACGTCGGAGCCAACGGGGATTCATGATCATCAATCTAAACTCCTACCATTGATAATGTCGTTGTAGCTGTTCACGATAAGCTGCGCGAAAACGTGACTCTTCTGGCGGTTTGCGTCACGAGCTCCGATCCGTAAAAAGCATTCTGGACGCTTCGATTCCTGCGCGCACGGAAATAGCGGCGTCTAATGCAACATTAGATGATCGCTGGGATCATCATCGTCGTCGTCAGCAACCTTACAGAGGAGTCGGCGGCGGCGGCGGCAGCGGCAGCGGTGAGTGGCTGCCCACGAAGCAGCTAAATAGACTTTTCATGTAGCCATCAGTCCAGGCAACCCTCGTTGATTTATGGTGCTCTAGCTAAATGGGGTAAATTGGGTTTTAGAGAATGAGCCACTCCGCCTCTCGCTCCGCTAGTCGGGGTTGCTCTTCCAACTCTGTGCTTAATCACACGCACTCCGCTGTGAGGTGCATCCATCGGAGCGACTGCGCGAGCGTGCGACAAAAAGCGAGAAGCCAACGTCAACACAATTCTCATCATTTCACGAATCAAAGCAGAGGGACTTATCCGAAAGACATCGTCGAAAAGCGGAGCTTCGAGCCTCCACGAGGAGAAGTCAGACCTGTTATCCAAGGTGGGCGTGTCGCCAAATTGGAACGCGAGCGCGAAGTGATTCTATTCTAATCGAGATCGCGATTCGATATATTGAGAATCCTTGTAGATCGGGCTTCCGATATAAAACTACGTTTCTGCAGCTGTCGGAAAGGAAACTCTGATCCTGCTTTCCGAGGGAATGGCATTCCATTTCACCTGCAGTGTCAGTCGAAATCAGCGTAAATGACCAGTGATCAAGATTAGGAGCGGAACAATGAGGTGAAAGTAATTCGATCGCACCGAGAACTTTAAAGCTTACGAACGCAGTCCATCGAAGGACTCATTGCCAGCAGTGTCTTCGTCCTCCCCAACCAACTCCAAAAGCTGCGGGGCGTGACTGGGTTGCTTGATTTCGAGACTTGGACTCTCGTCGAATGACTCCGATCACCTTATACAAGTCTTCACACGATGCAGAAAACCGTTTGAAGATTCTCGTTCAACGAAGTCTTCGAGTAGCTCGGTGGCCCGGTCGAGGAGCGTTGATCCAGAGAAGGAGTTCTGGTGGACACTGCACCGCGAGGTTATGGCACCAGTTTAGGCAATCTTCATCGACCGGGCTGAGCAAACTCGTTCCTTCAGATCTGTTTATCTACTCGAATGGCATGTAACGGAGCCGGATCTTAAGCTCACTTACAATTCGAAGCTGTTTTCCACCTGTATCGGGGAAGGGATCTATTTTCGTCTACTATGGCGTGCAGTGAATGCTTCTTTTTTGAGCCGCTCTTCGAGTCAATGAGAGAAAGCATATCAATGGAGCCTTGCTCTGGATGAAAATAGAAACCAATCATTCAGACAAAGCTTTCGTACAGGATACAAGGTCGTGAATCCACTACGGATCGGATCGAGCGAATGTTTGCGTCTCGGGGAATTTCGACGCCATGAACTCGGCGGTCCGATCTAGTCGCGTTGTTTCTTCCGGAAAAACATCAAGGATTCCCTGATGAGAAACTCGCACTGTCCACGAGATCACCAGATCGAAGCTACTCCCGAGCTCGATTTCCACACAGACATTCCTGTCATCGTTAGTGACTGCTGAACCGTCGTGATATGGAACGCAGCATCAGATTTGCATCAGGTGCATGCCGATCCAGCTGACCTCACGTTCTCTCGATTTTCAAACCTCACATTCGTTGAATGATGAAATCGTCCATAAACCAGACGACCACTCTTTTTGCTTTTGCGTTCTGTTCTGTCTCCTTCTGCACGCGTGCCGCTCGTCTCACCGATTGCGACATTGTGGCACATTTCGTTCTCCCGATGGTCCGAGGTATTCGGAAGCCTCTGTGTCCTGCATCCAAACGTATTCTGCTCGCCCGAAAATATTCCTTTCTCAGCCTCATTTCAGAGATGTCGTACGCACTACGACAACGCATTGTTGAGGACGACGGAAAGACGGAGGAGCAAGGAATCGCCATGGTTACTTCTTGTTCCAAGTACCCCACTCGTAGACCTCGAGCGGACATTTGCACAATTGTACAGCACTGCTGTGCATGATGGAAAAGAGTCCTGCTTTGGACAACGTGATGACAACTGGATAAACTTTTCGGTAGGCGCTGCACGTGAGTGATTCGTCGAGAATGCTTGTTGAAAACAGCATCACTTTCTTCTCCCCAACTCGCTCTCATCCTCAGAGCGTTCTTACTGCCTAGACAATCTCATCTCGCGTCTCCGTGAGGGATCGCGTTGTGAGGGTTTGTGCTAGTAATTTTGAAATCTCAGCATAAATGAACAGGAACAGCTCCCTTTGTCGCGATATCCTGCACCGGAATCCGTATCATCTCCTCAGAATAATCCATTTCACACGAGCTCATCTGTTGCGCTCCTTTCCTTCTTCCCGATCGACAACTACGATCAATGAATGTTCCGACCCAGAACTTATCACGAGGGACGGTCATGTTCGGTGGCCGAATCGGATAAGGGGCCAACAAGCGGCATTTCATCTATTTCTAGCTTACTCTTTTTCCCTCTCCGTTGGGGATGCCAAATACGTGCCGGGGATGCTGCCTATTCTTGGCCAATGCTTTGTGCGGCTCTGTATGGACTGAAGTTCTGAGCAGAGGGTAGATTTCCTTCGTATGCAGTCAGAAAAAGTATCGCGCGTCTTGTCTCTATCGACACGACTTCCTTTGTCCTCCAACGGTTTTCGGTTTCATTGAGGCCAGGAAGAGGATTTCGCAATCGGCGCTGTGATCGTAGAGCTCTCCCGTCGGATGTGAATGAAGTGAGGTCTTGTGCTCCGCGAATCAAGAATTCGCGCGTCTTCTCGTGTTCCAGAGTGCCCGATGTCACAAAAGACGAAATTCGCTGGATGCCACAATAGTTGTTCCGAAAAACGAACCTCGAGTACGCCTTTGCGGTTCAGGGATTCTTCCGAATTCCTTTTCGGGTGATTGATTTCAAAGTGGCTCGTGAGAATGTACAAGCGATCCCGAAATATAGCAACCTCGGAGTTCGTGTCCAGGTGTACCAGCATGGAACCGGAATTCTCTCGTTGCGCTCAACCGACAAGTTCGCCTGTCGTCGTTTCCTTCGAAAACCGTATCTTTCCGCTCGCGTCTATCCTGCCTTTTCGTCTGCACACAATAGGACTCCTAGCTTGAGCATTGTCAGATCTGAATGGCTCGGAGGAGTCCGATGGAAAGTTCAAAATTGCGCAGCGACACGAGGGAAAATCTTCGTTCCTCCTTCTGCCAGAGGTCAGTGAACCAGGGCGGGGAATGGAGCATCAACAATGTGATTCTTGGAATGTTTTGACGCGAATTCGTCTCTGTTGAGGGGACAGAATGATTGTACTTCGTCATTCATGTTAAGGTTTCTTGTGTAACAAAATAACACCGTCAAGCAGAGTCCAGGATGAACTGACCATGTTTCGGAAGGCGGTAGATACCCAGGAGATTTGACTTTTCGATTCCTGTGAGCGGAAAGTTGCCGACTTTCGATGGTAAACAAAAAATAGCGAAAACCGACGATATTTCCGACATGACGATGTCGGCTTCTACCGAATCGTTGGTCCTTAGGTCATGAGTTTACTAATGACTAAGCCGCGGTGAAATCAGCGTATTTCAAATCGATAACCAAAATCGAGTGTTTTGTTTCCATGGTCTCATTGCCAGAACAACGAAATTCAGACTCTTTGGTTCCACTCAAATCGAATCAGGCTGACACGGTCGGTGGGAATGACACGTCCGAAGCCGCGAAGTTCGAAGCAGAGGAAGCGCAGAGAAGTCAAGAGAGCCCAAAGGTCACCGAAACGGCCCAGAACGTCAAACGAGCTCGTTCAACCTCGTGTTTAACCTCTGTTTCAAAACATCCGGGCACCACGAAATTCCATCAATGAGTAGGAGTGATGTTCATCCACCTAACCTGCCAAAGTTCGAGCCCCTGACGGAGCGGCTCGTCTCTCCGTGGATTCTTTCCATGCGGATCCACAGACTGTGCCGTTTCGATTCTTACGGTGTTGTTGGTCAAGCCACAAACGTTCTCGTCGACGTCGATGCGATGATAAAGAGTTGACCTCAGTCTTTAGACGATGATTCTTCATTCAATGTCAACTTGAAAGAGAACATGATATACAAATCTTCGTATCTTGATGAGGAAGTTTAATGTCAATAAATGGTCATGGATCTTGATCCAAAAGTCAGTTATCAATGACTCAAACTCTGATTCGAATGCACAAGATTCATCGGAGGACGGCAGATTCTTATGTGGAATGAGGAGCATTCTTTAAATATAGCCCCTAGTGAACATGGGGGACTCATTTTTGATGAATTTGCCGGGGAAATGCTTTCTGCCAAAAAGAAACACGCTCCCTTCCCTTGCTTAGACGAACAATTCCATGGAATATTGTTTCGAGGAGTGTTTTCCATCCTGACTCCTTGGACAATCAAAGCCTGGCTCCGCGCTTTCGCGCAACCCGGGACGGTAGTGTGTTCACACTACCTCTGAGGCTTTTTCATTGGAACCCTCGATTTGGTATGAAGACTTTCAAAAAGGCAGTTGGTTTCCAGACAACGCTTGTTCAGTGACTAGGATTACTCGGTACTCCTGGTTTCTACTTCTATATCTGCTCATATGAGCAATCCCAGAATCCATTCTCCATCGGAGCCCTTGCGGCAGAGCCTGTAGGTAACTGCGCCGTTATTCGAAGCTGTCGCCACATCAGCTGACCTCAGTGCGCAATAAAGATGCTCGACGGTATCCACTAGAGTTCCTGAAAGAGCTCAACTGTTGGAATAGTTTCGCATCGAGTTCAAAGAGGAACTGCCTTCCAAGATATAGATGCGATCGGAGTCTCACGGAACAAAGTTCGAAAAACGAAGTCGCACGATGGCCCACAGATCCAGAGATGGGAATATGAATACAGAGTAGCAATCTGAAGATATGAGTACTCGTTTTCATCGAATATGTTCATGATTCCTTCAATTAACAATGAAGATGGAGGATCTGGGAACGTGGTCGGGCATTTTAGAGCTTGCTTCCCATTCAGCGTTTACGCTTTAGGAGTTATGATTCCCTTGATATGAAATCTTGTTATCTGCCTCGACAGCGTTTGAGGAGCTCTTACACCACCGCCAACGTCAACGTGAGTCGAGGAGCGTCTTTAGTTTCAAGGAAGACAGTGAACTTTCCAGTCTGTTGAAACTCGGACTCTTGGCAGTAATCCAACGCACCCGGAAACTAATTGGAGTCCTCCATCAACTCTCTGGTTTGCACTCATGAGCGACGAAATGCGACGTTGTAAAGAAACACATTTCGCGAGTTCGTAGAGTCTCTGCTGTGACCGAGGGATCGGGATTAGAATAATGCAGCCGCTGCCGACGCCTCTTTTCAGAACTACAATGAAGCTGTCATGAATGAAACGACTCGCGTCAGTTTCCACACTCGGTTCCCTTCATCTAGAACGCGTGACAGAACTGTCAAACTTTGCGCGTTGCAACAAGCTGTCATCCGAGCCCTGTTTGGGAAGGCGCTCGACTTTTTTTCGAAACCTGATCAGTCTCACCGATCGGGGGTGTGAACCACAGGGTTCGTTCCAGAAACTTTACTCGCACCTTTCCCCTCGAGGGAGGAACGACGACGGCTTGTTCATCAAACCGAGCATCGTAGAGATCATCATCAACATAATTATCTTCGTCATCTTCATCAAGGAAATTTTCCGAGGCTGAATCACAAGAATGATCCACACGAAGACAACTGGCTCAGACCCGAGCGCTCGAGCGCGAACATAAAGAATCCGAGGGTGGAATAACTTAGGAGCCTATGGGAGTTTCTCGAGGAGGGAATTCGGGCTCTTGGCGCTATCACGGCACTCGTTAACGGCCGACTCCCACGAACTGCGGCTTTTGAGTAAAAGCACGAAGGCAGCAAATATCTCGTTGTTCGCGACGCCGGCGCCGCGCTCGTGTAAGCAAACCATCGCGCCACTTCAGTACTGATCTCTCTTCTGACAATGAGTCCTCAGCAAGTGCCCTCAGCATTGCTCCTGAACGACAGGATCGTCACGATTCTTGTCGCACCTTCCACCGTGGACTGACCGCAACAAACCGGGAGCCGACCCGGAAAAGGATTTCCAACGATCACTCGAAGATTTTCCCGTCGGTTCCGAATTCGGAAAAACTTCAGAAGAGAAGCTTCCAGGGCAGCTCATTCTCCTGCTTGAAATGTTCGTTAATAGAGACAAGGCTTCGTGCTCGTTGGGCGTTTCCGTCATCCGAGTTCGATGTTCATCAACCAAACTGGAACAGTATTTGAGCATGGTGCGGAAAGAGAACGATTGAACGTGGGAGCACGAATTCTCGGGCAAAGTTCGAAGAAGTCTTTGAGCAAATTCAGATGATCAAGCCGAGGCACTACAGTATTTAACTAAGTTCGTCGTTGTTACATCAAAATCGAGGAGACATTCTATATCTCTAACTAACAACCGCCTCTGAGAGCATAATCGTTCAAGTTCATCAGGTGTTCAAACTTCTCGACCACTGCGTCTGAACTTCTCTTTTCATTCCTCGAAACAGACATCAAGGAACGCGATTGAAGGAAACAGTGGAGACTAAAGCGCGTTCGGATGAATTGAGGGAGGAATAGTTGACAACTGGGAGATTTCGCGGCTCAACTTGGCCTCCCGAGCGTCGAAATGAAGACGATGCTCCCCTCCTCGTGCTTCATCAAGCTCCGTCCCAATGCAGAGATGTTTTTCCAGCGACTCCACCACTATTCTTCAAATTTGAAGCGGAAAAAATGTAGAGCAGAAGAGAGGACTAAGTCCCCGCGAGATGAACGAAACAGCGAAGGAAGATCCGAATGAAGGAGAAGTATTCGGCGCGTCGTCGAGGGACAATGAAGCAACGAGAAAGCGACAAAGATGAGAAACTCGACGAATCGTCAGAAGAAGGAAAGAGAGAACTGGTGGTGAGACCAAACTGACGTGGATTTCATTGAAGAGCTAACTTCGCAGAACTAGACGGACTTCATCAAGCGTATGGAACTCAGCTCTAGTCTTGCCTTCTCTTTTTTTTTTGTGAGTTTCGAGTGCTCCGTCTTCGCTTTGAGCGGCAGCTGGGACAGGGCTAAATGACGCGTGTGATTCGTTCGTGGTAAGTCTGAGAAGCAAAGGATTAGATTACGTGTGAAACGCTCCTCATTTAGTTCCCACTCAGTCGAGAATTCGGAAAACTGTAAAACGAATTCGTCGTCTGAGGCTTTTGCGGCCGCGCCGATCGCGAGGAACTCTGAAAAGAAGCAAAAACAAACGAACGAACGAATGAATGAATGCGGAGGGAACGCCAAACATTGAAGAGAAACAAAAGTAGAGTCTCACAATTCTTACTTTTGATGGGTGTACGAGCAGAAAAAGAAAACAAGACTTCTCGCAGTGATCGAATTTTTTATTTTCAATTCAGAAGATTGCGAGCCTCGATGAGTCTGTGTTGTCTCAGTCAGACCTTAACTCCCGTTCCAGCACCGAGAACGGCGGACGGAAATATCGAGAGGGTATAGAGGAAAGGTCATCGCTTCTCGTTCGGATGCGCTCAGACTCGAGCTGCTCGAGGAATGCCGATGCTGAATGTGCTTTGAGTGCACGGCTCCGATTCCGTCGGGGAATTCCATCAGGGTCATTCAGCTTCTAAAAAGGTCATGATCTTAGACTGCCTTTCATCTTGGCATGTCTCGGGAATAATTTCATCAGTCTCATCGCGCAGGATCGAAGATGTCCTCCGAAGGCAGCAGCTCCCGATTCGCGATCGCGCAACAACTTCTCCTCGTAATTTTCCCCTGATGTCTCGCAATACGTTCCATCAGAGTCATATAGGGCCAAGACCCGAGGGTTCCGAGAGAGGTTGTACCAAGAGCAAGACTCGTTCAAGCTCTCGTGGAAGGAAAGATCGTTTTTGATTATAACACGCATCGTCCCAGTCGTCTCCAACGAGACCCATTTATAGGGGCTCTTGTCGTTGATTCATGTTAATCATCACCCTCTCCCCATAGAACGTCACCATTCCCTTTTCCTGGATTCAGCGATTTCCGCATTTCTCGATTGTAAGGGTCGAGCTCCGAAGACGCTTCGTCACGACCACGACCTGAGCCTTCTCCCTCAGTATCCATCGCGTGAATCCATGAACGAAATGATCATCTCTTCTCTGGCTGTTTGAAGTAGAATAGTTCCCCGAGGTCGCTTCCATACAGACCTTCGCGAACTCGATCGAACACATTGGAGTGACTAGAGTGCATGGGTTCAGGATCAATCCAGGATACCATTCGTTCACTTAGGCAGTCTGAACCAGAATCTGGATTTCGCGCTCAGTGAATTCTATGGCTGGGGCACGAGCCCCCTTGAATCCGACCCCATTCATGCCACAAGTCAAACGTAGTCTCATTTTGTTGAAACAGCATACATTACAGCGTTCCTGCCTCGGAATGGCGCGAACAATGAGATGGACTCCACGAGTACAAGGAACATTACGAAGAATTCAACTTGGCAAGATGTCGGTTGAATTGGACAACGATATCCTCCTCCGATGCGAGAAAACTCCTTGGAATCTTGGAAAGCGCCCAGAGATGTTGTAGAACTATAGTTTGTTCTGCTGAGAAACATATAGGTACAGGTTCTAACCCCATTTTCACTTCACTGAATTCGTTCGGGCATTTTTTTCGGTGTTCTACTCAGGGAGAGTTGCTCAACTCCTCACTCAACGTGGAATGGATATTCGCTTCCCGGAGAGCTGAGTCTACTCCAACTGCACAGCAGGGGCGCCGGGGCGAGGCTCTTTACGTAACTTGGGACTTATTCGAAGAATCCAGCGTCACTCAATACTAGAGTCATCAGGAACGGCAATATGTGTAAATGGACGACGACCGACGACGGGAACGAAAGCTTTGAGCCGGGGAGCGATAATATCGTGGAATTTCTTCACGGCATGTTCCCTCCGATGCTGACAACAGGCCGCCCGTCGCGTTCATTTTGAGAGGGGGCTATTGCCGCTGCCGTGAATTGAGCCTTGATTCTTGCTAACGATTCTGCTCTCGCGACCGAAGCGCCTATCGTTGTCTCGCAAATTCTGCTCCCTCGCAGGAATCGCTGTGAGTTTGTATGCGCAGAACTCAAGATATTGGTGGAATTCCGACGGAGTTTTAACTGCATTCAGAGTCCACGTCGGAGCCACCGGTCAAAGTCTCGAAGACGTCCGGAAACTCAAATCGTTTCGTTTTCAAGAGGCATTGAAACAAAACTCCAAGACATTGAGATTCGGGAACGTCATCCATGTCCGGAGACCCGTGAAGACGAGTTTCAAGCAGTTTTCGGAATACTTGGGCCTGACGCATCGAAGTGAATTCGTCTTTGAAGTTTAAGATTCCGCCGGTTTTCAGCTGCCTGGGTCTTTTGAGAGTTGCCGATTCTAGGCAGGGATTGATGAGAAGCCACGGCAACGACAACTTTATCTTCGTCCGTTTTTTTCTCTTCGACTCGAATGTCTACGTCATAGAATGTCTCAAACATTCGAGACAGCGGAGAGGAAGGAGGCGACGAACATTCCAAAGCAGACAACAGTTCAAAAGGCAAACTACTCATCCACTCCGCAAACTTGTGAGTCTCAACAAAAGCCACTCGAGCAAAACAGCAGAATCCCGCCCTCGAAAAGATCTTGTCATCGAGACTTGCGACTTGTTGTTCTCCTCCTTCTCCTTCCGCAGGCAAATGAATCCTCCATGACTCGACTGCGTACCACGATTACTCGATTCCTTCTTCGTCGGAAGCGGAAACACCAGCGTCGTATCTCAAGCAGTCGAATTCTGAGATTTGCCACAATTCGCCACTCAAACAGGGACAACTTTTCAAGTGCCGCCGCGGGTGTCAAGAAGCGACGCAGCGACTTGAAAACTTGTGCATCGTTCTCGGCAATTGTTTAGTAAATCCGTCGAGATAATTAGCTGAATCCTTGTTTCTGCGGTCAGTTTGAATCTCAGTAGGAGTACACCACGGACGTCCATCGTTCCCGGCTCGCTGACCAGTGCGGGGGTGCACCGAATAGAATAGCATCATCCAAATGCACAAGAAATTGTTTGATGGGGATCCTCGAGATACCCAAAGTGCTCAGTGAATGTCGTTTGCTATCCTCATCGTACGAGCTTTCGATTGAGACCATCCAGGAAGATGTAGGAGCAAATTCAAAGAGAGGAGATGTAAGAAAAAGCCTGTCATGCGTCATCCAGAAGAGTCCCAACGGGGGGAGGAGGGAAAAGTCAGATCAGACAACTGAGAAAGGCGACGTCATATGGAAATGAAATGAGAGACGGAAAATGGCTCGAGCTTCTAAGGAAACAGTGCGTAGGTCAAGGAAGAAAAGGTTCGCTAAAACTCGAAGATGCATGATTTCATCATCGGAGCATTTCGAGAACGAAATGCATAGGTAAAGGTCAAGGTCCTTGGTGCGTCCTCAACTTCGGGATGACCCCTCTCGTATCAATCGGATGGAACCCCAGCAGACGCTAGTCACGATTTTCTCGGAGGTTGACAACATAAGATCCACTTCGGGTTGATGAGTTATTCAGCAACCGATCGCGTCTGATTTCACAGACCCTGGGTCTACGTTATCCGTTATTTTACCGAGCTTGAGAGTACTACACCTACTAGAAGACCATTCTCATCGGCATCGGTGATAGAATATGGATTCCACGCGGCTTTCCGAAACAAATCCATGAACTTCTAGAATCGACTCTTCACAATACAGAGTTCCAGTGCAACGATTTTATGGTAAATGCCTCAGTTCTGGGAACTCAGCCGGCATCCAGTCCTTCTGTCGTCACATCAACCTCGGGGATTAGTTCTGAGGATTTTGGAAGAGTTCATGGCATTGTAGCCTCGCACAAGAAAAAAACCTTAATCTCCCGAGAAAACAAACAACTGCGACTTCATTCCAAGCGTGTTATGTTAGAAGTTCAAGATTCCTCACATCCGACCATTTCAAGGTCGATGCATGCGAGCAACTTTAGTTCTGAATCTCTTGCCACAGAATTCAAGGGGATATCTCCTCACCAGGTCCTAAATGAACTGAATTACTCCGTGTTGTTTGTTTCCGTCGTATCATACCTCTGAAGAGCTGAGGCGAAAATTCGTTTGTGGTCGGATCCTCTACATATATGTATTGACTCTTACTCAACATCGCGCAAACAGAAAGCTGCTCCATTCAGTTCGTAACAAATTGGTGGAAGTGTCATCAGACGAGACGACGCGAAGTCGCATCTGATTCGTGAATTCGTGGTTTGGAGTAGTGTGTTCAAGAAACTTTTCTGTCTCTGAGTTCAGAGCTATGAGATGTTTTCTGAGTAACTGAATTAGCTCAACACTTAACCCATGGTCAATTTCCGAGGTGGACAGAGATTTGAGGTAGGCGTTCAAGTGAGAGGTGTTTCGTTCAATGGAGAGCAAAGTATGTACTCTTGATGGGCTAGCTAGTCAAGATTAGAGATGCGTCAGAACTGTGATTGATGAGCCTCCTGACATTCACATTCTACGAAATAAAAACAGAACGAAAAACCCAGAGAAGGCTTGGCCTCATCCGAATTCCCTCAACTGATGCCTATGGGAGTTCTCCGACTTTTCCTCGAGGCTGAAGGCAAAAAACATTTCATGATGCAATGTGAAGACGCTTCCAATCTCCCAAAGTAATATATTCATCAACGTTCAACGGTCAACTGCCCCATCTGGTATGGACACTGCATCAAAACTTCCCCATTCTTGCATTCTCGTTCCGGAGGTGGAGCCGCACACCTTCCTTCCTTCCTTGCAATGACGAGATTTCTCGATCTTCGATCTGAGTAGGTCTTAGACTTCTCGAGTTAAAGAAGAAACGACGGTTTGCTCACGACCCTGTAGAAAAGGTTTCAATTCTACCATTCACGGAATCTACTGCTTGCAGGTTTCGGGAGGAGCTTACGGGAATTTTTTTCGGAGAGTTGCGGAGCTAACCTGTCGATTTCTTCGGCGGAATGGCGGGTGGCCTTCGTTGCAAACACGGTTTTGTCCAAGGTAGGAAGCGTTATTCGAACCGGAGGAACGTAGTCCAGTAGTTTTCGCGGGATAGCCAGCTGAGACTGGAAAAACCAACAAACTTTTGAGCCAGGCTCATACATTCTTCGTCCCTTCACTCAAGTCTTCGAAAACCCAGCGCACTTCTTTGTATCAAGAAACGCTTCTAAGCCTCCGAGAATATGGCTCAGCTCCCTCCGGCGCGGCGCCCAAGTATATTCGAGTATCTCGGTGGTTTAGTGAAGAGCAGGCGAATGAATACGACGAGACAGAGGGAGGGGGCCAAGGCCGAAAATCTCGAGAATCTCTTCAGAGAGTTCGCGCACGGCAATGAAAAGGATGCGCAGCGATGATTGCGGGGCGATTGTTGGCGACGTTCTTTTCGTCGATTACACCGACTTCACTCCAATTAAGATAAAGCAACTCGTCAGCCAGCCAGCCAGCCAGCCGGCTAGTTCGTCGACAACGACCTCTCGAGTTCCTCTATCTAGACGGAAAACTGTGGAGCTTCTCCCGTCCGAATCCTGAGAGAGTCCAGTCTGAGAATCGCCTCGAGCAAACTCGAGAAAGCTCCGCCGTCATCGTCGACGTCGTTCCTCCGGCGAGTTCAAACTCTTAAGTGGGAGCACTCGTAATAAGTCGGCACGGGAATCTTAGCGATCCTCGGAACGAACCATCGACGACGCCGAGCCGCAATAATGTGATACTCGTCGAGATCGACGAACGGAAGAAGTCCTTGTTGAGAAACGGATTGCTCCGTGATTGTGCTCGAAGCAATCAGGCTTCGATTGATTCGAAATGAGGGACAAATGAAGATTATTGTTTCATCCACCGATTTCAAGGGCAAGGAGCGGACGAATTCTCTGCTGTGGTCAATGGGAGGATCGAACTCAAAAGCATGAATTGTTCTCAATACACCGTGATGGAGGCGAGATGAAGAAAGAACGGAAACCTTGGATCGAAAACGGCGAATCACAAGCGAAAGACGTGATCGAGAAAGAGAATTGGGAGTCTGGAAGGAGTGAAGTTTTCAAGTTGTCACAAAGAGATAGCGAGATATCTGAATCGTGAAATTTTTGTCTTCTCTGAAACTCGGGGAGAGCACGAGCGACTCCTCACGAGCTTCTTCTCTAGGGTCAGCCTCGTTCTTGCTTTTATTCCCACTGTGGAAAGTGATAAAACTCACTGATCAGATCTCTGATACTTCTTCTCGTTGATTTCCCTCAATCGCCGGAATTTCTCCCTTTGCCAGTGTTTCCTGTTTTTCGGGTGACGGGTCTTGCAGGTGATGGGATGACAGCCCTCGGGTCAGGCGTCGTACACCCGTTCCGCTGTTGACCTCACATTCGTCCGTCTCGAATGCCCATCATTGTCATAGGGTGGAACGTAATGAGCGACGATAACGTTTCGACTCTTTTTTGGAAAACTTTTGCGCTCGTTCTCCTCAATCTGATTATCAGAACGGGCCTCCTTTATCACTCCCTTCCATCGATTCTCTCCGAGAGTCATCAAACTTCTCACATCCGGGATCTGCTTAACAATTCAAGGGCCATCAAGCAATCATCGCGCCAACGGTATCCTCGAGGTTTCGCAAGGGGTCAGAACCTTGTGCTCAGGAAACTGAATTCTCGACCTTTCTGAACTTCCCAATAAGCCGAGGCGTCGTTGTCCCATTCGCGAGCGTGTGCTGTTTACGGTCAAGAAGAGTATCTCAATGTCAGGAGGCCGCAAGAAGCGAAGGCTGAGTCAGTGGGCGCGAGTGACATTGTAAAAAAGTCACCAATTGTGGAACGCTTCTCATGGACATTTCCAATCGGAGGAATCCCACCGAGAGTATTGTGGAAATGCCACACAATTCAATATAGAGAGGGGTATATTGTTGAAATCCACAATACTCCCGCCATCCGTTCTCTGATGCCAGAAGCATCGACTGGTCATCTTTCTTGGCGTCGCAGCCGTACTCGACGACATTTCAAGGAGCACAAGAAAGGAGGACAGAACCGGTCCTTACGTTTCAAGAGTGAATGCGGGAAGCGGAAAGTGTTCGTGACTTCTGGGAGTTTTGTTTGATGTTCGCTCGGATGGAGAACAAACATTGAGAAATGGAGCCTATGCGAGAAACCTGCAGGAAGCGTGCGAACAGTGGGCTCCGAGGAGGTTATTGGGGCGAGGTAATAGGGCACTGCAGAAACAGAGCGGCTGTTGTGGCTAATGTGATCTGCATTGTGTCTAGGAGAATGCACAAGACTTCCTGAAACGATGCAGACAATGCCAGGCACGCAGGACACCACCACGAGCAATTGGTTCGGGGCGGAAACGCTGCGCTCACACCGATAGACCTGCGTCCGTCGCTTTATCGGAAGATTTTTATTTGCTCATCGGTGGACAGGATTGATCTCCGTCCAGCAGCAGCCGATCTCGTCCGCGCTTCGGCGACCGATAAAGCTCCCGAAAGGGGTTCTCAAAGTCGGAGCGAACGAGATCGAGCTGAGCGACGAGAGCCGGAAGGAAAAACGTCCACAGACGCCTCAAAAGAACGGATGCACACTGGGCGTTACTATCGACAGGCACTGCGGGAAGAGCACCCAGCGGGAAGCAACCAGGCGTTCCAGAGCACCGCAATTTCGAGTGCATAAAGACATTAATCACTGATAATGGAAGCGAGTCAAGCTGACCAACTCCAAGGCTTCATTCGTACGTCAGCGCTGCGACTCTTTTGCTGCGAAACAGCAGAACCCCGCCGCTCATAAGCCCTGGGCTCGAACCCGGCCTCCACGGTGAAATGCTGTCAGTTTTCTCGTGGGACAACCTTTCCTTTTTTACGCGAACCTATGCCTTTGAATCATCCGTACTAGGCGCAAGGAATGAGGTAGAGTTCGCCGAAGTTCTCCTTTTAGTCAGAAAGCAACACGTGTACAGTAACGAATGGGAGGAAAACTCACGATCAGGCGAGCCCCCGACGCACAGTGGTCTGAACTCACGGAAAATCATAACTTTTGAACGCGTCGACCGATTTTCCTGAGATTGTTTGTGGAAGTTCTGTGGGGGGCAAGGCAACTTTTGACCATATAACGAACTCGGAAAACGTCTGCTAAGATAGCGAAATTAAAAAAAAATGCACTAAATCGGCGATTGCGGCTAAACGGCTGGATGGATTTTGAATCTGCGAGCGGCATTGGAAAGCTGAGCCAATTTCGCATCTTTTTTTTTTTAAAAAAATTCTGTAGGACCGTTCGTAAGCGAGCTATTGATGACTTTCTCGGACTTGAATGCAGATGAAAAGGTTGGAAACAGGCATAAGAAGCTTGATGGTGTTCGGGGGCATCCAGGGCATCACATACAACAGCGTCCGACCCGCATCCGAACCTGGAGCCGCTGACGGGTGAACGATTTCGTTGAAAAAAGCAAAAAATAGCGTTTTCCCGCGAAAAAAAGCCGATTTGAAGGTAGACAATGCGCTAGGACGCTAACTTTGTGAACTGAATAATGTGTGGGAGCCACCGGGGCATAAAACGCTGCCATGTGCGACTTTGAGACGTTTGACGGGTGGACCACTTTTGCGAAAAAACTGAAAAAATCGTCTTTTTTTTCAAAAAAAATTAAGAATTCGTTATTTTTTCGCTCCGGAGAGTTGTTCTGCGAATTGCATCGGATAGTTCGGACGATTTCACACCAGATTGGTTTTTTGCGGGACAAGATAAACGCATTTTTCGAGGAGTTATCGACACTTTCGCGAAGTCATCAATAGCTCGCTTACGAACAGTCCTACAGCATTTTTTTAAAATTAAAAAGATGCGAAATTGGCTCAGCTTTCCAATGCCGCTCGCAGATTCAAAATCCATCCAGCCGTTTAGCCGCAATCGCCGATTTAGTGCAATTTTCTTGAATTTCGCTATCTTAGCAGACGTTTTCCGAGTTCGTTATATGGTCAAAAGTTGCCTTACCCCCCACAGAACTTCCACAGACAATCTCAGGAAAATCGGTCGAGGCGTTCAAAAGTTATGATTTTCCGTGAGTTCAGACCACTGTGCGACGGCTATGAAGCCTGGCGAGGTCGCTCGGGTCCTTCCTAAAGGAGCAGAAAGTGAGTTTGAGGACTTAGCAGACGGAAAGAGATGGGATGGAGAGGAAACTGAAGGTTTTCCATTCCGACCTGAGACCTAAGCTATCGAACAGGAATAATCTGATTCAATTTCAACGACACCACATGGAAACAATTTCCGGATCGTACAAAAGGATGAAGATGTACATAAACCTAGGTGACGAGGGGAGTAGAGGTGAAATAATGAATCCTCGAAAACAGTATCAGTTTGTTTCTTGTTTGGTTCCTCCAAGAACAGTCAATCATTTTCCAAGCTTCTGATCGTGGTATGGTGGCAACCGTTACTTTACGCCACAAACAAGCCCATTCATTCGCTCGTACATTACTGTTTGGAGCAGTGGTTCCTGAAGTGGTCTACGTACATGGACCCCTAAGGGTCCAGGCGACGCGCAGCGGGGTCCACGTCACCGGGAAGAAAAGACGGGGTTCATGGGGATGCGCAGCGGGGTTCACGGAGCCCGCTTGCATTTCGTAAAACAGATACCATTTCGCTCGAGGGACTGCATTTGAACACGAGCCCAGGCGGCTCTCATCTCTCTTTTGTGATGATCCCAGTTTGCGTTTAACACCTGGAGTTTAGGAACGGCGTGGTTATACGTACGTGGGGAAAAAGAAGTATGCGATGGATGTTCGATGATAGGCAACACCGCTGGATAATGGGCCGGGTTGATACTTGATTGAATGCGCAAGGATAGAACATTCTCGGAAACATCTGTCTTGGCCATCGATTTAGCTTTCGCGGAGACGTGCGGGTAGGGGTTCATGCTCCAGCTCGATCATCTGCTTCATGTGAGTATGATGGTGTATAGACGAGAGGAACTCGTCACGTGGTTGACTTCGATTCCGCCTCTCGTGCACTTGAGAAGTCGTCGAGACATCCTTAACATGTATCTAATATTCAGAAAAAGAACGGATATATTCTTGGTGGCATCTCTGTCTCCGTGTATCGTCATCAGAGTTTCGAGTTCCGTTGTCGATTTCGTTACAAAGAAAATAACTGGGACACTTATCGCAGCTCGCAATGACCTCACATCGAATCAGGAGGCTGTCAAATCAAGAGAAAATGTCGAAAATTTCTTTCGAAAGTACCTAATTTATTCTCCGCACTGACACTCGTTTTCGAAATCGTTCAGCAAAGGGTCCTCGGGCACAACGAAGGATCAGCAGGGGCTTCACGATGCGAAAAGGTTCGGGAACCACTGGTTTCGAAATCCTCGATTGATTCATTCATTCGATTTGGGATCTGTGAAGAATCTCCACAATGTATGGTCATCACTCCTGAGATATCTGGATGAAACGCACACAATAAGGATGAGTGAGACTGGGCAAGCATTGCCTGTTATCACAGTTGCTTGACGTTCAACAGGAACATATGATGAAATCATCATCCAGCGAGCACCTTCAAGGGTCTCTCGGAGTTCCATCTGAACGCTACTGTTCCGGTGGAATATTCGCTCTACATATATTCTCGGAATCAAAGAGCTCGCTTGCGAAACCACCATCAATCATCAACAGTCTTGGTCTATGACGTCTCCGTGCCCATCAGAGAATCGTCGGGGCTGCTGAAACCTCAAGGAGATTTCCGATGACGTGATGAGTTCTATTCGTTTGTTCCGCACGTGCGAGAGCTTCCGCCCAGTGCGAACTTCATCGCGATGTTCCAAACATACGTTTCTAATCTTCGGGCAAGATCAAGGCTCGCGTATGAAGCAATCGTCTCTTGTAAAATACTCAGACTGTAACGGATCCGGTTCCGCTTGACGTCCAAGAGGACTTGCTGCGCTAGGATTCGGGCTCTCGTATTTCCGCTCGGCCCTACACTTGGAGCATGACAACAAAAAGACCGGAGCGGCACTCGACTTCGCTGCGACTTTTCGTTGACCTCGAGCGGGGTCCCGAGTCTGATTCGAGGTCATGTTTCAGGAGGGTGTCTCACACATTCCATTTCAAGCCCCAAATTTCCGGAAATGGTTGCCGATTTCGCGATTCTGAGGATCTTATTATTGATCTCACACCGTATTTGATGCGAAACTGGGTTATCTGGAAAAATGAACATCACCGTCAACAGAGCCTTCTGTGACTCTAGCCGGACTCCATGGCGTTCCTCTCTGAATGGGAGCCACATATCGGTGATCTTTGTTCTAAGCTTCAGCCACCAATAATGCGGGTATCCAGCCAGCGAGCGATGGAGGAACAGAGAAGAGCGCCGGCTGCGGAATAAGGAAAGAGAAGCGACGGAGGCGAACGGCTGAAAGCTGTATTAATATATGGCAAGGAATGTTCTGGGGCTCTAATCCCCTATGTCTCTACAAAAGGTTGCCAATTTGCGATAGGGCGTACCTCAGCCGAAGCGAGAGGAAGCTTATTCCTTTTCTTTCTCTTACTTCCGTTCCCTCCGCACACAATGTGATCACATCGACGTGCGTAGAACAGAAGACAAAGCAAGATGACATCCTCCCTTGGCCCGAAATTCAGGATGTTCCCACTCGATCTCGCGAAGAACCACTCGTGTTTTTTGGTTTTTCGTCGATCGTTGACCATCTTCTTCTTCGTATAAATATATTGGGTTATTCTTTAGAATATACGAGAAGTGTGGTCCGACATTGCTTCGACCCACAGGGCAATGAGAATCAGAAATGGTTTTTGAGCGGAATAGCAGGAAAAAATTCTGAATGTTAGAAGAAATGCGCCCCCAACATTCATGCTCCACCACTGCTCGAGCTTGCTGTGCGCTCATATCAAAGAATCTCGACGCGAGGAGGGTCGACGACGAGAACACGACAAGTCCTCTCTGACCGGACGGAATTTCGTTTCGATTCGCGGATATTCAGAGTAATTAATTAATTTCCGTCGCGGTCGTCGTCACTGCTGTTGTTCCTCAACGTAAAAACTTTCCAGCGGGTCATCTGGACCTTTGAGGAGGAGAAAAGTCAGGGAAGGAAAAACGGGAGCTAACCAGGGATCCAACCGGAGCGTAGTGGGGAACGGGGAAAAAGTTCGAGAAGGCTGAGGGCAATAGAGGACTGTTTGAAGCATTCAGCATCGGAAGACCCCGAAAAAGCAGTTCATGGGGGGGGGGGGTAAGCGCAAAACACGGAGAGGTGGAAGTGAGGCACGGGAGGAGAAACGACGTAACTCCCGGAGCCGAGGTAATTTCCGCATTAGTTCGCTCGTAATGAAGTCCGTTTTATGCACAGACTTGCAGGAACATCGAATCGGACCGCATGTCAGTCGTCGCACTGTTCGGCCATCGTCTCCATTTTGAGATACACGATACAAAAACTTTGAATATTCAAAACTCAAAAAAGAAAATACGGAACGGAGCTCGGAATCGATGTAGGTTCTCAAGCGATGTGAAATCCCCGTTTTCGCAAAGGAGATTCACGGTTCTCGGATTCGGACAGAGGCGAATCATATTTGATAATTTCTAATCTCTACCTGAAAGTCCCCGGACGCCTCTTTCTGTTGAGCGCCAGGATCACGAACGAACGACATCATCAAATTGCACTTATCGAATCGAAATATTCATAACCGAGACTTTCCGTCGCTTTCCTCGTAGCAAAGAACTCGGGAAAGTTTGAAAGCTTGCTTCCGGAATCCGGAATGGAATCGTTGACGAGAGATGTAGACCGAAACCGTAAACAGTTTCTTCTTTATCTCTCGAGGTCGTGATAGTTGATAGGTGGGTTCCTCGGAAAATCGAATGAGTTTCACTAAACTTTGCCTCCTCTAGATGACTCACCTCGAGTTGAGCCGTGATCATATAAACTCGACCCTCGAGATATGTAACAAGTTCTCAAAGTTCTCCATGAGTGAAGTAACAGCTCATATGAAAGGTACGACTTACCGCGATTGCAGACGATCGTCCGGCAGTCCCACCTGTAGCTGTCGCGACGGGTGATTCAATCTATTCACCGCGTATCCTCGGATAACATCATGAGGGTCCGTCGGTGGTTATTTCGTCAAGAAGACACCGTGTTCGGCGAACAAAACATCGGACGAGCTGGTAATACAAACAAACAACATACCTGCCTGCCTGCCAAGGGACAGACCAACTCACGAAGCATCGAATGTATAAGCTACGCTACCCCATGAGGAATAATGAAACAACGTCAACCGACGCTCACATGCCCAACAATAGATAACATCACGCTCCCGCGCTCTGCGCTACCCCTGAGTGATCTCCTCGCTCTACCTCCCTCGTCGGTTCTCCTCTCGACTGAGCTGAGTTCACTCCACGGACACTCACTAGCTTTCAATTGCACGCTCGAGTAGCGTACTGAATGGTTCGGGCGGCGCGTGGCGTGCGAACAAACGAATCAGCCGGTCGGCCGGCGGAACCGTCTGTACGACTGTTCATGCAAACACTGTGTTTGCATAATACGCGCGGATTCCGAACGGCGGGATTAGTTATCACTTGTTACAACATTGTTCTTCTCTAATACCTGTCACTCCATTTGCTACATTACCGATTGTTGTGAGTGATTTCACTTTGGGGAGTACAGACTTGAATAGAATTGAACGTTTTGGCTCCATCCTCGAGCCATTCAGTTAGATGTAAAGAAGAGAACTCCGAGATCCAGGGGCTGAAACCCTCACTGGTCTTCGGCGGAGACTTTTCCCCTAAGCGTTCGTGTTTCATCTTCTCCACTTTCCGCTCGGCGAAGCGGCATCGTTTGTGAACTACCGCTCTGTTTAGAGACAAATGGATCCAAACAAACGGAAGCGATGGAACGGCTTACAAGCGACGGCAGTGCGCGAACTAAATGAGAGACAAAATATCAAGCGGAAGAAGAAGGAGGTGAGAATTTGGGTAAAAAAGTAGAGTTCCAAATAAAACGGAGGAGGCCGAGAAGACGAACTGATGACGGAACGATTGTCTCGAGGGAAATTTGCAGCAAAACTTTATGACTGGGATCCTTCTCACAGTGTGCCGTCAAATGCCGCATGAATAAATAATACGACCCTCTCCGGTGGCGCGCGTCCTTCGTTCTTTCCGTTTGTCAGTCCGTACGTCTTCTCTGAGATCTCCCTCCACTTCCTGAAGACAGTCGTCCGACTTCCGACGGAATGGTCCCGTCGCCGAGTATCGATCCTTCTGACCGCCGCGCCGTCGCCGCCGTTCATTCTTTCACTCCGAGCTCTAGCCGTCACCGTTGCCAGTGCTGCTCGAAGGTTATCGTGACTTTTATGAATTCTAGATCCGATACCAAAGCCGTCGTCCGATGTGAGAGCATCTGAGCAGCAATTCTTCATCGAGAAAGTCTGGGTGGAGCGTATTGTGCTTCGACTGCATGCGAGACTTCGCGCATCCGATATTTTTCGGTTCCAGGGTTACTCGACACACCGCCAGCATCCATTATCGCTCCGAGATTCGAGTCCAAAGGATTTCGACGGAAAAGGAGTCGGATCTCCTTCGGATTCAGGTCGGGAGCGAACCTTTCGGCGAGTCAAAACTCTCGCCATCCTTTGAAAACTTCGAAAACGAAACTTTCCATAATATGGAGAAAATCTCGTGGCGCTTGAACCCCTCTCGGAGGTTCTACTGAAATGTTGAGGCAGTGGGGGGTGGTGTCAGATAGCCAGGAACAGCTCTATTGATTACCGCGAGTAGCGCGCGCGCGTTTTTCATCGCGGTGAAAGGCATTATCTTCTTATCTCTCGTAACCAGCGATGCGTGGGCTGAATGTCGTTGTGGTTAGCTGTTGATCACGATGACGCGGAGCCGACAGTCGATATCTTATCAGACAACGACGCGGCAACATATGCTCTGTATGCGGGAAACGTATCGTTTGAACTAGTCAGATAGGGAGATGTTTGTTTGAATGGATGGATGGTCGAGAGGAGACATTCACGGATGAATTCACCCAGTCGCGCGCGGCAACACTGGAATTCCACTGACGTTTAAAGGAATACAGCTTGATCTAAGCTCCTCTATGAGAGCTACGTCTACGACTGGAATGGAAGTCAGTCGAGAAAGGACTTAGCCGGCGCTCTCACTGCCCTGAGTGGAGACAGAGACGGTGCTCGAGAGCACTTGGATTATTATTCTTCATGCACATATGGTCGAAGAGGATGCGCGACATCTGGTGATCTTCTCCATGTTTTCCCCTGAGCTGTAGCGGCTTCGGGCAGAGTTTTCTTCTGAACGAATTGAATTTTGAGCCGAAGGGACGGCGGAGGGGAATCGAGGGCCAAGGGAGAACTGAGCACTCGTGGAACGAGTCGTAAAAGCCGCAACGAGCTGTTGGAAATCGCATCACGTTGTCTCATTCCACGTTCTTCTTCTCTCCTCAGTGATTCGATACATCCAGCGAGCCAGTAAATTAAGTTAGCCAGCGATCATCGTTGGCTTCCATCTAAAGTTTCCCGAGAGGTATCGCCTCAACTCGTCCTGAATACCGTTTTATCGATTCTTTCGCTAATTGAAATCTTCTATCGGAGGATTTCATGAGTTTTTTTTTCCTCTCCTTCTTCTCTCTGAGGGAATCGAGGAGCGGAACCGACGGAGTCTTGGCTGAACTTGTTTCGTGTCGAAGTTTTGTTGCAGCTCTGTTCCTTTCAGCAAACGTTTTTCGTTCTCGTTCCCCCTGTCGACGTGTGGCCATGGAAGCGTGCAGAGCTCACGAATAATTACGTCGAGAAATCAATACAATCCGCTATCTGCTTCTCCGCGAGTTGTGTTTTGTTTCGGTCCGACTCGAGATCGGCAAACCAGGAGCCAGACCCGATCTCAATGTAACGGAACAGGAGAAAAACAATCCATTAATGATCCTTTTCCGTTTTTCTTCGCTTTTTTGTTACATATCTCATCCTCCGACGCAGTGCGATCCCAGGAGTAGCATTCAGTGTTCACGGAAAAGAGATAAAAACAAAAAATGGAAAATCGGAGCTACATCATAGCAGGCTTGAATGACGAGAGGTGACGTCAGGTGAAAATTCATACCTGACGTGTTCTAAAGCCTTTTAATCAGTCGGTCGGACGTGTGCGGTGATGAGGACGACAAGCGTAAAAAAAAACTTCACAAACTCATCGCTTCCGAGCAGGCTGGAAACTCCAGCGTCGAATTAAAAAAGAAGTTTGCTTACCTTCGAGCAGAGTGCTACTGAAAGGCGCACCGGAAATTCCAACGGAAATTGACCGACTTTCTACCAGCAATGGGAGATTCTTCCCGAGCACGACGGAGACGCCTAGTTCGTGAGCGCTTCCTGTTCGTTTCAGGCGGCAGTCAACACGAGAAAGTTAATCCCAGGGCTCAACCACGAGCCTAATACGATACATCTGTTCGATCCTTACACGAAATCTCGAGTTTCCACCTCCAATTTCCGAATCTTCTTCGTTTCGGAGGTTCGAAGCTTCATACGAGCTGACTTTCCAGAGTTCAAGAGGGCTTTCCCGGGACAAGAGAAGACAGTTCGGTTTCTTGGATTCCGCCTACGAGCTGCTTCCTGTCAAGCAAATCTCCGCTTCCGAGCTTGAACTCTTATTCCTCAAGATCGCGAACATCCGAGCAACTTAAACCTCGTCTACATGGGACATGAACTCAACGACATCGCGTCAGATTCTCCGGAAGAAGAATGTGGGGTGAGTTCAGGAAGTTCGGTGAACGCTCGACTCACGCTAGACACTGTTATATGTAGACTATTTCTTCTCGAGATCGAAACATTCCTCTCCATGACATCTTTCGTTTCCCTTACCACACCACGATCGAGTACCGCTGATTTCAGGATCCTTGTTGAACTTGCTGGTTGAGCAGCTCATAATAATTGATGATGATCCGCGCATGATTCGCAGATTCCCTGACAGCTCCTCAGACTCGGATCGGAAAAGAAGCCGAATCGTCAAGACTCTGTTTTGTTAAAGTCCGCACTGGTCACTTCTCAATAATTCACTCAAATCGCGGTTCGTTTATGCCAAGAACAAGAATAACGGATCCAGAAAACGAGAGCGTATTCTGCGGTTCCGCCTCGTCAAGACCCGATCAAAGGAGGATTTCGAAGCCTGTTGACGCGAAAGTGGACCGTAGAAAACCCATTCCGGGAGCTGCGGTCAATCTGAGGGAAGCTCTGGAACGAAGCCGCGGGAAAGAGGTCGCTGAATGCGAGCTTACGGGTATGCGACCTTCCGAGACAGTTTCTCGACGATTGCTCCGCCAGGCTGCCCTTCGAATCGTTTGCCGCGACATTGCTCTCGGCGGCACTTTCCTGCACGCCGTTTCACATGGAAGGAGTCGATTGAGCTTGCGTACTCTTCCAGAATGCGGTCACCTTGAACAGATAGATCTTGAAGGATTCAGATTTTGTTCACGAACCATCGGAACTTTCCATTTGAAATCCTTTCTGGAAGTGACGATTGATGAGAGAAGACGTTCCGAGGATGAGTAACGGAATTCAGGACGTTCATGTCGAGGGAGGAGCGCGAACTGCCTGGAAATGTTTCCAGGATCACTCATGGAGTGGATAGGCTGTTCAACCGCGATGACAGCGACGAAGTAGCGTCTAACGTTGCGTGAGCGAGATGCGAGCGAGATGGTCACACATCGAAATAATAAAGTCTAAATCAAGATTCCATGTGATGAGGCTCGATATTACAATCTCTTTCATCTATTCAGGATCTCGTTTTCCGACTTATTTCGAGGAGAGGGAAACGGATTAAATATTGAGGAGGTCGAAAAGTTTATTCTGATGATTCGAATCGTACATGAAAGCAGAATCATTCCCAACGGATGTTCACACCTCGTGCATCCTTCTCGACTAGATTTCTTCTTGTCTGTGAGAGAATGCACAAAAATCGGCCGCGCGGTGAAAGCATTTCCTTGAGTGCAATGGTAGCAACGGAACTGGCTAAATCCAGCATTCGGCAAAAAAAAACTCATACGTTTCAATGCAGTCAGAGATTCGATGAAATGCAGAGTATCTGTGACAAAGTGTATTTCAAAAACAACTCTTGTGTAGAAGAAGAATCCCAGAGAAAGAATTTCGAGTGGATTGAATCGTTTTCCGGCCCTTGGTAGCCGTCCGAGCAGAATCCGCGGTCGAGAAACAAAACGGAGACGCAGAAAGAATCGTAAACAGAAGCTATGCGCCATCGATTCCGTCGAGTGGAAGTTTCTCGAGTATTCTTTCTCCTTCCCAAGTTTACCTTCTTCGTCCGAGATTCCATCCTGCTCCAGTGCTTGGACTCTCGAAATACCCCAATAGAGACGAAGTCATCGACAATCGCAACGTTTGCCTCTTGGACGGCCATCCGTCTCTGGTTTGTCATTTTCCAGATTTCATTCCCAAACAAGTCCATGTCCATCTCAGATTTTTGCGGTTGTGAAGCTCGCTCTCGACGATCCCGAAAGTTTTCCGAGGTTGAATCATCAATTCGAGTTGTGATTTGTAAGTGACAAAACGAGAAGTGCAGACGGCGCGGCGCTGACTCAAGTTTGTCACAGGACGAAGTTTTGTTGAATCTCGTGAACGTTCTTGTGTTCTAACAGAACACTTCCACACCCGATATAACACAGAGAACTCTCAGAGACGAATTGATTCAAGTGAAACCCATTTGTGAGAGAGGGCGCCCCTTACCGTCTAGGCCGGATCAGCCTTTCCAAGAGGACGTGGCAACACGCACGGTCGCGTCACGCGACTTGACGAAGCCCGCCCAACGGCTAACCACCGCATCACGCACCCCTGGACCGGGCTCAGAGTTGGCACTCCTTCTCCAATAAGGAATGAGCGTTGAATACACTCTTTTGTGTACCTGAACTTGAAAGCGGAATGTTTGTAGAAACTACACGATCGTGGGATCTTTGAAAAGATAAATGGGTGAAACGCGTCCGATGAGCTGAGGGAATGGAGGGTTGTTCGACCGCCCTCCCTCCCTCAGGTGAAAAGTGTGGAAGCCACGGATTTGGGACAATGCGTCAAGGCTATCTGCTGCTCAATTAGGATGGTTATCCATCTATCCAACGACTCATGGGATGTAAAAATAGCTCTCTCGATCTGCTGATAGGATATCGGCGTCTATCTGGTGGTGGAAGTGACGCTGGCAGATGTTTTTGCCTGCCTGCCTGCCTGCCTGCCGGGTTGATAATCATATATGTCCTTCTCCGTGGTCTTGTGTGCGGACAGGGAACGCCCGACCACAGAAAATCCAATATCGTTCGTTGTGCGGCGACCCTGGAGTATGACCACCGTAGCTTATGCGAATGCGAACGAGCGAACGCCAACAACTGACTGAACGACTTACCGAGTGATCGACCGAGCGCCTTACCAACTCGAAGACGAGGCGCTTCAATATGAGGACGAATTACGCGAGCTTTGGTGTTTGCTTGAGCTTCACCCGACGCAGCGATTTCGAATTATCCGAAAGATTGTTCGAAGCTCAAGATACGTATTTCGTTGAATTCGGGAAGTTCAATCGGAAAAGTCAAAATGTTTCGTTCGGGAACTCTCGTCTGAAGGGTTTCTCCCCTGCTTATCATTGGTTCGCACAGGAAGAACGCTGGAAATTCTTTCCGAAAGGATGGAAGCGTCATAATCGACGAGATCGGTGCGTTTTCGAGAGGTTCCCAGAGATAGGACTTCAATCGGCGCAATCCATTTCGCGACACCGCGTTGGGAAGCTCAAAAGACCATTTCCGAAAGCTTCCTCCCGATCACAATCGCACGTCGATCCACCTAGTTCTCTGCGCAACGTCTTGATGACTTACAAACAGAGCAAAGCCACTCGAACATACCAAAACTAGCATTTGCTCTTCCCGCTGGACCGGAGTCGAAGTTGCGAAGTAGAGGTTCTCGTACCGTGCGATATCTCCGAAACTTGGAAAAGGTTTTTTGCGATCAGGATGAGCCCTCGGCGTGTACTGCGTGTATCGTCAGTCGAAATCGAACCCGTGATCACACATAACGGAATTCGGAAGATTAAACAAATACATATGCATATCTTTTCAGCGGCACCGGCGCTAGAGAAAGAAGGGGGAGCCGAAATTACGGATTCGACATTCAGTCGACGCGTCGGCCAGAGTTGCAGAGGTCGTATGAAAAATAGTTTTGAGACAGACTGGAGGCTACGAATTCCATGTGAACTTCGAAACTTGGTGAAGCGGGTTAGGATGAGATCGCTTGTTGTTTACAAAGAACGTCTTAGGAAGAGAGTTTCCATAACCGGCTCAGATTTCCCGCCGTTCTTTAGTCCCGTAGCGGTGTTTGTCGATGTTTTCGTACTGTGCCCTTTCGAGGAGCCCTGGTTATTTCCGTTGAACTTTTAGGTTGCTAGAAAATCGTTCGAGTCTTCCGTTTCCGGAATAATCTAAACAAGGCCAGATTTGTACTAGAGGAGATCTTTCCTGCGCGGGTCGTGGAACGACGACACAAAATTTCATGAAGCATAAGCCAAATACGAGCCAAACATCAGGAGGTAACCGGTACCGGAAGATTTGCGCCTGTCCCCTGATCCCCGTGATCGGAATCGCTGTTTGGTGTTCAAACCGAGGACCGAATAACAACTCATGTGAACTGTCTCGGAGCCTGTCCTATGAGCACGGAGTCGTCCGCTGCCACGCCGCTATTCACACCGTCGTGCTTTTGCCGGACGCTCTGAGATCATTTTCTGCTCCAGGACGATTTCCGGAAGCACTAAACGTTTCAGGTCTCGCAGAAACACCGCTGCGACAGAAAACGGAGGTTGGAAAACATTGTTTTCTGAGATACTTCGTGTTCTATCTTAATTAAAGTAAGAGCCGAAAACGTTATTCCAGGCTGCGCCGGCTCGCTTGTGCCGTCCCATGAAAGATTATCATGTTTCCAAATCAGGAACAGACGTTCCTCGAGCACGGAATGACGATTCGAATGACGATTCGTTCTGGCCTCTTGGGGGGTCATCGGAACGATCTTCTTTCTCTCCTCGATATTATACTTGATTTTAATGGAATTAAAAAGTTTCTTAGAAACGAAACCTCCGATTCACTCATTAATTCGATCGGTTGAATTCTCGAAAACTAGATGGCGCACTGCATTGCTCGTGCGTCTGCCGCACATGACGGACCACGATTTCATCCAGCCGAACGTTCACTCGGTCTTTCTGTCCGTCCGTCCGTCCGTCCGATTGTTTGATAGCTGGCGGGCAGAGCGCTAATCCCTACTAGCATTTCGGATCAGAAGAGCGAGACGCTAAGACTCCCTCGGAAAGACGTGCGTCTGTCTTCGGACGCCTTACACTTGGTTGCTATCTGCTCATCTGTGTTTTATTCTTAGCATCTCACGCTGCCAAAACTCAAGCATCGATCGAGTTTCTTTTTCTTGCGTCCATTCGAGTAAAAGCCTCAGAAGCATGAAGCGGACTTTGCGGCACTTTAGCAGAACTATGGATTCCGTCCAAAGATAGGGTTTCCAGATCTCGTCGTCGAGAGAGATTCCACCTCCGTAGAAGTTGAGGTTTTAATTGGCACTACGGCACAAGACGACACTCGTTATCAAACGATCCTCGAGCTCTTTGCACGCATCGTTTTTCCGGGACACGCCGATACTGACTCCTTATTACGCTAAGGAGATGCTAATTCCGTAGTCGGAACTCCATGGAGGACGAGCGAATCGTTGACCTCTCCAGCGCCCACGCGTCGTTGACACCGGCGACTGCGCTCGGTTACTCGGTGACAGTTTCCTTTCCTCGAGTCGGAAGTCGATACAAATCACGAGTCAGGGATTTCTGAGTCTCGACTTACTGAATACCGAAGTCAGATGGAAGTTCGTGTAGAAGAAACGACTTATTCCAACATTGGATGATCGTCAGCTCAACCCGGTCGCCGAAATCATTTCTTCCTGCGGGAGCGTGGTCCGAGAATATCCGATCATTCTCGACGAAAGTTTGCAATTTGAGTCAATCAGATCGATCGAATCCTCGCATACAAAACCCAGAAAACATTGTTCGGTTTTTCTGTTCTCTCCTCGTGAGGCGTCGTTGGAACTAGAACAAGTTCTAGACCGATTCCTCGAAGATTCTGTTTGTTCTCTTATCGTAATAATAGTGCACCTCAATCTCAAGACCTTCATCTTTCCCTCCTTGCGAAACTAGATGAAGTTTCTCATCTGGCCTTGATAACGGTACCGACGGCCGCAGCTCACTACGCAGTATGGTAAGCGTATCTGATGTATCTAATGATAATGATGACCTACGTGGAAGGCGCAGCATCGCAGTCATCGAATCCTCATTCAAAGTCCGCCTCCGAACGAACTCCGGAGAATATCAAAGACGACTAGCAGCTTGCGTTCCAGCTCGCTGCCTGCTTTGTTTGCCTAGCCTGCGGCCTGTCGAACATTAGCGAGCCGTCTGCTATGCTGATGGTAATTCGAAACAGAAAGAGAATCCGTCACCGGCTTCCTCTACGCAACCAAGACGCTATGAAGGATTCTCGAGGAGCATCGTAATTTACGGAGCCGACGCCACTACCCGACGTCGGAAGAGATACTCCGCGTAAGGGCAAGGTCAACGACGACAGATGAGCAAAGTTCGATGCGAAACGTTGTTGTCTCCTCGGAAAGTTAAATGAGAGGAGGCTCGGCCCGCCCCCAACCGCGACATCGAGTTGTTGTGGAAGAACCTAATCCTCGAGGATAGTAATTCGTCTCCGTGCAAGTGGTGACCAGCTCATTGGACGAAGTTCAGGCCTCAAAAACATCTCGAGTGAAGCAATCCGGCGCAGATCGGAAAGCGATGTTCCAGAGGTCAGTGCTAAGGAGTTGGCTTCAACGAGCATTGGACAGCGGACGGATTTCTTGATTCCGATCGACTCCAACGGGGGACGCCGGATGACAGGACAACTTTTCCTTCGCCTCGTCCGCTTGCTTGGTTTGAACACTTCGAGAGGAGAGGGAAAAGAAGATGCCGGGAATCGCTAGAAGAGAGAACTCTGCGATTATCGTGTTCGCGGCCTGACCCACCAGCCGATAAGGGTTTCAAAAGTGGACTGCTCGGTGCGTTCGTCCGTCCGTCCGTCCGTCTGTCTGTTGGTCGGACTTTGCCATTTGGCGAGGCGTGCGGCTTCTAAAGCCTGGTCCGTCGCTCTCCGACGATGACTGGCGTTCGAGACGGCTGTTTCCCGCGGGAAAGAATGAAAAAACTGTCCCAAATTGGGAACAAGAGCAGGGTCTCACCCAGTTGCTCCGAAGGTTGCTTGGTCGGTCGGCTGGCTAGGCGATGAAAAGCGAGCCTGCGTCGCGGCCACTTTGGACGTGGCTCGCAATTCTGAGTGGGACACGCTGAGGGCGTCGAGGTCACGTTCTTTCACACGCCTCCCCCAAAGTTCCCGGCCATGCTCCTCGCGCCTTTATACCACCGCGACCACTGGCCACCGCAGCGAGCCTCCACGAAAACCACCAGCAGCAGCACCACCACCACCACTACCACTACCTACCATGGCCATTTCCCTGAGCAGAATCAACATCGTTGTTTTTCAAGCCTCCTCGTAACCGCCTCAGACACGTCTTTTGGCAACACGCCCTCTCATTTGTTGTGGTTTCGCCTTCTCTGGAAACTCTCTTCGTTCGAACTTCTGTTCGATCAGAGAAAAAGCGATTCTGGACGCCTGTTCTACCGACGATTCAATTCATTCGATTCCATATCGAATCACCCTCGGGATCTTCTCATGGCACCGGAGAATTACTGAAACTCGACCATGGCTATCGTGGGGGCCTTCTAGAATTCTAGAGCAGCGTGTCTCAACCTGGGTTCCGAGGAACCCGCGGGCTCCGCGGACGATTTTTTGGGTTCCGTCGACATTTTTGTCGCGGAACCTGTGGGTTCCGCGGCCGTTTCCTCGGCGCTATCAATGAAGATCCACACGGCTCTCTGCCTTCGTATAGACTCGCATTCGAGGGAATAGGGAAGAGAAAGAGAGAGAGAGAGAGAGAGAGAGAGGGGAAATCTGAGGTGTAGGTTCCGCAGACTGGGTTGTGCCTCCCCGAGGGTTCCGCGGAGAAAAAAAGGTTGAGAACCGCTGTTCTAGAGGACGTCGATTTTGACGGTTCAAAGGTACATTCAACGGACGTAGTAAATAAATAGTGTGTTGTGGATATCCCGGGTGTAAACTTTTCGATGCCGCCTTTGTGAGTGACATCTAAGGCACGAGAATTCTGATCTCGTTTCGGCGCGAGAAAAACGAATTCTCCAGCACAAACGAAATGTCGAAAAAGTGCGATGCTCAGAAGACGATTCCCGCTCTCCGTCAGACGGATAGACGCGACCCGATAACCGACGAAATGGACAATACCATGTTCCGGCTGCTGTACACGTTCCGTGCTCGGCATATAGAGACGGTGATAAGTCACTTTTCGGCTCAGTTGCGAGATCTCGGGACGTTTCTTCAACTGAGAGCCAACTCCATGCTGACCCAATTCCACCATGCGCTGCTCGAACGCAGTGCTTACGAAGTCCAACTCCGGGACGCTTTGATCAAATCGTTGATGTTCCTCAACTCGGCGCCACTGATGGATGTGGACACCATCGAGAGGATGCAGGGCCGCTTTCTGGAGGCGTTTGCGCTGGTGGGCGGCGATCCGGCTAGATGGAAACGAATTCAACAGACGGCCGACTACGATCACATGAGTCTTGATGAAGTTTTAGAACACTTCAGCCTTCTTTCGGCCACGGTGCGCGACCTCAAACAAGTGAACTTGACGCTTCAAATCGAACTGCAACATAACCTGA
Organism: Neoseiulus cucumeris; assembly: GCA_021527715.1. Lineage (NCBI taxonomy): Eukaryota > Metazoa > Arthropoda > Arachnida > Mesostigmata > Phytoseiidae > Neoseiulus > Neoseiulus cucumeris. The sequence goes on along the minus strand of JAJSRV010000130.1, from coordinate 167,053 downwards.
CCGATGTGCTTCAGTATTACCTCACGAGCACCGGCGTGTCAATTGAAGACAAGGTCGTGTCCCAGCTCGAGGATATCCTCCACGTCACATGCTCCGATCTCGTCTCCCTCGTCGACAAATCCTTCCGACTCGTGAAGAACGTTATCGTCGGGGGAGAACCCATACACGACCACGCCGTGCTCGAGGAATCTTCGATTGTGATGAACGTTGACGATTTTGAGAGAATGTTTACAAGATAGGACTGGCTGTAGATAACATGCGTGTTTTCGGGCACACGAGCAAAATAACAATAAATAACAACAAACAATAATCGACTGTTCTTCTAGGCGAGCCACGAACCTCCAAACTAACTGTTTCACAAACTCGTGTGTGTCAAGATGAGAATTTCAGTTTCAGGTTGTGGAAGGTCATCTATGTAGGTTTTAGAACTATGCATGAAAGCAAATCTGCGTAGCGGATTCGTATCTGGCGTGCAATGTTCACGGTCCAAATGTGAGAGTGATATGATCGATCTAGATGCAGTCTTTCGAGAAAAGAGGGAGAATCGCTTGAGAACGCTTTGCGGTTCCTTCATTCCGCTGATCGATTTATTAGATGCTGATTGGGATCGCACGAAATAGGATTGATAAGAGGACCGCGGCCGAATACATGCCGGACAGATATGGGCAAAGTGTCAGAAGACTGAGGGAAAAAGGACGCCTCCCTTTGTCGGCTAATTTTGTTGGACCAGGGTTCAATAATGCCATGTTTGAGACTTTTCCATGAGCCAATATCTCCTGGAGCTGTCTCCGTTATGACCAATATCCGCTTCATTTCTCTTCTTCTCCCTCAAAAAGATGAGGGACATGATATTGACTGCCGACGAATGAGCATGACTGAAGGACGAGGTTGGCGGAAGTTCGTGTCAAGGTCACCAAAAAGACGAAAGGTCTGACAGAAAAGCAGGAAATCAATCGGGCGAGCTGAAGGAGCGTTGGAAAAGCGATCAGTGCTCTGGAATGAAGTGGAATGATATCAACATTTTTATTTTTAGCGTTGATGCAGACAATTTCCTCCTTTGGAGAGATTTCCACCGGCGAAAAGTGTCTATCTACCGTACGGTATGACAGGCCACAATGCTAGCTAGACGCGAGTGGAATGAAGACGAAAATTTTCTCCTCTCGCTGAGCTCCTCTGCATTTTTTCACCATCTTTTGCTAGCGTTGGCTTTTTTTTTTGCTCACCGTGCCCGTTGAACGGACTGGGATTAAGACGACTTAGTATCTAATTAAGTGCGAAGACGAGTGAACGAAAAAATTTTAATACCAAGAGGTGTGTTTGAAGAAGCCAGTCAACTAGCGAACGCACGAGGAAGGAACAGACTGGGGGGAAGCAGAGCCCAGCTGGCGAGCAAACTGTTCGTCCGGTCTTCTCCAGTCGCTCTATATATATTTCGTCGCTGAGCTCAGTGGCCCACACGGCCCTGTGGCGTGCGAAGCTGTCCTACCACTCGATTGACGGCCGGACGAGGAGACAGAAACTCAATGCGGGCCACATCTCCAACTTTTTCCCTCGTAGAACTTATATCTCCTCTTCATATGTATTTCGGTCTCCTCGCTTCTTTGGGATGAACTGATCGGCCAGAGGAAGCAGGTTGGCAACGAATTGATACTCGCCAGAGTTTGAATATGAAATTTTGAATATATGGACGCTGACAGCTTCACGCCGTCTCTATGCGCGGCACCCAGAACGATTCGATTACAATTTTCCACCTTCATTCATTTTGGAAGCTGTGATTGGGTCGGTTCCTAGAGAATCTGATATCATGCAGGACGAAAACCCATGGATCGTTTCCAACAAAAGCCCATTCTGGATTGAAGGATTATCAAATCTAATCGTCCGAGTATGAAAAACAGCGTCAAAATCCCGAAGAATACGTATAAAAGGAACGAACGAAAGAAGTTTTCGCCTGCGAGATAATCTAAGTCGGAAGAAAAGAGGATATGCCACGTCATTTCCTGACGTGATCTGCTCGTATCACAGTCCAACGTCTCGCTAACCAGTGACCACGCTGGTCTGCTTCCCTGCTTGCCCGCAAGAGAAACACATTTGAGAGTGGAAGCCATGGGGAAAAAGGAGAAAGGAAAGTATGGAAGGAAGGACACGACTTGATCAGTGCGCTGTCGGCCGTTCGTGTCGTCCGCAGCAGAGGGAGGTGGACACAGGGATGAGGAGTATGTCATTCTCAGCCAGCTCACTTGTCTCCTTTCTCCGTCTGGATGAGCGAACACGACGACCATCACAGACATCACCACTGAAAACACCGCCATGGTCGGAATCAGCCGAAACAGCTCCGAGACCACAGCGAGCCACCGGGTTTTTGCAGGACCAGAACACAACGAAATCGTTCCCTATCATCTCATCTCACTAACTTGTTCTCAATGTTGTTCTCGCAACTTGTTTAACAGCCTGTCAGATGAGGTTTACATCTTATGCTCGATATCTTGTCATTCTGAGGCTGACGCGTTTGGGTTATCCCTGGTTGCCCTCGATCCGGTGATTTTCATTCGCCACGCACCGATCCCCAAAGTCTGTGGAAGCTCGGTCCATAAAGAAGGCTCATCACGGGAGTTGGGGCTGGGCCTGGTGCCCTGAGAGAGCTTGATTTTCTTAGTGGTTGACACCAGGTTCTTGCCATTACCATGCTTGTGAAATTCCCTCGAAAAAATCGAATTTGTATATATTCATCTATTTATAAATATATAAATATAAATAAAATTAAAAATATATATATAAATATCTAATTTTATTTATTCATTATTATATATAATATATTATTATTATATATTATATATAATAATATATATTCATAAATGAATGAATATAAATATAAATAATAAAGAAAATTGTAAAATTGAATATATATAAATTTTCGAGGACGTTACACGCACGACGACAATTCGAGTGAAAAGGGTGGAAAGTAAGGAGAACAACTGTACCGAATTTGTTCAAAGCAAGGGTTTGCAGAACATGCACTGAGAATTGCGTCATAGGAAGCGGACGGGTGTCCGATTTGGTTTCTATCCTGAGCGGTAGCAACAAAGAATGCCCGAACATGTCAGTAGAACATTATTACTACCCTCTACGAACTGGCTCGCGGTCTCCTCCGTGGATCCAACAGGTGTCCACGACCGCATATCATTTTCATGAGAACAGTGAAACCATACAGCGTTACGCTTCCATTACTCAGAGAAGAGAAGAAAAGAGATTCGGAGATTTAACCACGTTGGTTCCTCGTAGAAACTCAGACCGAGTCTCGAGCGACTGAAGATAAATAGCGTCTGTGGAAGTGTTCCCTCCAGCTCGACGTTGCGACATTTTCCGGCTCCTTGAGTTTTTCATCTGAGGAAGAGGATCCGCCGACGTAATTTCCAGAATTGGACAATAGTCTAACAATTCATTTGAATCTTCTCCATTAGGTTTGAGTGGACGCACTCGAAACGATCCAATTTTCCGTGCGCCTTGTAAAGTACAGATCGCCATTTTTCAGGAGAGACTGGCATTCACTTTTTCTCGCAGCCTCTGAACTCCTTTGCCGACCCGCGGGACTGTGGCATAAAAATCAGTCCTTTCCGATCCGGCTGTCCTGGTCGCGGATGCTTTGTGAACCACGGATGTTGTTTCCCTCACAGCGCAACTTACTGGGCTCTTGATGCTCGATGAGAGAAGAATTCATGGCGGAACAGAGTGGGTCAGACATTCATGGAACCGGCATCACTATAGGCGACAGTGAATAATCACCGTCTCGGGCAAAAAAAAGCCGCAGTTCGAAAGGTCTCTTGATTCTTAGACCGCATACATTCGATTGAAGGACAGCTCCTCCAAGAAGTGTATTTGTGTATCCATGCCTGGGCGCGTCCTTCAGAGGATTGAGTCAGCTCTTACGCAACTATCAGCGGTGATCACGTCGACTTCACTCTCGGTACCGGAACCCTCGAAATCATCATAATGACAGTCTCCCGGTTCCCTCTATCAAGGGCGTAAACACAGCCCGTCCTTAGAAGCCAACGCGGGCAAAATCGAGCGATCCGATTTCTCATCATATTTGGGCAGCTGGTTTCGAAGTCATTCCGCCTGTCTCAACACTGCGTATCCTTGCCAGACAACGAACTCGCTAGAGTTTTGGAAAAAGGCGCAACTATACCTGATATCCGAAGCTTGTTTGTGAAGTTAATCGCTGCGGTTTCCATATTACTATCATCACCAAATCTACCAGAAACTATTCAATCTCTGCAAGCGCTCCCAAAAGCTCGACCCGGCCGATATCTCAGGTGCACTCATTGAGCAGGTGAAGTAACCGAGCTAAGAAATGGTTGTTCTCGAGCATTGTCGGGAAAAGTTGAGAACATATATTGCTTCCAATATTGAACATATTAAAAAAAAAGAAAGCGTCAGTCGAACTCGATCCCATAATTTTTCAATTTTGTGATATTACAAAATATATCACCATTGGAGCTATCCCTATAGCTCGAGGTACGCGGGAAAGTCTGTTGACTCTTCCTTACCACGGTGCACGCGATCCGGTGGCGAAGCTGCTCAGAAGTCATTTATGGCGATGTCTCATTGATTAGAAATCGCGACGTCTCGGTGTGTTCTCATGCGCCAAATTTTACTCCTCCCAAACGATTCGTGGATGACTCATCACTAGAGCTTGGAAGTTCAAGCTTTATTCATTTATCACACTCCATCAATCCATGGATAAAATGACCGAAGGTTGATCACTCCGGGAATATTCATCCAACACAGTCATGGACTGGAACAATCAGGCACCATTTTGCCAAATATCCATCAATTCATATTGATTGATAGAGCTCCAGAAATTATCAATACCTGTACTTCCGAGCTCTATCCATCACCGAACGATAAAGCTTGCAGCGCGGCTGAGACATGCTAGCAATGGAATTTCGGAGTCCACTGTCCACTGAAACTTCTCGTCGGAAGTGCACCTCTACGGAAGCATTTCAGAGATGCATCGTCTGTTCAACGAAAACTGACATGAGCACAATATACTACATCTTCAACCTGCGTCTCGAACAGCGAGTGACAGAGGGTTCAGCCCCAGGATAGAGCGAGTTCCTTGGAGTAATCGTGGATTGCGCTATGCATGTTGCTGGTGTTGATAAGCTGAGGAGCGACTGTCATCTTATATGATAAAAATCACCACCGGTTTATCTTATAGAAGTCGCTATAAGGGGCTGTGTCGCGTGGCAGTGGCACCCGGGGCGGACTGCCCCCTCCCCGTCCTCCTCACCCGTCAAATTGACATCTTCTCTTTTCTTGCTCATTTTCAATTCCGGAATGACCACTGATATGGTTTTCATCTGATTAAGATCATGATTTCACGTGATCATAATCATAAATTTCCCAGGCCAAAAATCATAATCATGATCACGAGAATGCCCAACTTCGCATGAGGTATGCACAAACGGGACTCATACGATCACATCGAGTACACTCAATGCGGGAGGAACCGGGAATACAATGAAGATGATCGAAAGAACGACGGAGGAAGTTATGCAATGAAAAGGACGAGCAACAACGGTAGATGATCGCTATAAATCATGAATTGCTGACACTACGTGGCGTTGCCGTGTCACGTTGCGATGCTAGGTACTCATTTTCTCTAGCCCAGCATTCTCTATCTTCTCTGATCACAGCGCAATCTTTCCCTTCATTCTTGACTGCTTGATCATCCCAAATTCAAAGCTTTTTCAGTGTTTTGAATTGCGTGCAGCGCGATCGCAATTGCATCAATACAGTTCCTATAAGACTCCGGACTCTCCGCCTGTTCCTGAAGACGAGATCGAAGTCGGGATTGCGGGAAAAGACCGCAATCCCGCAAATATCTTGTAATGATTTTCACGGAAGTCGTGGCTCGTAGCCGGATGCCGCATTAGCTCTGCGTTGGATTTCAAACATATAATATCCTGAAGTGCCGCTCATATCTGTAACACACATTGTGTCTGGCCTATACAGCGCCCTCTGGTGCACCGCTGAATAAACGATCAGTTCAATTGTTCTCAATAATAAACCCCACATATAAAGAATCGGAGGTATGATGAGTTTTCCATCTGGATGATTTTTCTAGAGCCATTTTCGGCTCCCCGGGAGAATAAGATCTCGATGACAAAAAGATCTAGCTCAAACGAATACTATTCACATTCGACTTCGCAGAGAGGGAGACAGAGTAAACAACTGCCTGATATGACTCAAATAGTTCATTCTGGCAGGCTGTAGCGAATTATTGGCACCCGTGAATTTTCGGGACTAGTCTGTATCTTCACGCTCGCGGCACTTGAGGGCACAATCAGGGTAGCCCCGCCCTGCATCGATACAATAACAAAGTGATCAAAGTTCTTAGATTTTCATTCAATCACCGCGACTCTACATCGCGAGCTAGGAAATCAAAGTTTTGCAATACCCTGAATGCTCGGCATATTTTCCCAGCCGGCCTGCTCTGAGTTCTCTCATTTTCTTGTCTTGAGTAGGAGCCATGGATCGTCAGAACGCAGCCTGGACAAATTATCGAGCTTTGCTTGCTCAACTGCTTCCCAAAGACTTACTTACCATGGCTCTAATGTGTTTAGGAGTGGAACCGCTCTGCTTCACACATAATAATTGCTCTGAAGACTCTGAGCATGTCTGCCAACCTATTGGCGCGTGCGTTGATAATTCTACTATGTCTTCGAGTCGTGACGCCGAAAAATGGGGTGGGTGTCAAAAAAACGAGGAAAGTGATCAGGATGCCCAATTTTAACGACAGCTACTACCAAGAACCTTTCGCCTTCTGCAAACTCTTTAAAAAACTCAGCCCTATCGAAGAAGTCCTTGCTCAAGTCTACGCAACGAAACTGTTCTCGGCATGCGGTCCACAGATGATCATCAAGTATGCCACAGAGCTCCAAGCGCCAGCATCGGGTAGGTGAGATTTCTGTACTCGTCATGGAGGAAACCTCCGAGAATATTTTCTGTCATTTGATTGGGAGCTGAGTCTCAGGAACCATCTCGGAAACCATGCGTCGAGGTGAAAAACTTCCGTTGAACGACCGGAGCGATCGTCGTACCACTCTGTATAGTAATTTCGCCGTCGATCTCGAGCTAGAATCGTTTCATCTCTCTGAACAAGAGTTTTCTCTACGAGGACATTTGGGGTGCATCCGTTGAACCCCCACCATATTGAAATCGAAAATGTTATAGACTCACGCCGCTTCCCCTAGAACGTCTGAAGGAGCTAATTTCGTTCGTTCGGTTTCAGCTGTGCAAGGCTTCGCCAACATCGCTTGCTTAGGCACATACCTTTCGTACGCCCTCGTCGCTAACGACGGAAGCATCACTGTGCAGCATCCTACACAGCTTCTCCAAGTCGCGGAAACGTATCGTCTGCTTATTCGTGTCATGAGCAAAATAGACCACATCTTCAACCTGCCTCTCGGGAAGGAAAAGACAAGACGTACAGCTCGGAGCATGAGCGAGTTCCTCGGGGTGCTCGTGGACTGCGCCATGCATGGTGCTGGCGTTGATCAACTGAACGGCGACTACCAAATCCACGGTATAAAGTACTACCGGTTCATCGTGTTATAATTCCCACGGAAGTCAATGGCTCGCTGTCGGACACCGCATCGCCTGCCTATTAAACTCCATGCAATGAATACCGAGGTTCATCAGGCATCTAGGAGAGTATCATCGAACAGTCCTCTCCGTGTAGCTGATCCTCCAAACTGATCGCATTGTCTTCGACGAGTTGAATAAATGAATTTGATCAATAAGACTCACGTTGAATGGGAGAACTGTGTTTCCTCCTATCTGTTCCATTCGGGCAGTTATTGAGTATCTTAAGCGAAGTTCTAACTCTCGATTCACCCTGTGTCAGAGTAGGACTCTCGATGTGTTCGATTTACAAATAGTCAAACCCAGTGCTGTGCGCCGCGTCACGAAATCGCCGACGCGCCGCGGCGCCGTGGTCAAGTCCCCGCCGCCGGGCGCCGCGATGGTCAGATGGCGCGCCGCTGCGCCGCCGCCGCTGGTTTTTTCACGGCGCGCCATGACTTGTTATCGCGAAATGAAGCTGGAAATTCACTGAGATCAACCCTGAGCTTCATTAGGTAGATGTGAATGGAGAAATTCTATTCATCTTGGTTGAAAAGTCTTCGGGAAGACCGCCCGATAAAAAGTTACTGACATCTTGCACCACCAGGACTCCGTTCCTAAGGTTGATGGAAGGAGACAAAAAAACATTTCAGAAGCTCCGGTCCCCTTTTGATGGGAGGTCGCAGGATCGAATCTCGTTCCCGACCGGTTTCCCCAGAGATGGTTTACGTGGTACCCATCTCTCTCGGGCAAATGTCAAAGAAAAGTCTTGCAGTCGGCCATGGCCGCAGAGTCTTGAGATTTTGGACGCACGATCTTGTAACTCATGTACTACACATGCCGCGTGCCTGAGGAACTACCTCAAAAATCAATAAGTCTGAGAAAAAAAACAGAAAGGAAAAAGAAAAAAAAACGACATCTGGCGGTCATGGTCAAGTCGAGGCAAAGTCGCGCGCCGTGAGCTTTTTGGTCCGCCGCCGCCGCCGTCGGATTTCCCCACGGCGCACAGCACTGGTCAAACCCCACTTAACGAGCGTCTCGTTCCGCTTGAATCTCGAATAACTGATTCCCTACGGGAAGCCTCCGCCCTTTGTAATAAACATCGTCTCGGTCCCGAAAAGTATGTCGAAGGTGGGAGGATGCAATCAGTGAGTTTGACGGAGAAATCATAACGTTGGTAATCTTTACCCATCGAACTTTTATGTGAAGTTTTCGGAGATCGAATCCCCAGACCGAGTAAAGTTCCCCCGTCCTGCATGCAGACATTATGACGATCTAGCCAAGCCTTTCTTTCGGATTTTCATTCGTTATTGTGACTCGGTATTGTGAGCGAGGTAAGCATAGCTCTTCAGTGGCCTGACTATTCGGCATATTCTCCCAGCTGGCCTGCTTAGAGTCTAGTCTGTGGTCGAAGTTATTGATCGTTAGCACACAGACGAGGCGAAGTCACAAACTTTGCTTGCCCAAATGCTTTCCAGAGGCTCCTGTTTACCCATCATTGCTCAGGTGTGTTAAGGAGCGAAACCGCTCGTCCTCACACATAGTTGTTCTCAAGATTCCAGACATGTCTTTCAACCTACTGGCACGTACTTTGATGATTCTACCATGTATTCGAGTCGTGACGCCGACAAATGCGGTGGGTGTCAAAAAAACGAGGAAAGTGATCAGGATGCTCAATTTCAACGACAACTACTACCTAGAGTCTTTCCTCCGCTGCAAACTTTCAAAAAACTCAACCCTGTCGAAGAAGTCCAAGCTCGAGTCTACGCAACGAAACTGCTCGCGGCATGCGGTCCATAGTATCAACAGATCATCAAGTATGCAACAGAGCTCCAAGCGCCAGCCTCGGGTAGGTGAGATTTCTGTACTCGTCGTGGAGGATCCGTTAAACCTCATGATCTTGAAATCGAAAATGTTATAGGCTCACTGCGTTTACCCGAGAACGTCCGAAGGAGCTAATTTCGTCAGCTCGATTTCAGCTCTGCAAGGCGTCGCCAACATCGCGTGTTTTGGCACATACATTCCGTACTCCCTCGTCGCTAACGACGGAAGCATCACTGTGCAGCATCCTACACAGCTTCTCCAAGTCGCGGAAACGTATCGTCTGTTTATTCGTGCGTCAAGCAAAATAGACCACATCTTCAACCTGCCTCTCGGGAAGGAAAAGACAAGACGTACAGCTCGGAGCATGAGCGAGTTCCTCGGGGTGCTCGTGGACTGCGCCATGCATGGTGCTGGCGTTGATCAACTGAACGGCGACTACCAAATCCACGGTATAAAGTACTACCGGTTCATCGTGTTATAATTCTCACGGAAGTCAATGGCTCGCTGTCGGACACCGCATCGCCTGCTTATTAAACTCCATGCAAAGAATACCGAGGTTCATCAGACATCTAGGAGAGTATCATCGATCAGTCCTCTCCGTGTAGCTGATCCTCCAAACTGATCACAGTGTCTTCTATAAGTTCGAATGAATGAATTGGGATGACAGAAGTCTGAATGAATCATATTGAATGAGAGAGCTGCGTTTCCGTCCATCTGTTCCATTCGGGCACTTGGTGAGCATCTTAGGCGAGGTTTCAATTTTCAATCAACTGCCGTTCCACACCCAATGAGTGAGACTCTGTCTCGTTTAGCCCCCAAGAATCTGGTATGGAATGGAAGAGGTTTCGCGGATGTCACTTGCGGTCGATCACTCTTTTTTCCTTGAAAAGACCTCCCCAAAACCTTGATGATTCAAAAAACACTCTACCATTCACGTTCGTCAGCAGAAGCATTTCCAGCCTTTTACTTGATGCATTTGTATACTGATTCTTGATTGAACGTACCCTCAAGTTCTGCACACAACGAGCCCCACCTATGAAAGACCCCGCGTATAACGAACTCCGCGTATATACATAATCCCCCACTAGAGAAAACCGCTGTCTCCGTCCGTCCGTGCGCAGAACTCTGCCTCCAAGAATTCGTTTTTCGGCGACTTAGAAGCCAAATCGGTCATTGCAAAGCTTGAGGAAAATCCTCCTAGAAAACTGGAGAGCTTACACTTCGGAATCACGAAAACGTTCGGTTTTGACGGCCTGCTCCCAAACTCAGAAAAGTACTGAAAGTCGCCGATAGACGGCCTCGCAGCTCGATCCATCGCACAAGAATTGAATGCAACGAAGTCGCCGACCTGTTTAGAATTATGCGGCCTCACAGTTCGATCTATCGTCTGAAGGCAACGAAGTCGCCGATCAACTCAAGAGTTGAAGCGACTACAGTATTACGCGAACTCCAACAAGATACTACTGACTGTTAACGCTGTATGCCACGGGTGGGCAACTTTCCGCGGCCCGCGGGCCTCATGCGGCAGATAGACCCCGTGCTGAAGGCCCATGTGCGGCCCGTGGATAGATCCCAGGTAGATATGCGATCCGTAACTACGGCACTACGGGCCGTAGTTTACGGGCCGTGAACTACGGGCCGTAGTTTTTTTCTACGGGTCTCTGGAAATCGGAAAGTATGAATTTCTCGAGGAAAAGGTCTTGAGGTCTTTGGTAGAGCTCGTTGAGGAGAACAATTTACCCCCTTGGACCTTTCCCCGTATCTCTTATAGTTCCCCCAGAATTTTGGAAAAACCTTCCCGAGCGAAATTTTCACAAGTTCGGAGCACGCAGCAGTATGTATGTATATTAAAAATTCCGCTCAGAAAGGTTTTTCCAAAATTCTGGGGGAACTACAAGAGTTACGGGAAAAGGTCCCATAAGGTAGATCGTTCTTCTCAACGAGTTCTACCGAAGACCTTTGGACCTTTTCCTCGAGAAATTCAAACTTTTCGATTTATTCGGAAAATTCGATTTCTGAGGCTAAGTTTTTTTCCGACCCTGTAATATACTGCTCCGGACTTGTAAAAATTTCACTCGAGAAGGTTTTTCCAAAATTCTGGGGGAACTATAAGAGATAAGGGGGAAGGTCCCATGGGGTAAATTGTTCTCCTCAACGAGTTCTACCGAAGACCCCAAGACCTTTTCCTCGAGAAATTCATACTTTTCGAATTCCAGAGAGCCGTAGAAAAAAACTACGGCCCGTAGTTTACGGCCCGTAAACTACGAGCCGTAGTGCCGTAGTTACGGAACGCATATCTAATCCCAGGCCCATCCCGCATGCGGCCCGCGTGCCGCGGGACGCCCACCCCTGCTGTATACTCTCTGGACTCCCAGAGGTCCATGATGATTCTCAGGGGGTACAAAAGATTGAGACTGAATCTTTGGGGTCCAGGTGAAGCTATCGGGGGTCCAAGAGAGATAGTTCCGCAGGAGGGAGATCAAACTTCCCTCCCCCACAAAAGATCCTGGATACGCATACGGTCGTTGATTCCTCGCAAAAAAAGGATTTTTTTGCGAAACGATCCCTGTCCCCGCCGGCTGTTGCGACGATGGAATCAAGCCTGCAATTTGAGGCCATACTCACCAAGCTCCGGTGGGAAGAGGCGCCATGATATAATCCAAAGATGCCGCCGAGAAGTTCATGGTTCGTTATGTACGCGGCATTTTGTGGTTTGTACATAACGATACGAAAAACTGAACGTTTCCCTTGCTAAGTGATCATCCTGACAGCTTTTCTTGGAGTCAATGGTACTCTTTGAATTTACCCATTTGAGTACACCGAATTGTCTTCTGGATTGAAGTTGCTGGCTTCAGTGAAGATGTTCGCGAGGAGCTAGACGGATTACATGGCTGAATTGATGTATGTGGATTTAGGGTCAAAACACATGCAAGGACCAAATCGCACAGAATACAATTCCAGCAGAGCTTGGACTCGCAAAGTTGGTGTCTGTGAAGAACGCCTTCAATTCGCTTCTTTGACTTCGTTTAAATGTAGCTTTGCCTCACTTGACATCTGTGTTACATCACAACCATCCTTCTCAACTTCTCGATCGACACAGAACTGAGCTGCGGAAATTTCACATACAAGATGACAGTTGGTTATTCACAACCTTGATCTTGCAAAAAAGACAGAACTCCTGGGTTTTGCTGATGACGTAGCCCCCGGTATCAGGGGCAAAGACGAAAACAATTTGCAGAGAAACGGAAATGAAGCCTTGAGCCAAATCAATGAGTGACTGAACATAGGAAGAAGAGCGGGACGTCCATGCTTCTTGCGATCGCCATCAATATCGTGAAACTCCCTTATTCCTCTACAATTGGATTTTTTATTCGTCCAGTGAGGCTGAAATTTCATCGAGATACGGACGGTGAAAAGTGATGCCCGATTTCGGGGAGTGGCTCTATTTCTTTGAGCACCACTGTATAATTAACTCTATTGATGAAAAGAGAATAGAGTTCAAGCGACGCGTGAAATACCCCGGGGTTTACGTAGAGAGCAAGCTGTAGACAGCTTGCTGAGCCGCGCGCCTCTGAGGAAGTCGATCGAGCTGATTCCCTCGACATCTCATTTCGGAGCTTCTATGATTTTCTCCTCGCAGAGTATCGGCTCGTACAGCCGATGCGGGATATTTCTTCTCTTGCTCACTCGATCCATTTCATCTCTTATTGGGCGCTTGTCACGGTATCACCTCAAAAGTGAAACTTCCAAATTGGAATGTATGCCGTTGAGAACATTAGGAATCTCTACTAAGATTCTAGTGAAATGTAGTCATCGAAGCCTAGACCGCGGCTTCCGCTGATATTCCAAATATGTCGAATAAAAACTCAAACCCTGTCACTCGGACCCAGCTCCGAGTTCCCGTGATTTTCTGAGTTGAGTGTAGAACACAGAAGGCTACCGCGGTACCAGCTCGTTGAGGATGGGGTTCAGAGATGAGAGGTCAAAACGCTAAGAAGGACTGAGTAGCCGAAAAGAAAGTAGAGAAGAATAACCTCCGCACCTGTTTCAAACCATTATCAAACCAAGCGATCGGAATCCTAGTTTGCTGATATCCGGCGAGGTGTTGTCGTTGCGCGTACGCGCACAAGTATGCAAATGCAATGTGTGTGTTCAGCTTAAAATTTTCTTGTTTTGCGACAGGAAACATTGTTCCTCCGCGCGGTTGTCGCAATCTTGCACGCTAAGCCCACAGTTTCCCCTGCAGCGAACAACAACAAACCAAATAGTGAAAATTTCTGTACCTCTGAAACCCTGTGAATCATGTTCCTTGATCTGGGGGGTGCGAGGTGATCTTCAACAAGACGGCAACCCTCGCTTCATCCTGGATTTTCGCAATAAAAATGAGATCCTCGTTCTTATCGTGGTGGCAAACTACCCGAACTGCACGATTCCCTCAACGAATCAGCTGAGAGATCTCTTAAAGTTCGAGAGGAAAACTCGCGGATGGGTTGAGGCTGGGTACTTCATCAGGATGAAACACAGAGGAACTGTTAAGGGCGGAAATCGCCGCTCCGGGTTCAATAGCGATCAACACGGGCACAAGCTCGTCCGGGATCCAATCGATCAGCAAAGGTCCTCAACAGCCGCTCCTCTCGTCATCTTCAGCAACAAGGACGGCCGGTTCTTGGATTGAAGAAGTCGACATACTCCGAACGATGACGCGTCCGCATCGAAGTGAACGCAACGGAGATTTGAGGAGAAACGGAAGGTGTTTGTCCTCGCGCAGATTTTCCTGTTCGCTTCCCCTTGCTGCGGTCGCGACGATACATATATGGCTGGTTCCGTCGTGTGCGCTTTACGAGGATCCAGATCACTTTTCCGATACAGAAGCGCATCGCGTTGAAACAACGTTGATGATGATAGTGGTGATACTTGGGCGCCCGGAACCTCTGATCCTTCAAGACGCTCCCCGACTTCCAGATCGGCATCTGAAGTTACGGTTCTTGATTGTTCCTTCCTCATTGAACTGAAAGGGAACTTTATACAATGGAGCGAAATCGCTATGACGCAATGTTTTTCAGGATCCCGGAATATCATCAAAGCTCGCGAGGTCCGTTACTAGTTCTGCCTTCTCCTGTGTTTGTTTGGTCGTCTTCTCTCTGTTCGGCTTTTGGAAGAAAACAAAGGAGGGACCGGGAAGAAAAATGAAGAAAACATCGGAATTTTGAGGAGGACGTCGCCCAAGCCGAGAGACATTATTCGCTGAAGATGTTCCAATCGACCACACGTCCGGTCCTTTCCGCGACTCTCGGAGCCAATATATCGGCTTGAAAGTAAACCTGAGGCTCTCGACTCACGTCGGGCGTCCCGGAAGCAGGGGGAGAGGTCACACACAGCTACAGCGACTCACAAACGCAGTAGAAACAACGGAGGAGCCGACAAGTAGGAAGATATTCGATGTGAAATATACGACACCAGATAAGATACAAACGCAAGTTCCTACTGCCGCTTCCGTACGTGCCTTTGTTCCACCTGATTACAGCTGGGTAACTCAGAGGGCCGATGGAGAGAAGATGAAGAGCGAGGAGTTAGAAAGAGAAGCAGACCAGGAAACTCGTATTGTAGAAAGCTTCCAACTTCTACATCCTCCAAAGATTGACGTTTCCAACCGACTCAGCAATCCTTTCCAGCGTCTGGCCGAGTGACAGATGCAGAGATAGGCCAACGGGACCTTATTTCGTTCGGATCGCAGTCCGCGTCCTTAGTACAGCGGTGTCACACTCGCTCCGCTTCATGGATCACCTGGACAACGCACGGATGGGGAATTTCAAAGAAGAAGGAAGAAACATCCGCTAACCTCTCCGTGCTGATTGTGCGGCAGACTATCGACGAGGTCATCGTTCGGAGGTCTTCGAGGCGAGCAAGAGCAATTCATGAGTTTTCTCAACAGGAATCATAGAACCTTCGAACACCGATCGCCGCGGCACAAACTGCAGAAGCATTTCACAGTCGAGTTTCGAGCTCCGATTCAATCCGTAAGATGAGAGCGCTTCTTCGCAGTTCTGGAAAACTATCAAGTCTGCCGTCAGCGAGCCACGAAAGTTTCGGAACTCATTTTGGAAATGCTCGTGTTTCTCGGCTAACAAGCCTTGCGTCTCCAAAACGACACATATAAACAACCTTGTCGTCTGGCTCAAAGACTCATATATTGCCTGCATCTCGTCTTCCGCTTCCCTAAGGAGAGCGGTGGTTGGTTTTGCTAGTTCAGCAGAGAATACCTTGAGATAACAGGTGCCGCGCATGCAGCCTTGTAATATCATCCAGATCACAACCTCGTGCGTGATCTCTCAAATGCCTCGAGCGAGCAGATTCGCGAACGTTGGTCTGTCTGATCAGTTTCTCAATCCCTCACGAATCCATCCGCTCGGACGGATCCTTCTATTCATGAGCTGTCATTCGACATATGGTATTTCATCGGTTATAGTCAGTACATGATCCGTATTTCTGACAGATCTGTTGCAGACGTCTCGATCCTTGAATGCTAAGGCGAGCGAGGGAGCTCTGCAGGAATTGTTCAATGTCTCGATTGATAAGACTGGATATCAATGAACTCTTACTGACAAGCAGGTACTCATGTGAACTTGTCAATCGGCTCACGTGTCACGGCGGCGTGAATTCGTTTTTAGGATCATCCAGAGGTCGCGTGCTTCAGCTGACTCCAAGGATAGCTTGTTCTTTGGACTCCCGGAATTCTCGCTCTAAAGGAATTCGTCGCATCGGTGGAAAACTTTCGTGGAACCCGGATCGATGATGTCATGAACATTTGAGCATACTGCCTCTCGAGATCATCGGACTCAGTGCTGACATCAAAAATCAACTTTGTGGCATTTTCCATTTATAAGAAGCCAGAGTTCCCCTTATTCCCGTCACCCCGTATATGCCGACAACGTGACAGTTTAAACCTCCAGGCGACGCGTCGTAAGCCTTCGGGGGATCATGGAACGACGAGGAAACCGGACGATGACTTGGAAGGGAAAATCATTCCAACAACTGGTGCGCATCTTTCCATTGTGATGTGCAGCCGTTGCTAGTCACTATGACACGAATGTGTCGCGCAAAAAGGATCTCAATTTTAACTTGCAACCAATCGACCTTTGAAACTCGTAGCTCATCTCCCAGATCCAGATCCATAACCATAGATACAGGAGAACCGACTTTGAGGTACATGACAACAACTTCTTCGGTAGTCCGATCATTGTTTGATGTTCTGATACTTGTCTGTTGGGAGCGAAAGGAAAAAAACTCTCTCAGCCTCAACTTGAGCAGATTAGACATCGAACTTCCTCTGGGCGCTCCCATTCACTCACCCTGTCGTCTGAATGAAACATTCCACGTGACACATTCCGAAACCGTCGTTATCTATCCTTGCGCAAGGCCCACCACCTCGGCAGTGGCTTGCGTAGCAGTAAAAGACATTCTCCGATTCGGTGAAATCTCTTCCTCCTTCATTGTCTTATACAGAGGACACGAAGAAGACTGGTTTTCATCCGGTCAGAATGAGTGGATTGTTCCCTGTAGACGGAGGAAGCAGCTCTGTCTCCGTTGGCCGTTTCCTTCTCAGGGATTCTAAATCGCTTACCAATATATCGAATTTCCGTTTTGGAGGAGGAAAGGCAGCCAGCCAACAGCCAGAGTGCCTTGCAAGCAAACGACGCCGAAGCAGACGACGCAACGATAGAGCGACAGACCAACGGCCTACCAGCCGTGTGCCATCCAGCGTTCTCACCCTAACGGCTTGGTGTGGTGCACCGCGGCTCTCGGGCTCAAGAGAATCCCTTCGCACGAACAGGACTATCAATCATTGATGACTGCTGCTTCTTGATCTATTCATAGAGTACCTCAACACTCGATCCCGCAAGCTCCTAGAGTTCTTGATACCGCTGCGGATGGATGGATGGTGCAAAAATCGATTCTGCCTGGCCCACCGCATAGCCCTCTACTTGCTTTGCGCAAGCTCCCCCCGCCGCTTCATCTTTCTGTGATTTGAAGGCGACGATGAAATTACCCGAGGTTATTCAATTCAAATTTTCACTTCAAACACGGCACGTGGCAGTTGTTTCCAATCGAATTGCCGAACCATGGGAGTGGCTTTCAGGTAACCTTTGTCTAAGTTTTCCGAAGACTCGAAGATTTCTTTGAAATTCTACAGCGGTCGGCTCGAATGCCAGCCGTATTCCACAGGAAGCAAACGATGATTGCTATATCGACTGGATAATATTTGCTGCATCGAATAAACACTGTTCTTGCGGCCGAACTCAACGGCTCTTTCAAGGTTTCACTTTGTGAGACAACATCTTCTCGGTCTTTCGAGTTCCTTTCCTTCCTTTCTATAGTTCCCCCACGATCGCCCACTCATAACTTATCTCAGAGGATGGAAGAGAGCGTTTCTTCGGATCATATTGGACATTCGATAACTCTAGACTTCTGAGCCGTTTTGATGTTCATTCATGAGAGAATTTGTTTCAAACACCAAATTGATATTGTTCTTCTTTCTCTCTTGGATTTTGTTTTAGTTTCATTGAATGCACGGATGGGATACGGTGCATGTACATATATGGTTTGTTATGTCGGGAACGGTTGTTGCTATGTTTGAAAAAAGTGTTCCAACCGACGAAATCATGCATCGAATCACCGAGAATCTAGAGCGAGGAAGAGGGGCCCGCGATCGATGTATCTAAATCCGATGTTCGATATTTCTTTCAGAGCTTGCCGTGTCTCCCCGAGATTCATTCGTGGACTTTCCTCACGAAGCTATTCATAGTCCGCCCCATGTCGGACCCCCAACGGCGACAACAACACTTGTCGTCCGTTTCTCCAAGGACCAGACCCCACATGCCTGGTCGCCATCATGCAAAGGATGTTTTAACTTCAGGCGTACCGTCACGTCGTTTGCTTCGGTGTCGCGTTCACGAAACGCTCCTGTATTCAGGTTTTCGCGCGTGGCGAAGGAACAATTCCTTTGAAGGAGAGCTGCTCCTTCTTCTTCCATTCATGTTGTTCATATTTACCGTCTTCGAGTTTGCGACACCCTCCTTCAAAACGAATATCGAGCGAACGCGCGCAGCAACCGACAGTTTAAGCTCGAATCGATTCAAGATACCGCTCGTCTGCAAATATGTATATGCCTCGTGGAGAAAACTTCTACGCCGGAAATCGAAGGAGAAGACGAGACGACAGCGTCCATATCGGGAAGCAGGCGGACATCAACGATTCGGAGATCCGGAAAACCTTAGTGGTAGACAGTCCGATCGTTCCGTTCAAGCTTCGCTCGCTCTCAAAAGTTCCGAAGTGAACACACGGCGCACAGTGGGAAATCCAAGGCGAACCGGCCACGATTTTCGAGCACATCAAGGTCGAAAGGCTGTTACAATTAGACTCGTTTTCAGTTGCGCTGAGTTCCGCCTGGTGCTCAGAGGACTCGCTCAGTGAGGAGAGTTCCAGATGAGAACGAATGAAAGCGGGTCTTTGTGAGTTGGCTTCCGTGTGTCGGCGATCTTTCAGGATGTTCCAAAAAACTCATCGGAGAATAGATGTTTCGATCAAGTACATCGATATTTCACAAAACTGAGAACGTAACCTCATCGAAATCGCTCGGCCTTCGAACCGGAGGCTGCGGTGTGGTTTGAGCTTCAAAAATGTTTGTCCTTGATTCGGAGAGGATTTCAATCGCAGTTCGTCTCGGAATATTCTATGGAGTCAACCGAGCACAGCCCCGGAGCATGTATTCGCTAAAGGCGCGCTCCACAAGAGAAAACATTTTCTATGTCTCGCCATGTTCAGGGTCGTTGGAAACCAGCAGCAGGTGGAATGAGAACGCTGAAGTACACAGAAAAGAAGAGGATCCCATTTTAGAAGCACTGATTTCCACTGTCAAAGGAGCTCGCTAGAAACGAACCAAAGAAACCTGAAACTCTGAGTTTGATTTCTTTGATGGGACGCGCTGTTCGTTCGAATCCTGTGCGCCTCGGATCGAGCTCTATCAAATTTCAGTGCGGACGAACTGTACTCAGTTGAACAGAAATAAGGAGATGAACTACATAGGCTCCTTGATAGACTAATTAGGATGTTCCAAGATTCATTGTTAGACGGTGACCAGCCGGTGTCAAACTATTGGCCTAAAATTCAAGTCCCATCATCTGAGTGCTCTGACGGCTCAAAATACGGGGCGTCGGAGGAGGAACTCCTAATTTTCGCCTCAAGAGCAGAGAATCTCGGATTCGAATCGCCAGGATTCCGCTTCTGAGCCTCCGAAGGAATTAGTCGAGGATTCGAAAGCACCAAAATATTGAAGCTAAGAGAGAGCGTCGCTCGGATAGAATTGTGTTCTCCTCGCGAGACCTCTAAGTCGCGAAGGTCAAAGCGAACAGAGACTTCCACAGGAACGGTGATCTGTCTGCTTTCATCTAGTGGTCCTCGATACACAATCTGCCACTTGTCGGACGAGGACCTCTCAGGGGCCAGGTGAGATGGCAAACCTGTGAAGAGCCTGCAGGCCTCTACGTGAATGTATCTCACACCAAGCAACAGGACGAGATCAGTTTGAGTCGAGCCACCGGCTGCCTTATAGGAACACGACTCGTTAACTGAGCTCGGCCAAGCAAGATAAAGACTTCGTTTCGGCGGAATTCTCTCTTCGACCACACAAGACTGGATTTGTCGAAGAGTCGATTTTCGGCTTCGTTCTTCACCGTTATTCTCTGTGTTTATGAATTCCGAGCAAAATCATTGGCCGTTTATATACTTTCACAACTTTAGGGAGACTGGAGCCATCCCCGATTAACATTCCTCGACACTTAATCGTCGCCACTGGGTACCGGCCGACAGATTGAGGAATTGCGTCAATAGATTGGTCAAGAACTAAGGAGAAACCTATTCAATGGTTGATATGAGTCCTTCACTCCAAAACGAAAGTTCTGGCGGTCAGAGAGATCTAGAGATAAAGAGATCTGAGTGTTTGTCAATCGAATTCCATGTTGAAAACCTGGATCCATCGGAGAAGATGATAAGAGATACGAAAAGAGGTCTGCAGATGAGAATAGGTCTCCCGCCACTCGGCCACATAGATGAACTAGATAAGAGCTACCCAAAGCTCTTTTTCATGATGACCTTTCTACCATTCCCCCCCTCCCCTCCCCCCCATGATGCGTGCATTAGGTCCCAGTGGGATTTAACATTCCATGTACCAATTTGAAGAACTCGCGAGAGGATGCAAAACAACGATTCCAAGTTTTCGAGGCTGACTTTTATATGAACAAGTTTGAACCATCAGTATATATTACAAGGATACTATTGCACGCTCACAGATCGTGACATTTGCTCAGGTCTTGATTGTCGTCTTCGATCGAATGCTCACCACTGGATTCGAGGAACTGGTTGAAAGCTTGCATCTCTTCTTCGTTTTGATCAAGGTTGATTTCCGAAAGATCATTCGTTGGTGAAACCGACTGTGCGACAGGCGTCTCCAAATGGCCCGAGTTCTTGAATCGTTCCAAGTCGTTCTTGAACTGTTCGTCGAATATTCTCTGTCTCTCTTCTTTGAGCAAGCGGTCTTTGATCTGTTGTACCTCGAGTTGATTTCTTTTGGTTTTCACCATCTCCATCGTGTCCTCCATGATGAGCAGGGCGGCTTCGCATTCCTGGAGTGTGCGTTTCACGGCTTTCATGAGTATCCTGGATTTTTCCACCTGACTGGAAATCTCTTTCGCCGAAGTTAGGGCCTCGTTGAGCTTGATCAGGGACGCAGTTTTGTTTTCTGTGTTAGCGTAGAGTTCAGCTATGTGTCCATCACAAAACTTGATCTTCGTTTCATTCAGATGACTCCGATTGTACAAATCTTCGATACAGTCCGTCGTCGCCAGAAGAAGCGGAAGCCCCGCGTTCAAACTGCGGTAAGTGCTTTCGTTAGGTGTTGATGCAGGCACTGGCGCTTGCGGTCCGACACCGAGAGCACCCTGGATAACCGCTGGTAGGTTCATCGCCCGCGGTAGCATTTTTCGATGCAGTTGATGACTATACCGACTCCTCCGCGGCTGGTGCTCAATTCCACGGTTCTACCTGAAATGGAGATGAAAAGAAATCTATCGTTAGGTCGTATTCGTCGACTTTAGTGGGAGAGAGTGAATGATTCAAGGGATAAAGGAGGCGGCAGTGTCTCAGAGATCAAAATCTAAATTTCGATCTGCGGTTTCAGATTGCTGTGTTTGTTTAATTCCGATCTGTAGCTCTTAAGAAGGAACTCTAGTAAATTGTAACTCCGACCTGAGCGTCCAAACGTTAAACTCAGTCATCTCTCTCCGTTGCTCCGATTTCGATGCTCGAACACTGCATTCTCATTTTGGATAACAGTTCTATTTCATTCCGGAGTTAAGTAGGTTGTGTGGAGCTATGATTCGAGAGCCCGCAATTCCTCTCCAAAACCTCAGAAGCGGTTCCATTACCTCCGTAGAAAATTTCTCGATTTCAAAGTAAAAGAGTGATCCTTGCCGTTCTCGTTCGGTGCAAACGATGTGTCAGAAGAGACGTGACTACCGTTGCTCGATACGTCAAACATTTAGGAATCTTGGATCAATAACCGATGATGACCCAAGGGGTGCACCGAGCGACTTTACAATCTTGTTACTTACATCGAGAATCTTTCCCGTCGACGAACTCAAACTCTCAGCGATGGGTTCCAGTTTTCAATTTGGATAACAGCTGATCCGCCGCTCCGAACTCTTTGTTGGATTCGTCTGCAGTGGAATGTCCCAGCATGAGCGTATCAAAATCAACGACACAGCGGATTGTTTTGTTGCCTGTTTGGGATTGCTCGCTCTCAAAAGTTTAAGCCCGCGAACCCATTGATATCATCCCTGTTTCTCCGAATGCATTTTCGCGGTCGATCTGCTGGTTATTCAGTTGTATGTATTTGTAGTAGGTGTACTTTCGGTCCAGGAACATAGTCATGTTTCGAACGTTGTCTCTTTGATTAAGTTAACCAAGAGATGTTCTATGATGAAACTGAACGATTTGAATGCGCTCACCTGTCGAGATTGCTGAGCATCTCTCTCACTCATGGGAGTCGCTCTCAATTCACACTTCAAGCCTCTGATAACGTTCCTCTTTTTCGTCCCCCTGAACACTGGTCTCTAGTTACCCATAGGGTTTGCAGCGGTTTTTAACCGCGAAAACCACAAGGAAATTGCGGTTAAAACCGCAAAGGACCGCAAGGAGCTGAACGTGTTATTCCGTGCGCCGGTTATCGAAGGCGAAGTGATTTGTAGCAGAGCCAACTTGAAACGAGAACTTGCACTTCACCGAAGTGGGGGTGGCCGCGGCCATCTCCTGCGCCGCTGTCGCGAATCAATGTTGGCCATACCCCCCACTTCAGTCCAACCGGTATCGAAATAATCCCGGAGCAGGATTTCAGCACGGTTCGATACTTATCAGGGGGACTCACAATCAGAGCAAAGTAGAAACCGACTCTCTTGAACGATATATTTATTGTCCAAAGCTTTCCAGAAGCACTCCATATAGTTTTCTTCCAACAGAAAACTACCGGCTACCCAGAAGCAGTTCATGTTGTTCGTTTTCGATGAATCGCGGACCATCTGTGGTAGCAATAACTGTTTTTTGTGGGGAACGTTGGACGCTGCTTGACTTGTTCAGAGAATCGCCGAGCAGAATCAAATCTTAATTCGTCATCACGTAAATGAAAGGACCGGAATCAAGGTTGATTTCCTGAAGTCCATCCACACGATAGTACATGGTAATCCTACAACCTGTCTCTCGTCCTTGTCATGGGGCCATCTAATGAGGGCTAGCTGAGAAATTGCCAAACTATTCGGCTCCATGGAGAATTGCTCACCAAAAAGTTTGCGGTCAAGAGCGGTTTTTAACAGCGGTTTTCAATCTGGGGTTATCGGTTAACCGCAACCGCAGTTTTTCCAAAATGCATTTTTTTGCAAACCCTAGTTACCCACTAGAACAGGGAGAAGTACTCTCTGGGAACTAAAACTTGCAAGTGTCGATTGTCTCAAAATTAGAGTTTAACCGAAACCTTGCTCTCAAGTCGGTGTGATGTTTTCCAAGAGTCTCTGAAGCTTCTAGCATGTTTGACCCGGTTATATTTCTTCCCATTAGAGTTGGCGATGGAGAGAATCGATGTTTCTCCTCCTAAAGAAAATGACGGGAGCCATCGACGGGATGGCATCGACTGGCACACAAAAAAGGGGAGATCAGAGTGGGCCCCTACGGCGGAAAACTTGGTATGACAGAGTCTTGTGAAATGCATCTTCGGAAAAAGCGAAGCCCAGTCATGAGAAAGCGTTCTCTGCGCTAACCTAGAATACTTTGTTCCGAAGTTTAATTGTTCTCGAGGCGCTGAGCTTTTGGGAAGAGCCTGGAAACGCAGGTCACAACTTCATTTTTCATATCTTGAGAACTGGACGAATGTTAACTAATGAAAATTTTCAATATGTACGCTCCGTCGCGAATCAAATAGTCTGCTAGATCCCCCTGAAAGAAGAGATATTCTCGCGATCATGTAGAAGGATCCATTCGTGAACTTCAGCTTCATCAACTACAAAAACTTGATAGTGAGAAGCTTCTCGCTGTTCAAGGTGTCCAACCAAGCTTCAGGAATCTGAGAGATCGGTTGAAAAACCAAAAATACAGCTGGATCTAGTGAGAAAAAAATTGTTCAGATCGTGATCATGGCCCGTGATCATGATGAAGTATATTGAGCGACTAATAAGAAGGAGACGCCGACGATCCTGCTGTTTCTCTCTAAAGTGGTGTAGAAGTTCTTGCGGGCTGAATTCAAGGCCCGGACACGAAAGCTCTGTGAAAGGATATTAGTCACGAGTAGTTTCGCTATTTCCCTGCACCAGTCTCATACTCATTCTTAATCAAAATATGCACATCATAAATCATCCATCTCTAGGACGATCGCAAGTGTCACTGTAGAAACCCTTGTAGCACTTGGAGTAAACCCTGAAAACACCTTTATCGGCAAGCATATATTCCATTGACTCCATGCAGCACAGACTGATGAGCACGACGACGACTACACCTCACATAATGTTCGAACCAGCGGAAACGAAAGATACTGAAATCTCGGATACAAAAATATTCTTCAAGCAAGATAATTTGACGGAGGAACGACGACTTGCTGTTCGATTTCGGTGGCTCCGGTTCCATGAGAACTATCAAGAAAGACGCTCTGCTTGTCCCGATCCGCTCTTCATTGAATCGGAAGCTCGCGTTTATACATATATATATATTCTGCCGATTCACCAGAATATTGCTTGCTGGGCGAAATATACATAGCATTGGAGACTGTACCACAAACCATCTTTCTGTAGCCATTCCTTAAAGCCCTTGAGCAGTTGTTGGATCCATCATTGCAAAACTGTGGCCGGGGCGCTTCAAAAGTGCGACGAGATCGCCTCAAAACCAGAGTCAGGACTTCGGAAAACAGAGTCGGGTAGCTGCAAATCCAAGCATGCTATTGCGGACCAAGCGGACCCGGTAGTCATGGTCATGACGCAGAAATGTGGACTTCATTTTCTCGAGTTACTCCGTGGAAACCGAATCTGCGAAGGATAAATTCGAAACATTCCATCCATCACAGCTCGAATATTCTCATTAATAATGATTGGAAATAGCGGATCGAGCCGGCTCACGGGTGTTCGAATCCGGAATTCGGGGGAGAGAGTCGGTTCTGTTAACCTGGCGAGGAATCCTGGTTGCGTCACTGGTCAGGCCGCCGAAAACCTATGGTACGTTCCAACTCTATAACAATTCGATGCAGCGATAAAGTTCTGCTAGCTGTAGGTTCCACCGAACAGGTGCCGGATTGGTATCTCTTACACATCAGATGAGGGGAACCGCCAGCCGCCCTAGCGCCGCGCCCTAGGCATGAGTCAGTGAGTTCATGAAAGCCTGTACCCATGCTCCCGATTATGACCATTAATAATGGCGAATTTGATAACCAACTGGCGACTTTTTGTGTTCACAACTGACTTTGGCTCCTAGCTAAACAATATGAAGACGGATCAGAGACCTAGTTTCGAATATTTTTAAGCCCATCGTCAGAGCCAAACCCGCACTTTGAGTTAGATGGCATACGGGAAGTTTTTCTGCTACTTCTCTGTCTCTGGTGAGCCTGAGGGGATCCTTTGACATCACCGGAACCCTCACACGCTCCGCACTTGAGTTGCGGACGCTCTTGATGTAATAGCACGATCTTGTTCTTGCCGAACCTGTACACTCCGGATACCCGAAGCTTCGTTCCGCTTCTTCGGCGGGGTAGGAGAAGCCAGCCTGAGAATCAGGATCTCATTTTACACTCTTGGCGTAACGGATGTGGACTCAAACTGCCTCTATCTGAAAAATCTGCGAAACTATCCGGCAATCATCTCGTCATCCGAGAAGTTGGGTCCGCACGCAGAAACTCGCGCTCCTTGACTTGCAGACAGACTTCCAGCCTCGACTGATTTCTTCTTTTCTTCAAGCGACATACTCTCTTTCCCATGTATCATTCTTCCGCGCCAACTTGTCTCCGCATATACTACCGGAAGATCTAATTGAAGCCTGCAGGCCTATAAGTCGCGATCGACAAAGATCGATAAGGAGTTCTGCTCGCCTGGTAACCGTTCAGGGAGACGAGGATATAATTACACCACACGTTTTCACGACGAGATCAACGCCTTTGGAACGAAGGGATGTGGGCTAAGAAATGAGGACAATCCTTGGAAAAAGAATATCCATGGCAGACGATCGGTTTCCGTGCTTTTCCAAACTGATAGCTGAAAGAGTGAAGAAGAATCATTAACCTCAATTCAGATCTGCAGACAGGATCATGAATGCTTGAATGAGACTTCTAGTCTAGGCCTGAATGCTCGGTATATAAGTCTGCCTCATGATTGACCTTCGAATGCTGATGATGTCTCGAAGCTGATTTGATAACAAGCTGCTGTAGTCTCTCGCGCTTCCCGAGGGACGCAACGAGAAAACGAATAACAAAGCAAAGCCAAACTAGACAAGGGAGGATCGAGGTCTGATAACGACTTTGTTTCGTTGGGTTTGACCTTTTATGCAAACTAGAACGCTCAAACGAACGGGTTGAGAAATGGATGGAGCGGATGAAGGTTTCAGAGGAACGGAGAAAAGGGAGAATGACGACGTCAGGGCAGAAGAGAAAGTCCGAGAGAGTTTAATCTAAAACCGGCTCCGAAATGTCCGTGCATCCATTACAACTCATTATCCGAAGCCTCCAAAACGAAGCCCAGCTTTCTTTCACTGTTCTTTTCTTGGCCTTTGTCATTCCTCAGAACCAAGCCTGTGGTTCGTATTGTTCAGAGCCTTTCTCTTTTTGTTCTCCTCGTTCATTCGGGCGATGCTTTGCCGCTCGCAACACTGACTTAGATCGACTCTCATACACAAGCTTTCCCTCCGTCTCTCGCTTCCCCGCTAACTGTCATCGTACCTTTATCTACCCCGCCGGCTCACTATCAGTGATGAATGTTTTTGTGCGATAAACGATCGGATCCCAGCGGAACCGTCTCACGTTTGGATTGTTCCACCGCTCAGCGACTTCGGGATTTCTTTACGAGAGGTCCAAGTTCTCGGAAAAAAATACCAAATCCAGTGAAAAGCTGCACTTTTCCAAGAAAAATATTCAGCCCGAACAACAATCTCGCTGAAACATGAATAAGTGCGCAACTTCTCTGAACCTCTTTTAAACTATTCCGCCTTGAGCTCAGGTCAAAGTTGGAATCCGTTTCTGGGGTCCTCGCTACGCTCGGTTTTCGAAACGAACTCCTCAGAAACAAAACGAGCCCATGCTCTCTGATCCGAGTTAAAGCTCTCGAGTAAGTAAGTCGCAGTTTTCTCGATATGCTCTGACAGTGTGTTCTGTTGGCAGCCGTCCATAAAACTGAGCGCTCTCTCGATGTCAATGTCATAGTTCAACAACTTTCTTTCTCCATAGCAAAACGTAAACTTCCTAGATTGGGATGTTGCGCATGTGGACTTCATCAAAAAAAACTGCCGAAATTGCAGGTTCTCAGCAATCATCTGAAATGCCTCAGTGTGCGATGGAGTTCAACACAGTATGTAAATTCGCGACGCAACAGTTCTGGCAATGAGATTTCTTCCCTCTGGCGTTGGGTTTCCCCACGGTGTCTCAACCATATCTATGTTGAAGCTCATGAAGCTGGCCTGCTCGGCAATTGTTGAGGAAGAAATAACTGATTATATATACCATTCGTGACGTCAATCGGTCGTTAGAATCGAAGTTTCACTTCCGTTTTGCTTGAATGATGAGTATTCAGACATGGGCGTTCGTTGCGGGAGCATTTTCTCGGCCGTGGAAAGCATTGCATCTGAAACTTGTCACGATCCCAGCCGAAGATAACTGAAAATATCCATCGGATCCCTAAAACTTGTCTGTCGGATCATTATGACCACGTGAAATTCCTCAGAGAACGAACTTTTTTCCTTTCCATCTTAAGGAAACCGTAACAGACGACGAACTTCTCGGATAGCGAGCTTGCTGGATAATGATCTGGTCAGATCGACGACCTTGCCAAGTAACGATCGACGATCTTGTCGAAATGTTTACACTTCCAAACAAGGTCCGGTTCAAGAATTTCGTCCGCTTGCACTCCAAGCTAATTCAGCGGAGGGTCTTCGAGGACCAATTTTGAAGAATGACGCCGAAGTTGTTCAGGTGCCTGCAGAGGGGGCTACATTCCCAGAGGAACAAATCGAAGGCGTGACATTTGACGTCTCAATCGCCAGGACAGAACCATTCGTCAGCTGACGTTCTGCTTTGGTTAGTGTAGGGTAGGAGGGAATATCAGCGGCAACTTAATCGCTGAACAACATCATCCACCCTAACAATCATGATCTCGTCATCGACGTCTATGGTGAATCCAGATGGAATGAGGAATTCACAGTGTATGCAGATTTTGAGGTCATTCTAGACAAGGACCCACAAAAAGCGAAGAACACTTGCCGCCGCGTTGGGCGCTGTTCGGTCGATGTTAAAGGTTTTCGATATCCATCCGAGCAGGCAAGCAACCAACCAGTTCGGGAGCTTTCCCCGCCAGCCACACAGTCAGGCTTCCAGCAACCGTCGCTAGCACCGAGTGTGCGAGCAAGCCGGCGAACGACTCAGTCAGAGGTGGGTCTTCCAATAGCACTTTCGTTCTTGCGAGCAACGTTCGCTCGCCGCAAAGTGCCCAGGCGTTTTTTTTCCACGGACAGATTGCACGCGGTCGACGCTGACCCCTCGTTGCACGATCGCTGCATCAGTACAGCCGATCGGTTTGCGCGCCCGTTCGACGGCCGAGTGGCACAACTCTTTGGACTTTGCCGCATTCGTTTTTGCGATGCGGAGTTCAAAGAAGGGAGTATTCATCCGGTCTGTGCCTCGGCCTCCTCGATAGACTCGGATAGATCTATCGTACTAAGTCCCGATCGGAGTCCAGCTGCAAACGTATCGACAAGCCGATTGAAAATTCCAGCTCCCAGCATCAAACCCCGCTTCAATTTCGGACGGCGCGGCGGTTGTTCGGTCCGACCACGGACGCAGCATTCGCTCACATAGGTTCTAGTTTTCTAATATCCTAAAAGTCCGTTGGGGACGAAATTTGGCTGGAAATGCTGACTCATGGTCCCATGAATGTTGAAGCAGCCGCGAGAAATGATCTTGGGTCAGACAGTGACCAGCCATGGATCAATCACCCATGTTTTTAACGTTGGCTTCAAGGGAAGCCGCGCAAAAATAATGCTCTGTCCATGCCCGACTGTGAAACGAGAATGTCCACTTCTTGAGCTCCTTGAAAATTGAACGATCATGTAGTTAGAACCAACGATAATGTGCTAAGATAGATTCCCATGATGACCATAGATAATTTTGTGGAAAGAAGAGTCGTGAAGAAGTTTCTCCTTACGTCGAACTTGCGAACAAATCGAATTTTCGAACGTACAGATCGTTGAAAAGGAAAAACAAACTTGTTCTAGAGGGTGAGCTCGAGTTCAATGCGGAGGAGTACCTCAGGGAATACTCCTTGCAAAAGACAATCCTGCTACCCAGGGACAAAACCGCGAACTCCGCTCGAACGAGTTAACAGAAAAAGTTTTCACCGTGCGCCAGCGCCCCCGTTGTTTCTGACTACAAAGCGAGACGGTTTTGAAACCTACCGAGAGCGAGACAGGTGCTCCGTACATCATGAGCGGAAATCTTTGATTAAACTGATAAATCGCGTGGGAGTAGCCGTTCCTCAAGTTTCAACGACCTTTTTCGCTTGCGGACGAAAGACAACGTGTTGTTGTCTTTCAGGTGGCCTGCTATCCGTGGACCCGATTGTCAAGTAATTCCAAAAGAGCGAGTGAACGAGGCAAAAAGCGAAGAGAACGTGTTGAGGACAGTGTAATTAGAGCCGGATGTGTAATCCCTCCTTTCGCTGATTGAACGTGGCTTTTTTGCGCGGACTTTTTTCTCAGGCTAGATTAGTATTGTGGTGGGCGTCATGCCATCAGCTCTGACCCCATGGAGATCTCATCCTGCTCCCGCACCTATTATCGAAGCTGTTATTGTTCAACAGCAACAGTGCTTTATCAGAACCTGAATTGGAGCCCCTGAATTTCTAGGATTTCAGATCTTCTCTTACAGAGTCGGGCTTGTATCGGGATAAAGGATGATGGCAGGTCCGACCTAGCCGTCGCATCTCGAAGGTGCAGATCGTCTTGATCGGACATCTCACCTCGCTCATTCAGCAGTTCCATGACGGAGATTCGGATTTGTTTCTTTTTCGCATTTTGCCGTCATTTGTACCGGTGAGTTAGCCCACGCATCTCCAGAAAAGTCACACAAGTTTCGGCATCCCATGGAATTCGGAAACCACAATATAAGCCAGGAGTGGAAACGATTGTGATTCCTAAAGTGTCACTTCAACTGCCACTTGCGACCAAGCTAAAAAGGAGATTGCGGCATTTGACTCTTCTGACCTCGTCCCAGAATGAAGGTTGAGGCTCGCTGTCACCTTTCCCTCCGACGAGAGCGGTTCTTTTCCGGAACCTTTCGGAGGCTAGCGAACGTTCGATCGGAACTTCCGGTGACCTTCGATGAAGTGGAAATTTTCATTCATGCCGATGGTGAATCACGGATTCCTTGCATCAGAATCGAGACGGTGTCTCCAGGTCACATCTGATCCCTACTAACCCTCCGGAAAAGGGACATCTGGGGAACGCTGTGTGGACGGAGCCACTCACAAGGAGAGGTCGCTGATGTGAACACTGGGAGTTCGCTGAAACCTCGCCAACCTGAAGTTCATGAGCCACTCAATAAAACTCTATCGGGATTTTTCACGGAAATGCGTCGATCAGGAGGAATGGTGTTTTGAAAACTGCGCAATTCGCGATTCCATTCCGGATTCCGGGTGGAATCCCTAATGGATTTTACACGCAACAACCATCATTGCGTCTGAAATCTTCAAATAATGCGTAACGCTCGATGCATGAAGATAGAGCGAGAGTTGGCGGAGTGAATAGCTTCTAGCATCCTTCCGTTGTGTTCGTCCTATCTGCCTCTCCCCTTGCTATCATCGTCGAGTTAGACGAACTTTGTTTAGCCCCTACTCCATCTTGGTGTGTCGACACTTGCGTGTCTCTGAGTTCGCTTGCCTGTCTGGATTGCTGAGTGAGTGAGTGAGTGACTGACCGACCGACCGACCAGGCCACCGCCTGAATGTGCTTCTGCTTCCTTGTTTCCTCCTCGCGTTATCCTGGCTCAGTCGTCCTGTTCCTTTGGCGTTATCCGTCCACCCTCCCTCAGGAATATTCCCTTGTTCTACCCTCGTGCTGCTGCTAGTTCTGCAAGTGTTCTCGTCGTGTCTTTTTTTTCTTGTTCTCCTCGTATACCCTCTGCTTTATCCTTTCTCGTCGCGATCCTGTTCGTTTTGCTAGCCGCTTGTGATCGGACCGACGCTGGTCACAACGGCTTTACTCCCTGCGCACACAATAGACACTCGACCACTTCTTACGACACTGAGTCTCTCGTCTCCCGGTACTGACAGCCACGAAAACTTATCGCGTGAGCTTGTTGGCTGGTTAGGGTTGCTGGTCACTCTCGCCTGCTCATCCAGAGGCTCTGAAAGACTCAGTGTCGGCCGAGTGAGCATCGAGGCCTTAGGGAAGACAGTAAAGCGGTTGAGCCGGTCTTTCCGTGATCCGCACCCCATCGAAGCTAAAAAGTTCACTTCGTAAAACCGGATTTTCTCTCTTGCAACTTGAAAGTTGGCGACAAGAATCCCTTTAATCACGATGTCGCCGAGAATACCGGGTCGTACAAGTCGATCCGATTTTCGGGTCCGGATTTCGACGACAGCCCTCATCTTGCAAGGACGCGATGAGACGATGAGTTTCTCTCTCTAGACTCTTGAACAGGAGTCGAATAACTTTCCACCAAGGAAAGGGAAAACCAAGGAGAGGGAGTCAAGGATAAAATGAAGAAGAGAGCAGGGAGAAAAGAGTTCCCCTGGTTACTGAGTTTCATTTCCTCCGTTAGCTCAGGAGTCGGCTTCGGCGGGAAGTTCTCCATTCCACCTATCCATAGTTTGCCGACTCCTGCTCCAGTGAATCCGGCGAAGTATTGCGAAGGGCGAGTGAGATCGCGTGATTCCCTTCAAGATTGCTCCATATTTCGGGTCAGGTTGGAATCTGCTGGAATGTCGCGTTGGCGATGTATCTTAGTTTGCCGAATATTGAGGAATGAGTTCCCATTTCCGAAACCTGAGGAAGAATTTGTGAAGATGTTCATCTTATAAACTCGATTACGAGACGTCTCAATGAGGGGCTTCGAGGTTACCGTTTGGCTCGTCATCAAGGTTTTTCCTCTGTCCAGCATCCGCCCATCGAGTGGCCACATAGTTGCAATCGTTCGCGTTCTCATGCTGCATTTCAGAGCGGGAAATGGAGCCAAGTTTTTCCCAAGTCGAAATTGACTCGACCCGGGGATAAATGTTGATTAAATGTGAACTGCTATACTAGATTCACGATTTGCACGTTCGGAGCTCCCAATACCCCCACCAGATATGAGTTGAGGAATACCAGAGACGCCGGAGATGAAGGTCGATGTACCCTCGCTGTAGCTGACTTGGAGTTTTGTCAGAAGACCTGGTGGACCACGATGAGGAGCCCGTGACTACGAGCGGGACGTAAAAGAACATCGAATGAACGAGACCGAGAATGATAGAATCTAGGTCGATATAATCGAAGTAGCACTGTCTAACCATTGGCCATACTTCCGTAATGAGAACCCTTATCACAATGTAAAGCTGCTAATGCTACGCGTGGGTGGGACCAAGCCAATGGGGAATGTCTCACATTCTAATCAGGGCGAATTCGTCATTAGATTCGAAAAAGGAGCAAAGAATGTCGAATGTTCCTTTCAAGCATTTGTGCCATATTCACTGAATTCTGAAGATTCTGCCGAAAGAGGAATCGAACTTTTTGAGTCTTTGGATCGATCACAGAACTTCATCTGATTCCGAGGAATCCGCCTTCAAAAGATCGGTAATTATTTTTGGCCGAACGTGGCCTTGACGAAACAGGTCTCCATCCCGGGATTTCAGCACTTCCTTGAAAGGTTTCCAGTCCCCGAACCTCTCGCGTTCTATCTGGAATAACTTCGAGATCGGAGAGTCCCGATGGCTTCACAAACCTGCGCGGTGCGACCGACGGATGAGGCCCGTCACGATTCGCGCGGGCCCGTCCTCGCCCTCAATAAAAGTTTTCCTTCCCTCGGCGAGTACATCAGGCGAGAACACACCCCCAAGTTGTGTCGAATTAATGCAGTTATAATGATTCATCATTAATTCGGTTTTTTTCATTTGGCCGAGTCGCCCTCCACTCGCGAGTGACAGAGCCAGCGGAGCAGAAGCGGCGCCATCGCTGGAACTCACTGCCGGGAGGTTATCAAGATGCTCTGTGAGTTGAGTGAAAGTGAGTATGAATATTAAAACACTTCTCTAGTATCCGTCCTGAACTCAAAAATAACAAAAACCTCCTCTCGTCTTCACGTTCCGAGAGTTTCTCACTGAAGAGAACTTTGTGGCAGCCGAATTCCGATGAAATGGAACCTACAGTGGAAGTATAAGGAAGCAAACATCCCGTGACGAACTCGGGGTAGAAATGCTCTTCGCTGCAGAGAATTTGAACTCCAAACCTCAAGCAAGGGAACTCCGAAAGCTGATAGATGTGGAACTCTTGGAGTCTGCCGAAGGACATCAAAGCTCTGGATAGAATGAAACTTGCAGTTCTGTATCATTTCCAAGAGTTTGGATTCCGTCCGCACATGATTGTTTGAAACTCGTTTTGATCCGATTCAAGAGCACCTCAAGATCCTGCCTGTCCTTTTCCAAGCTTACTCAGGGAAGAGAACGGGCCCCTTATCTGACTCGCTGACTGGGACTACAACCTTCTCTGATTCGATAGGCGGTATGTGGTGAAAAAAACTCGCTATTAGAGTCGCCAGCTGTTTACATCGAACTCAAAAATAGGTCGCAGTTGTTGCTCTCGCGCTTACGTGGATGCTCACGGTCGGTGAGTTTAAGTGTTAGTACAGCGGCTTACAGCTGCAGCGAGCAAGGTTTGAAACCCTCATGAGGTAAGTAACAAAAAGCCCGCCGGAAGGAACGCCACTCGCTAAATAACCTGGGAACGCAAAGCCCCTCACTTATTGCGAAACCCCAGGACTCCATCGTCTGTCAACTGGCGGCCTTGTTGCTCATCAGGAGTATGCTCATCACCTGTACACTTTCGTCAAGCTGGAGGGGTCGATGGAAGCAAGCATGAGAAGTCTTCTTCTCTTCACTCGTAAACGGAGATCCTCACATCAATTGGACGTACATAGATCAATTCAAACGGCTGCCCATTTTGTGGGCGACACTGAGAGCTGAGAAAATGAGACAAAGATCTTGGTTGAGGAACTTCACGAAGCAGAATGGAATCTTTTCCTGATTGTGGTACTCGATAACTCATCTCTTGATCAAAGTACATCCTAGTACAGCGCTCCCGGAAACTTGCTTTGCTTAAGATGTTCGGCCCTTGGCTGACACAGGGCCGTGTCACGTGTAGATGGAGTGACAAATTTCAGTTGTCCATTGTCGATGATGAGTCAAGCGGTGTTGAATGTCATCAGTTTCGATGTTGCGAGTTGATTCCCCGACGAAGATGTCAGAGCAGCTCCCCGTGACGTCAAACTGCTGTCATACAATATTTTTGCACGCATACTTCCGTCGAGCGACTTCCGGGGTTGGCCAATGATGTCGAAGCTCCGAGAAAACTTTTAATGTTGATTTCACCGGAGTTTCACCGAGATAAAGTTCTCTGCCTTCTTCCTAATAGTAAACAATTTGCAAGAATGACGCGCGTTCCGATGGAAGTTATGAAATTCGAGGAGCCTCATTACAAAGTTGGCACGTTTCAGCTTCAGCCGCTGTCGCGGCTGCCATGTCAGCTTCTTTGAGAGCAAAATCTTCGTATAATGACGTGGAACTTTGGTCGACTCGGTCGCATACAGATCATAACAGCCTGCCACGAGGCTAAAAACTTCACTGCATCGACTGAGGTGGGGAAATGAAGGACGACATCAGAGTTTCCAGCGGATAACCTTACCATATGAGACCCCTGTTTTCCATGTTTCTGATTTCAGATGGCTTCCATTAGGTAACAGTTTTCGACAAACAACTACAACTGATGAAACAAAATCGTTTTGATTCTCAAAATAAGATTCAGTTTGCATTTGTGGCGTGACTGGAAGCGGGAACGGGAACCGAGAATCGCGAAGGTCTTGAAAGGTTTCAGGCCTCGATCATTTTCGATCATAGCTGCATAGAAGGATTCGACGCTGCTGTTCCGAATAGGAGCTCCCGAGGGTATCCGTTGACGTATTCGTTGGCTCATTTGCGTGTTATTTAATTCACTACTGCTGTCACCGATCCCGGTGAAAAGGTTTCCGCCGTATTCTTACTGCAACGTTTCGCTCCATGGAGGAAATAGGCCACTCTCCGCTGAAAGGCTCCCAACGAGGGAAACCTAGTCGTGTGGAGAAGTATTCCTGTGTTGTGTTTGAAGAGAAGAGAGGATGAACGAGACACAAAGAGAGAAAGGAAAGCCAGGGGATAAAAGAAAGACCCACTTGCTTATTGTTCTGCGTCTTGCGACCGATGCGACGAGCTGCCGTCGACAAGACTTACGTACTGAGCTGAACCAACCCTTGGCAGACAAACTGCACGAGCGTTTTATTTCAAGCGGAAACAAACGTATCATACCGTCGGAGATCATGTCTTTTTTTCTCGCAGAACGACTCATGACTCGAGAGCTTCCGCTGGCGCAGTTTGTGAGGGAAGACAGCGCAGAAGAGAATCGCAACCGCGTGTTATCGAGCGCCGCGCCGTCCGCGGAAAACGATGACTACTGATCTCTTCCCTCAACATTATATATCTTTCGATTCTCAGAAGACACGCTGCAGGGATCCTCCAGACCCAGCTATCATTCACCGCCAACCCGGCATTGCGCAATCGTGTTCTTGATTCAAAACTCGGTTTCTCAGAGATGGCCAAACAAATGAATCGTCATTTCATCCTACAATCGTGACGATGAGCCGAACACAGAATTTCCATCTTTTTGACCTCTCCCTCGCCAAAACACTTCTCCGTCAGAGAGTTCGTTCTCTACCTGGTGCCACGATCTCGAAGAACAATCGTCATCGAATCCCACACGGATGTGTGTTCGCAGCCAATCGAAAGAGAGTGGGCGGTCTCGATGAGAATTCATTCGCAACACAGTCGTTGTTGACGCTGTTTTCGAGTTTTCCGACAGACAGCATCGGTCTCTCCCGGAGTTTTTCGTTTCCCTACAAACTTCTTGTTGTTCTCATCGCCGACTCCCGGTTGCACTTTTTGTTTTCATTTCACTTCTAATGGTTTCTTCCTGTCTCAGTGTACTCGTTTTTTTCGTTCCACCTCACTGCACTCGGGGATATTTTTCCAACTCCAGTGCTCTTTCTCCCCAACGCTATTTGTTGTCCTTAGTGTTCAGTTTGTTTCTTTTCCGAACTTTTCGCAGTCACTTCTCGGACCTCCCACAAGCTCTTGGCTCTTTTCTGGGAGTGGCAAATTCAGGTTCAGAAAACAAATTCAGGGTGACAGGGAGAAAGTTTTCTGTTCCTCACTTTTATTCCTGTTAGTGAAGTGCATGATTGCGATCGGAGTCTACAACGATATTTTTCGAACACTTCCAAATATACTGAGCAGTACTTGTGTAAGCTGAAATCGATTCCGATGATCGAGCTCCCTTCCAGAATAGCTGATTGAATTCCAAGACAAATATATGAAATTCCGAGAATTTTTTGAACAGAAGGAGTCTTCGAAAACATCGCAAGGCACGTGGAGCAACGTTTCGAAACTCGGAACTAAACGAATTCCAAAAGGCTCGCATTGAATGACTTCCTCGAGGAATCCGTGCTTGCTCCTCGGTGGTGGAGGGCCCTTCAGTTTTCGAATATCTACCAAGAGCAGTGATACCATGTCCTCGACTCTTGACTCACAATCACAGTGCTCGCGTGAATGATCAGGTTCTGCAATAGTTCAAAGTCTCTCGATATCAATAAGATTCTGAAGTTGTCTCCGGGGTCCTCGAGTTCTTTTTTCGACTGAAATTCGTCATACTAGTGTGCTCTCGATGTGACTGAACGTATCTCCCGAGGAAGCAAGCAGGCAAGCATGTCTTCTTCTCAAGGTTTTGCGAATTTGGTTCTGGAATCGAATGCATGCATTCGCACGAGAGCTGGCCTGAATTCGAGGGAAAATGACGGAATCGACGGGAACGACTGCGCTCGACACCACGAATTACCGCGACGAATTATCTCATTCTGTCATTTGCAGTCGTCTCGCATCTTTTCGCTGCTCTCACGAGCGGTTCTCAACGAAACTCGAGAACGAGGAATTCGCGGAGCTTTGGTACAATCCGTCATGTCGAGTTCCAATCAAATCAACGAACTTTGTATAGCGCTGCGGATGCCCCATATCAGTCGTGGCCGTGGCTTCCTCAGATAATGAGCTAGTGTACGTCAACGATTCATTCCCACGTCCTTATTCTTCAGAGGAATGCATCTATGTCGCATCGAGAATGAGGTCACAAAATTGTTCACAAACGCTGACCTCATTTTCGGGACCGATGATAAACAACGATCATGGCACGGGGAAGTCATCCGACATGGAAATATCGAATTTGGGTCTCGTGTTACCGCGGCGTCTGAATGGAGGGCATCAGTTCTCAAAGGTGGTGGCAGTGATCACAGACATCACCCTCAGCAAAACCTTGAGCAGCCCCGTCTGAGATAATGTTCTTTGTTGCGAAATTTCGTTCCCGCCGCGGGAGGCTTCAAGAATCACACAGAGCAGCTCGAAGTGCTTTCTTCTCCGTGACGGTTTGCAGGCAACTGTACAGAATGATATCGAAACCCGATTTCGGACGTCGATTTCTCCGACGCTGATACGAGACCGCAGGTTTCCAAACGTTTGCGGTCGCTCTAATTACTCTCGAGGTGCGCGAACTTCAACTCGTCGACGATGGTTGCCTCCATCCGGTCAGGTTCCGCAGATAACGGGATGATTCAGGAATCGTTCCGCGGCTAGAGGGGGAAGCTAACGAGTTATTTTGAACTGACACTCGTTCTTCTCCCCCTTCTGTCCTGAAAAAATGTATTTTTTCGTCGGCGGCAGTTAATGGCAGATGAGGTCACAGGTCTTGAGAGAAATAGATATCGTTCGAGTTTGAAAGCGACGGAAGGTATCAATTTCAGTCGATGCAATCCAACCTCTGGCATCGAAGCCGTTGCGCGGCTTTTGCTTTCTATTTGAATGGGATTGACATTGTACACCTTTCTGTTGCGCGATCCAACCGCGATTCCGGACCTAGCATTGAACTTCTGCGTGCTCTCATAGAGAATGTTACCGTGATATCCGGGACCAAAGATTTCCCTTTCAAGTCGCAGCAAATGATTTTGTCGCCGCTCTCGAGGCTACGAATCTAGAGTTTGATGCGGGGTCGAAGAACTTCCTTTAGGGCCCATATGCTCTCTGGGGGTGCATGAGGCCTTGGTGGACCCTCTGGAGGTGCACAGTACCCCGGGGGCCTGTGGGCACGACTCCGTGTCCGGGGTGTCGAAGTTGGGGAATCACTGTTCTTCATAGATCAGAATGCCTGAAACTGAATTTCGTCACGTTTTCTGATTGGGAATGACCTTGTTGCCGCTTATTGCCTTTCCTCATACGAGGAATAACATCCCATGAGCGCAACCTAGATCAAAGTCAATTGGAAGTGGTCCCGTGGTTAAGACGAGATATTACGTTGTTATTGACTCCGGGCATCGCTAGGCCGACCACCGGAATCGACGAATGAATGCCGGCCGGCCACAGATTACGCCGCAGCGAAAGCCCAGGCGAACAATAGTGCCGTCGTTTACTGAAGTTATCGTCTGGTCGTAGTGAAGGAAAATTTTATGGCGATATAATGAATCTAGAGGAGACCGGGTTACTGCCCTGCTCGACCAGGACCACCAGAGAGTTCACCAGGAAGGGAGGACGAACTTCCTTCACTTGAAAGAAGTTCCACCACCGTACGGATTTTTGATGGAGCAGACTGTGCCTTTCCGCTAACTGGGAATGGAGTTATCCTCTTCGGAAGACCGCGCAAGATGGAATCCCATCACGCGACCCGGACTGAGGAAAACTTTGTGTCCGTGGCTCGTTCTCAGAGAGACTGTGAATAATTATCTTCTGCTCCCATCTTGAATAATTTCCCACGCTTCGCAGGGTGATGACAACCCAGTTGTAACGGATTGTTGCGCATTCAGTCCGAACTTGCCAAAGTGATGCCAAAGGTGGCACCAAATGTACACAGTGTTGCGTGGCTATGTATGTTTATGTGATGTATGAAACGTATGTGCATGGAAGGGGATTTTTCCTCTGATCGACTCCTTAAACTCTCCCTTACAGCCTCCTGATGCCGGGACAGAGGTATCTTTCTTCCCCAGGTAGCTAACGGCACTTCAGGCGGGACGAAGCCGCGGCGGCAACGTGCCCCGGAAGCGGACATGTCGGCCCTCCAATTAAATTTTCTCTTCCGGTTGCTCAAAAACTCGAGCAGCACAGTGCTAGCTCCCCTTCCCATTCGGAAAAATTGAGATATTGTTCAAATATTCGTTTCAATTGTCGAAATCATCGCACGGAATCAGCCGGAAATGTGAAATTGTGTCTTCGGTGAATCCTCCAAAGCGTTCTCTCGATGAGGAACATCGATTCCTCGTAGCATGAATCTGGTTGAAAGGTGAAATCTCGGTGCCATTGCGCCCCTTCCCGAGAAGTGCCCACACGGCCCAAATCAATTCCGCCTCCGACCTTTGGTACCTCCATAACAGGAAAAGTTGGACTCCACGAGCAGAGCGTCCGTGAATCCTCAATCTTTGGTGGGTTCCTCAAGCTTTACTATTGGATCATGGATACCAAAGACCCTTCGATCAGAACAAATACGATCGGGGCGGAAAAAAACTTTTTCGGTCAGAAAACACAAAATTTTCCAGAATAATCCACACAGACTCCTGAACCCTGAATCGCTTCAAACAAAGTGAGTAAGTCGCGGACTAGAACTGAGTGCAGGAAGGAATTCTGTTAAAGAGAGTTAAAAAATGTCGGATTATGTGGACGAGCAGTCGCGGATAGTTAATTGACAGATCTCAGTACGTATGGATAACGCGCTGTTTCTAATCCGAGAAGAAGTTTTCATGAATTCTGGGATGCTGGTTCTAGAGGCCCGTTTTCGAGGTGCACGATGAAGCTCATGGTGATTTTGTGCAACTCCGTTGTCACGCCATGGCACGTGGTCACGTTGTCTCTTTCAAGTACGACAGCGAAGTTTCGGTTGACATTATTTGTGGGAAGTCATTTTCCGGACTTCCCAACCGCCGAACTTCGAAGTTCGGAATTTGATATCTAGATCGATTGACAAGTTTGCAGACTGGCTCGAACTAACGGTTCTGGAGTCGAACTGTTTCTTGGGTATCGAGATTAAACGTGATCGAAGCAGTTGGCAGATGAAGACTCATCCAAGGGGTTGCATCAAAACTTTCCTCCAGGAATTCTTGTTGAGATATAGTCATCCGGTTACAACTCCTCAGAGGTTTGATCAGCGTTCAGGGAGAACGTTGATGAGAAAAGGGTGAACTCGGTTCGGCACTTTGAGAACGCAGCTGCCGAAGCTTCAATACAGGACTCAAAGTATCGGAAACGGACCAGCCACAAGTAGACATCTAATACGTTATTACGGATTACGGAATCCGGCAGTTTACACATGCGTTTTTTGCAAAGGTACTAAGGAGAAGAGAGAGACCAACAGACAAATAGACAAATCCGCGGCTATGAGACAGGCTATGAGAGATCTCAGTTCTTAAAGAATCATATGCAAGCTGCGGAGCATCAGCTGTTCGTGATTCTGAGGTGACGGCAGCGATGTGAGCAGACCCCATAAAGGCGACCGGCCTTCGACTTTCGAGACTTCGGTAGCCGTGACACAGAGTTTGATAAAACATTGTTTCCTCTGGCGGTCAAGTCTTCCGTTGGGACAATGACGTCCTTTTCCCGAACCTGCAGCCGGGTACCCGACTGGACCGGCGCCCCCACGCTTTGTCTTTCGGTGTCACCGCCCCCTCCCCCGCTTCAGCCGGCTCTGCTTCCAGGATTCGGACCATCTCAAAACATTGTTCCGAGTATCTCTCTCGAAAATTTTGGGAGGATCAATTTGTCATCATGGAAAGTCAGCCTTGCGGCTGATAAGCGCTTGCAAAAATGTGCGGAGAAAGGACGTACCCCCATCAACAGCTTTCTCAGAAGCTTGCGTTGCTCATAGATTGAAGCAAGTTCGTCTTCACGCGCTGCTCAGTCCGTTGAACTACATTTCCATCTCTCTTCTCTTCTCAACCATACTCCAACATCTTTTGAAATCCGGTCTTTCACTATGGACTGTCTCCTCCGCCCACATTTTCTATCTCTGACCCTTTTTTCGATCCCTCACTCGATTTCCCTCCCCTGCTACCCGCCCCGGATTGAAGCTATCGAACTTTATCAAATGCCACTCTCTCGGTCTCCCGCGGATCGCGTCGTTTCGCTGGAAACCCCCTTGTTCGGTCTCTCGAAGGACGGATACATATGGCATACATTTGACGTATGAGGCAACGGGAATAGGTTTTTTGAAAGCTGGCGGGATGTAACTCTTCCTTCCGATTGACAACTGGGAACTTGGCAGCCGTCACTAGTCCGATGAGAGGAGAACACCTCGTTTTGCTGTTATCCCTGGACCCCTTTCCCTGGTAACTCAGCTTACCTGGGGTACCGCTGTGGATTCCAATCCTTCAGACCTTTCCTGGCCGTCTACGGCTTCAATCTGGTTCACCAAGTTTTCGCCCTCTCTTCTCGCATGCTCTCCATCTCACTCTGCACCCGTGTCTTTCATTCAGTTTCCCTTTCCTCTCGTTCTTGTTGTTCCCCGCCCTTCACGGCTCGCATTAGAATACCCTTCTGGAGCAGCACACTGAATCGGAACATCGAGTGATTTGCCTCACTTATCAGAGAAAGTGTTGGTAACCGAACTAATTCGCGGCGAGACGAGGGTGAATGAAGTCTACTGAATTCTTCCAAGCAGTCAGAACGATTTTCGTTCCGCGAGACGATTGTAGTTCCTAGAAACTGTGCCGGAAAGTTAGCGTCTCTCAAGTGGGAACGGTGGATTCTTGGCGATCACGCGAAAATGATCGACTCCAAGGGAGGCTTATGTTCCCTCCGTCAACCATTAATGAACACAAAAACCACGGCTTCTCCGTAACGAAATCCATGCATAGAATTAAGGCTGACGAGTTACGGAAAAAACGGGACTTCTTCCATACCGCTCGTCCCCGACGCTCCGTTGCTGGTTTCTCTTCGCGTCCATAACGGGAGAGGTCTGAATGGAACACCCTGGAGACCCTCGCGGCACCGGGCTGCCGAAACCAGCTTATTGGACAGGAGAATCGCTTATATAAACCCAGGAGAGTCCTTTTGTCACCGGGGCAGTTTTTGACGTCGGAAGAAGTGTGCTCCGTCGTCGGTCATTGAATCGACTATTTTCGGGTCCATTCGAGCTCGAGGAAACTGTCGAGGAGCTGAATACAGACAAGTCATCGGACGAAGAGGTTTTGTGTAGAAAGTAGCCGATGACTCCTGAAAGGTCTCTGGATAATCTGGGAAAACCAGCAATGGTGTACCGCGGATTCATCCGTCGGAATGGAACTGAGAATAACTTGCGCTATAATCCGAATTTCATAAGATCGAATAATTGGAAGATCATATGCTGGCTTTCAAGAGTCGTGATGCGAACAGCCGAGGATTTCTTCAAAGAAAAACATCAGAGCGCTGGTTTGGTTCCATCGAAGAGCGTTCTGATTTCTCCGAATTTTCGTCGATGAGCGAAAGAGTTTCTCCGACAATATAAATGGTGCAGCCGAAAATAGAACTCTTCGACGCAGACGCGAGTGTACGAATCGTGGATGCATGATACGATAGACGACGACATTCTTTTCGCTTGGACAAACCGTATTTTCCTCAACTCGTTCGACTACAAGAAAGATGGATCAAGAAGCAGGCGAAAAGACATGATGGATAAACGGCGAATGAATGATAGCAGCGAGCTCGATTTTTCAACGATTTCGTGCGTCACTTCGTCCCGGTTTCTATATCATTTCTTCTCTACTCGATTCTGCGTTCCGCTATCCGGTCCGCAACGTAATAATATTACACTAATGCTCGGATGAATTGAGAGTCCGAGCGTTACAGACACGAACGAAGAGAATGCGTCGGGCTTCGTTTTTCATCCGACGACTTGCCGAGTTCGTCCTCTCCTCCCTCGGGACTCCCTGGCTCCACGGAACTCGCGGAACACACAGAGAGAACTGGGAAAAGTTCAGAAGCGAGAAAGAGAGAGAGGGAGATAGAGTGACGAGAGGTAGTGTTGCTGCTCACGAAGTCGTTGTCAACCGAAACCCCTTGTTTCGAACGCGGTTCTATCAGAAAAATCCACTACTCTCAGCTCAACTCTTCGAATCCATCCGGGATTCCCTTCCAAAGTAGAAGTTCAACGAGTGGCGAAATGGGAACATCCTCAGACACGGCGGAACATTTTCTATTTTGAAGTTCATAAACCGGGCTCTCAAACGAGTTTTGTGGCGAGAATTCGGGAGATGCTGATGTTCAACCTCTCGACGTACGCGAGAAACGTTGTTGGTTCGGAATCCTCGGCGTCATCATCAAAGCAGACGATGTT
Source organism: Neoseiulus cucumeris (assembly GCA_021527715.1). Classification (NCBI taxonomy): domain Eukaryota; kingdom Metazoa; phylum Arthropoda; class Arachnida; order Mesostigmata; family Phytoseiidae; genus Neoseiulus; species Neoseiulus cucumeris. The sequence continues at coordinate 123,160 of JAJSRV010000130.1, read as the reverse complement.
GTCTTTCGGAGAAGCGATGGGAGTTTATCAGTGAGGGAATACTTCAGGCCGCTGGCCGGGTTATTAGTATCCAGATGGGGTGAGAGTCGTTCCTGTTTTTCCCTCTTATGGAAGGAGCACGTAAATGATTGTGATGTCTTCTCAGAAACATCCGTCCTCCCTCGGATGCGCTTGATACTGAGAGAGAGAGAGAGAGTTCATGAAGATCTATGGACGCCGAAGGAGGGAACCGTCTGACTCTATGAACGGCATCATCTCGGAATTCATCTTCCTCATGATGAACCCCGACCAACGATGGGAAAAGAGGTTGAGCTCGGGAATGGCTCTCTACGGGCTCTGATCGGTGCCGACTCGATATGAGATGCGCTCAAAAACGAATGCCCCATGTGATAGACCATCGACCACGTCTTGACTTTTCGACTCAAAGGTCTCTGGAGTCCTGCTGCTATGCCTTAGCCTAGGCCTCGCCTGGCGTGGCCATAACTCGGTCCGTCGCTCGCACATTCGGAAGCCACAGGATTTAGGGGGATTTTCGGAATCGGGAAGCTTGAGGTTGTTGGAAGTTGTCCTGATGAATTTCGATTTTCAGGCCCTGATCGTTTTCATTCATTTGACCCTTCTTATATTGATATCTCTTTCTTTTTGCGTGCGCTTCTGTCGCCCTAGAGCAGGCTATTCCGGCAGTTCACCGAGGGAAGGTGGAGATAGCTTTCAGGTACTCCCGAGATGGTTTGATTTCTGTAGATCAGTCGAGATACTCATGAAGTTTATCTGCTGGATAGCTTCGAAATATCGCAGCTCCTTCTCAGAATGATCGGGGATTTCTGAGCGACGATCTGGGAGATTCTCGGGAATGATTTGAAACTCTTTCGTCGATATCGACTTCCCGTCGAAACAGATTATAAAGGATTCGAATCAACTGAACTCAAGCTCGGGTTGTTGCCTATGAGAGGTTCAGTCGGTCCGCGACACCCTCGCTCTATGAGACTCAAGTTTCGGAATCTGGCACCATCGGTGTTTTCTCCCGTTAGCATCACACGAACATGCATCCTTGTCGATTCCCGCAGCGTTGTCCCGCTCGTGACGACTCAAAATGACAAGCACGAATGTTCCGAGCTGCTTGTGAAGCTTCCCCGACACCTTGTACGACTTCTTGTTCAGAGTGTTCTGTAGGCTTCGGCACTTTCGATCGGAAGTGTAACACCTCAGTTTGGGAATTGCCATGGTAGTTCGTAGGACTATCCGTTGTGCACAATGTGAAGGAATTGTTGAAATCCTCATCAATGAGCATTGATAGTTGTTCCGAAGAGTTGAAGGGCGCGCAATCTGTCGGACGGGAATCGTGTGTAGCTGTAAAGAAATTAAGAATTCGGCATGAACCCCCAAATGCCAAATCCGGGCTGAACCGCGGACCATTTTAACTCGAAGCTCAGTCTTGTACGCTCAAACAATTTCTCGGTCGAGGAGATGTCCTCACGTGAACGCTCCAATTTCGCTGAAAGTTTGTCGACGCGAAGTTCATTTTCAGAGGAGTAAAACACTGACGACTAGTCAGACGGAAATGCGATGCGAATCATCTGCTGCCATATACTCGACATTTCTGATCGGAATTCTAGTTGGTTTAATTTCTTCCGACCCACGGCTGACGATTCCCGCGCGCTCCTCATCAGCTGGCTAGGTTCGGCGTCATCTGATTGTCCGATGTTCCACCCGTCATGTGGTGCATAAATAGAACTCACCATGAGCAGCCGAACTGCACCCACTGTTGACACCGATGCTGACATTGAAGCCAATGCTCCTCTTCAGACGAAACAAGTGTCTTCGAAGAAAGCCCCTTCTGCCAAGAAGTTTCTTTGCACACCGGTGTCAAACGAAGCCAATTTTAAGTGTTCCACTGACAGAACTACACAAAGTACCTTAAGGGCGGCTGGGAGAACGATCAGGAGAGGAAAAATGAGATCGCTCGAATGGTTACATCAATGGTCAGCTCTAGGCTCAAGTTCGAAATTTCGCCTGCAGGGTGGTTCTCGCCGGAGCTCCATACCCTATACGATCTCTTATGGAATTTTACCTGTTCTTCGGTTACCCGAATCCGTACGGCCGTTTATGATGACAAACAGATGGGCTTGCACATAATCTCCCGCGGAAAACTCTAATGAGCGATTGACGCAGGGTTTTTTTCGGCGGGGCGGGGGGTCAAGAATTTCACGATTCTTGAAATCAGTGCCGAATCAAGAGGTATCGAGTCGAGTTCTGTTCATTTTCAAGAGGGCTCATCGATCATTGGTTCAACTTGGGTGACCATTCTATGCGATCGTTCTTAGTTTCAAGCAGGATATCGTTCTAGCATTCCCTGACCACGCTCAAAAAATCTTGGGTGGGGCTTTCGCCCCTCTCGCCCCCCCCCCCCCTGGGTACGCTACTGGGACTGGGGACTTCTTATGCTGTCAGGAGTCCGGAAGACTCTTACGTGACTTTCTACTGGAAAGTTTCGTCAATGTATTGCCGTCGACGCAAGGAAATATCGGGTGGAAACGATGGCCAACGAACCATGGCGGAGCAGTTATCCTCGAGTCTACGGGACGAATCTCAGCTTTCCCGGTTTTGTGCCTCCTCGAGAAAACATGAAATTCTAGAACTGTTCTGTTCAGTCGGAGCCACTCCTAGCGCTGAATTTTCCGAATTCGAAGAAGTTCTGCAAACAGGTCGTGACAGCCGTGCCGTCAGGTGCTCGATAAGGCACCCTGCGTTTTGTTTCCCATGTGGAAACTATTCAATAGACTGACGAGGAGAGTGGTTTGGACTCATTTAGAGACGAAGAAAGTTTTCAGGACGTCGGAAAAATGAGCGTCTCACTCCCGGTGCCGGACGCACCGGGCGCGTCTGCAACTTCGCCCCGGGATGCGCGCAGAACGATGCGAAGTGGATGAGCTGAGTTTACTCTTCGAAGGAATTTTATCCTTATTTTTCATCGAATTTCCTTAATAGAAACAACTGTCTGTCGTCCCCGGGAATGGATTCGTATCGAGAAAACCATCGTTCAACTTTGCAAGCTTCTAGGTTTCACGAACAGAAACGGCTGTACGTTTGCCCGAAAATGTGTTCGTACTGGGAGCATTATCGCTCAACTTCAAAACCTTCTAGGCGCTCGGATTTCATCCTTCAGAACGGTTTGCGAAGCTTTCGTGTTGCTTATATTGTTCATGTTACGTCTCGGGCTTGGCATTTACATACAACATTGCCGTTAAATACAACACCGTGATCTCACAAAGATTCAATCGTCATGCGTGGGTCGCGAAATCGCCGAATATTTGCTCTTCCCCTAGTATTATCAAGCAATTCTCAAGAAGTCATTCTGGGAATATGGTTCAGGAGCCGAGAAAAGACCTCAAATATTATACAACATTCGAACACTGATATTCGACGTTACCCATGTTATCTCGAAAGGTAACGAAATAAGCGCTATAATGGGTCAAATTATCATCATATTAAATATGCATCAACGACACAAATGTTCATATATGCACAAAAATATGCATTGCATAGAAATCCCAGCCCTATAATAAATTATATATATATACTATATAAATATAAAAAATATAAACCCTCATATAAATATACACATGGATATACATATGAAGTGGAGGTGAGGGTAATCAAGTTCAAGCGGTTTGTTTCGGATGTGCGGCTCACGGGTTCATGAAATTCATCAAGCCACGATGTTCGTAGACTGACCGAGTGAAAACGCGGAATTCGGTCAAGACACGAGTCATAAGATGCCAGAGCGAATGAAAAACAATTTCAACCATATATGTCACATCAATTTGAAACACATGTGTACAAATTCACCCTTCAGCGCTACTCAAGATGATTGTTGTCCCCAACTAGACGAAAAGACATCAGAGTTGTTTCTTACGGGGAGTGCCCGACGAAACTTTTTTCCACTTCGTAGGAAGAATGATCTTTTTTTGAAAGATCCTCGATTTTTCCTCTCTTCTCGCTCCTGGGAGATATATTTTTGTCGGGACGGGTTTGCTCTTGACAGTATCTTCATGTAGCTCTGTCTCACGCGCAGAACTCGATTCCGTCTCGCGGTCGCGCGGCAAAGTCGGTTCTATCTCGCTGTCGCGCGGCAAACTTGGTTCCGACTCGCGGTCGCGCGGCAAACTTGGTTCCGACTCGCGGTCGCGCGGCAAAGTCGGTTCCGTCTCGCATTCGCGCGGTAAAGCCGTTTCCGTCTCGATCTCTTGCACAACTGGTTCAGTCTCCTGGCTGCACGGCGGGGCCGTTTCCGTTTCGTTCGCGCGTGGCGCACCCAAGTCCAGTTCAGGCTCGGCTGTTTGGGACGTGTTCTCAGAGATTCGAGGATTCCGCCTTGGATTCTCGGTTGATTGGTGAATCACTATCGGGCTTTGAGGTGGATAAAAATGAGTAACCTGAATCTGTGGTATGAATGGGCTTGTGTACGCCGGCAAAACATTCAAAGTATAGTAGTTAGTGGCGTATTGCTGGTTATACGGTTCGGGGTACTGGTAGTCATACTCATCACTGTATTGATTTTCCATTGGCTCGGTGCTCCAACTGCTGTCATAGCTCATGACCAAATCGGCGTTTCGCTCAATGAGGTGCAGATCTCAACGCTTCGTTTTCGTCCGGAAACCCATCCGTATGTCTTTCCCGTTTCTGATGCAATCACCCTGCCTCCACGTTATGCCATTCGTAACAAGATATGGTCGTACAGTGCGTTCCGAGGGTTTCCTCATTCCACTCTGGATGGCATCATCCACGAAGACTTTCTTGGGTTTATGAGATAGTATCGTACGTTTGGCTTGGATCGAGCAGATCTGCTAGATAGCCATGCGGGATCCCGAACGGACGTTTGACAAGTAACGTTCCAGACTCCACGTTCCTCTGACACGCGTCCTATCAGACTTTGTTTGAGATTATGGCTCTTGTTTCCGAGCTCGGATGTGAAATGTGATTCTCGAGAAACCTTCAGATCCGAGCAGATAGGCTATTCGTGCAAGATGTTCAGTTTTGGTTGGAAACGCTTGTTCGAGATGGACTTGAGGACCAAGGCGGGTTTGGCTGTTTTTCGTCGTTTTATGTCCAACTATGTCTTGATTCGCTCTCCTGAAAACGGCTTCATTGTTGTTTCGGAATGCTCTTTTCACCCTCGTGTTCGTTCGGCGGGTTAGATCGAGCGGGTTCCTTTATCAGGTTAGGCTTCAAGAATATCGAGAGACCTTGTCGAATTTCGCTTGAAACACTCGTCGCGTCGTACATTCTGTCTTCGCTGACTTGGTCTTGGCTGACCCTCTAGGATTTCAAGGGAAGATAACCTCCCTATCTGCCTGATTCTTTCGCCTCTATATCTATCTAGGGAAGGATACCCGCGTTGAAACCAATCGTATCGCGAAGCTTTTCATAATCCTGATACGCATTCTGCCACGCATTCACGGCCATCGATCTGGCGCGCGACATGGTGTTCACATCTTCTATGAAAATTTCCACGCACCAAGCAAGAGTTTTCTTAATATTAATGAGATGTTCTGAGGAATCTCGATTCAGGAACTTGATCCAAGGCATCGATTTTGAACTGCCGCGGCCTTCCCGACGGAATGGCCGCTGCAGCGAAGCGGCGAACTGAAGCTAGCGATCCCTCGCGTCGGATAGCACCTCGACAACAGTGCGACCTCGTCGCCCTCCCCCGCTGTTACGTAAAGAACGATTGGCCGCGAAAATGACGGCGCACACCCCAACACGCAACTGACACTGAATTGAAGGGCAGGGAATGGGGAGAGGGGAGGGAACCATCGTTGCGGTGAACTTGATTTCACTCGTTGCCTCCGTGGAATCCATCTCGTGGGGCAACTCTGCCAGTTGACAAGCTCAAAAGCAAGCTCAGAGGTGCGTCAGGTGAAACCGAGAATGGAGCTGATTCTGGCCTTGACGATTCGCGCGGTTGGAGCGCGGGCCTATGTGCGGTAGTGTATCATCCAGAATATGTGTCTTGAGGAACTCAAGACCTCACGTCCAAACAAAGCGCCCACTGAGCAAGTATCTTTGATTGAGAGATCGCCAAGGCGGATATGAACACTTCGGCGCGAAAATTCACAGGTTCCGGGGTCCAATGCTGCCTAGACCACCAGACACAAGGTTTCTGAAACAGAACAAGCTAGACGGAATGAATCAGTTGCGATTGTTGCATGACGAATTGGGAACGATGGAGAATGTTGCGAAAACCAGATTTCCTGCCGAATAGTGGAATTCTGAGACCACAATTTCTGCAATGCTGAGCGTGCGAGTCAAAATCGTCCCCGTATGTCTATAAAGAGTGAACCAGCATTGCCAACGTTGCGCCAATCTCGAACCACTTCCTCGAATCGAACCTCGAATCTCCTCCTTGTTCGCTGAAAACCTTGTTTCCGGACCGGAGCTCTCCACACGTCAAAGTAATACGTACGGACGTAGAATGTCATCAAGAGCAATTATTGCACGGCTATACAGCAATGTGCACCGATTCGGTGGAGTGCATCGCCGCTCTACTCCGAATTGCGTTCGACGTTCGGTTCTGGCACATGGCAATGTGCTAAACGTTCCAATCGGCGCAAACTCGAAGCATCCCGGGATGAGAAGAAAGCAGCAGATGCTGTGCCTCCGTTGCACAAGGATGCGCATATTCAAGACTCTGGGAGAGGATTTCTGAGGCTGACGTCGAGCTCAGCACAATCGAGTCCGAATATCTCTTCTGCAGTACTTCTGCCAAGATTGGCGCTGTATGTCTTCGAGTATCAGAGGCGCCCGCCCTGTTTCCCTGCTGCTCAGCTCCACACGAAAACGGCAGTCAGAGTCGCCGAGCCGGACCGGGCCGAGAGCCTCCCATACGACGGATATAACTCGTCGTCCCTTATAAAAATATCGCGCCATAGCAAAAACTCTATGAACAGACTCCCATGCTTGTCCTCCTCTACCCAGTCCCGTGCTAGGAGATCCGAAAACAACGTAGAGCGAAGAACAACAATCAAAACTCTGGTAACCGTACAAGCAAAAGAAGGATTTTCGTACGCACGGACGCGTAAGGGACCCTCAAAGGTTTTCCGCAAACTAAGCTCTCTGAATCCCGGGACGAGGGATTGATATCGATGATTGAGGGAACAAACGAGGAAAAGCACCGTCGTGACGAAAAGATGGAGATCATCATTTCAGTTATGGCTCGTCGATGCGACGACTTCATTCTAGTTGGAGATACGGCGAAAGAACACGAAAAGGAGCGATACTCGGACGAATCTCAAAAGAAGTCGGGAGGAGGGAGAAAGAATAAGGAGCATGAGAGCAGTCAATGTTGAGAAGCTTAGAGACAGAAATCGTCGATGTCGTGGAAGGCTTTCGGTTTCCGCTCCATCAGGCATCGGCTCGCTTGCTGTCTTGGTTCCTGGTTGCCGATTCCTGACTCCCGGTTCGCCGTCCTCGGTGCTCGAGCCTCCCCTGAGCGAGCGCGGCCTCAGTAAGAATCAAGGCCCCTGCATTCTCCCTCGTTTTCTAGTTTTCCCTTTTCTTCGAGCCGCCGAACTCCGACGGCCTTGCTGTTCTATTTGGTTGTTCCCTTTTGAATTCTTATCACCGTACGAGACTTCCTTGAAACGAGAGGCGTCTAGACGACACGACCCTTTCCCCGCTTGCTGCCTGAGTGAAAAAGCAGCGGAGAGAGAGAGACCACAAAAACTTTTGAATCCGATCCATTCATTAGCTTCCGACTGTGACGCCGCCGCGTTGGCTTGGCACTTCGAGAACATACCAGAGCTACTGGAATGGGAAACCCACCGACGGAAGAGCGAAGGGCCGAGCGGCTATGCTCGACAGACATAATCAAGTCGAGCATTCCGTTTTTATCCGGGCGAGATTCGACGGAAAAACTGCGTTCGAGAAAGATGACCGACCAGGCCGAACCAGCGGAACGAATAGAAAAACCAGCACCAGTAAACGGAAAAGTCAACGTACGACACTCTCCCCCAGTGCTCGACTTGCCCTGTGACGTTCTACATAGCTTTACGAGCGATCCCCCGCGTCACTCTTCATGAAACACCTCCGGTTCTGGTCGTTCTTCGTAGAACGCTCCCTACTTCAGACGGTCTTATCACAACACCTCATTCCTTCCGACGATACTCCTGTTGTATCCTCACCAAAACAGCGAGTGCTCTGTTGCTCAAACCCTCCTTTTATTTCCGTCTAGCGTTGGATCCTCCACTCTCCTCTTCCAAGCTCCTATAAAACGAGAAATTCCTCCATTCCAGTCTCGACATTCCCTTGCCGGGCTTTCCGTCTGTCAGCGTTTCCAAGGGACGAAGCCAAGGAACGACTCGGAGTATACCGTGAGTTACTGGAGCTCTCCATGAAGAAAACTCGTTCTCATTTCCCAAATCAGCGAGTCATGAACATGGGTCCACGTTGAATCCGCATGAGGCCGATTTCGATCAGATTCGAGCACAGTAGCCGGAAAGTCGAAGATTTAGCTGAATGAGAATGATTCTCGCCGCCGAGCTCGCGTTCACGAGCACCATTTCTTTCGTGAGAGCGACGCCAGCTTGAAGAATTTTCAACAAATGTTGCTTTCTTCTCCTTTTTCCTCTCACTTCTCCGCGCTCCCTCTCTCTGTTCTCCTCTACAAGTCTTTCTTCCCCGTCGCGTTTCCCTCGCTCAATTTTCGTTTCTCTCAGTACCCTTTCCCCTCGAACCCCGTGGTTCCTCTCTCTCTCTCTCTCTCTGATTCTATCGTTCGGCGGCAACTAGAGGGAGCAGCGCTACCGGCACAGTTGATAGTGGTCCAGTGTTCCGGGCAGTGGCTCAATCAAATGGGGAGCATCCGTCCATTTCCGTCTTTGTAGACCCGTTTTCAAGTCGGAAACGAGATTTTCCGCTTCTCTGTTCTCTCTCTCTCTCTTTCTTTTGCTTCCTTCAAACGGCAACGACGACGAAAACGGCGGGTACCGTGCTTTCAGTCTCGTCAGTTGGAGCTTCGTCTACTGTCGGCGCTTGATTCGCGATCCAGCTAGCTTTTGACAAAGGTGTCGCAAGCCTCGGGCTCTTCCGACCGTTCAACATGGCCGGCCCGCGAAGACAGACGATGAGACGAGTGGCACAATGACGTTTCGATCCTCTAGCCCGAGCCGGGAGCCATCTACAATAGAACCGGAGGAAGTGTAATTGCTTTTCCGCTCGCTGAAGTTTAAGCGACGACGAGTTGTTTTGAAATCCATCCGTCATCGTCACGTCAATACAACCTCGCAGCGACATCTCTTCGAAGAAATCACAATAAATGATTGCCCAAGGTTGGCATCCAACAAAAAGGCCGCCGTTTTCACCTTGAGCTGGAACGAGCGTGTCTCAAATCGAGCGCTTACTTACGTTTTGGAAAATTCTGGATAGATTCTTCTTGTCACATGAAGGGTTCAATATTCGAGATAGTATTGCCCAGCAATCTGGAATCCACAATGGCACACTAAGCGGTGAGTCGGGGGAATCAAAGTCACAATCAATCCAGTCGTGAAAGGAACTGGGAAGAAGCTTGTTTGTTCCCTCGAGTGACGTCAAGGATGCCGGCGCCACTATCACATGAGATCATTATCCACCTATCAATGGAGCTCAAGTTTCATCTCGGACTTCCGGTTTGTCGCGACGAAACATCAAGTGGCGCTGTGGAAACCATAACCCGGAATCACAAAAGAGCCCCTGAAGATTCGTTCTTGATCGCAGGTCGAAACGCGAAAAGGTCGCGATGACTCCTTCATCTTGAGCAACCCTTTAAGAGTCTGCTTTGGTGGATGCCATCTCATCTTCGGTCAAGCCTGAGGACGGGTCTAACTTTAGCGAGTAATATTACTTCCTTCACTGGATTCCGTTTTCCTCTCGAGTGGGAGTTCTTCTTCGGTCCGGAGCGAACAGCTTCCGAGGCTGCTCTTCAAGGAGAGAGTCCGTTGAACATTTCCGGATGAGTTGGATATATTGTTCCCGGGCTGTCAGCGCGCATCCAACTCTCAAGAGCGAGACCTGCCAGTTCGAGTTTTGAGGGACGGAGTAAAGAAGAACAGGAAGACGTCAGAATTTTTCAATTGCAAATTTCATGCGACTGGGCAGGGGCGTGCTTCAGAGTGGTGCTCATCGGTTGTGGTGGTGGTGGCCTTCGTCTAGCTACTTGTACGCTGTGGTCGCTCGGTGTGTTTCGTGGTCTCTTCCACGCTCGACTACGCTCACGCAAACAAAAAGGGCGCATTTGTTTCTTGGATCGTTTCCTTTATGACATAGGTCTGCTCATATTTCACGCGAGAATATCCAGACCTCTGCTCACCCGTTTGTTGTTGGCCGTCGTCTCCGTCATGGCGGTTGTGGCGCCGGCGGCGACGGCCTACACCGAACCCGCTCGGGCTTCGCTGTGCATTCGTTCACTTCGCTCAGCATAAGCTCGTTCCCACGCGATGTTCAGCTGAGCGTGTAAGTTTTGTAGGCACCTAGCCCAGCCGTTCGGTTATAGATACCTCGTTCGATTTCCATCGAGTGTCAGAGAACCCCCGTCGACGTCACGAATTGTAGATTATCCTAGAATAACGAAAACCGAAGTATAGATGATCCCTTAATTCGCAACTCTCGGTCTCCCCCTAACGAACATATCGGACTCGAAGGGCCAGACGCAAAGAGAATAGCAAACTAGGTCCCTTGGAATTACAGATGTCTGCGTCTGGCCTATGTTGAAACAGCGAGCCTCGGAAATCCCAAATGATGTGAAATGTACGTTGATGATGAGGTACATATTCGGCTCCAAAGATGACATCTGTCGCAACGCGTCTCGAATATTTCCGGTGAGTTTTCCGAATAGTTTATCCGAAGCGGAATCACAATTTACTGAGCTAGCGATTGAATGCCTGATATCCAGAGATGGGCATAATCATCACAATCATGATTATGATTGTGATTATAATCATAATCACAGAATCGGCATAATCATAATCATTCCCGTGATTATAATCATAATCATAATCACAATCACAGGATTCTTGTGATTATGATTATATAATCACAAGCGTAATCATGCAGCGGATCGAATCCGGAATTCCGTGGAGATATCGAGCTGAAAGTTTCTGAGGAGCCACAGCCCAGCCCAGAGATATTCTGTAGCTTTGCTCACATTGCGATGCATATTTCGTAGAATCCGAGGCTGTTTGAAAGGATGAGGGTGCGTGAAATCCGGGTTTAAGCAAGGAAAAAGCCATAGTGAGCTTTCGGCGAGATTCTTTGGCGTGCGAAACTCTTACTCTCTTAGTCACATGGGAAATAGTTGTCTCCGCACTGGTTGATAGCGGACATACGTTTGATCGCTTCTCGGCTGCATCGTATGATTACGCTTATGATTACGGCTGTGATTATGATTATAATCATAATCACAATCATACGTTTTCATGTCTGTGATTATAATCATAATCATGATTATGATTATGCCCATCTCTGCTGATATCTAATATACGAAATCGATCAACGGTCCAGCTCCGGTCCAGGATACGGTACAACTCCTCACGCTTTTGAGCTCTATAGCCGAACTTTTGGGAGGATTAATTATCAAAGGGTCCAGACGTTGATTTCCGAAGAATCTCAGGTCTGTTCACAGGACAAGAACAAAATTCTACAGAAAGAACTCCAGCTTTGTCGATATATTATTTCTTTTGGTTTGCAGACTCTCATCTGATGAAAAGAGGTCCAAATGGTAACATGCTTCCCGAGTATACGGCGAGGTCTCAAATGCCTATGAGTGGCATGTTGGCAGAGTTTGAGATGACATCTCCAAAGTCTCTGAATATCTGACAATCCTCGCGAAAGTCACCCCCTGTACTTGGAGGGCGCCAAATTATATGTGTAGGAGTCAAGACCGGCGCGAAACGGATCTATACTGTGTAGCAATGCACACCAGACAGCGACCAGACTTTCCACACTCTTCTGGATCGCCTCTGTACAATTCCTGCCACATGCGGACCTGCGGGTTCCTGTCTCGGACAAAGGATAGTTTTCCATCAGCTGAGGTGAAGCAGATGCTCCGACGCAGGGGTTCCAACTTTCGTTCCCGCTGCGGTGACACCTGTTTCTGACTGTAGTGATGTTGACACCGCGTAGGTCACCTTTAAGAACGTAGCCTGCTATCAGGCCAAGAATTTTCGGAGACAGAGAAGTGGAGATTCAAGGTGTCAAAAAGCAGCGTGACATCGTCTCAACGTCATTAATCATCCGCCGATTGGCTTTCGAGGAAAAGAACATGGGCGCGTTCGTGCCACGTTTATCTGTGAGCTGGTCTGCGCGACCAATAGACGGATGAACGGACGCACGGAGGGACGCTTTGATGAGCGCAAGGACGTGTCGGACGCTAGACCGGGCAGAGGGCAACGGACCGTTCGACCAGGCTGTTCGGTCCGCTTGCTGGATGGCTGGTTGCGCATCGGACAAGGAGTGATCACACTGCAAGTTTGATCGCTCGCATCGGTCGCTCACTCACTCACTGGCGGGGAGCGTCCGGCCTCTATAGCTGTTGGCTCGTTGCTGGAGCAAGACGTCGGTCGACTTCGCCGCTGACTGAATCGGTTTCCAATACGGAGATTGATAGCGGCGGCGGCGGCGGTAGGAGAACCAGGCGGCTTGGGCATCTCGGACCCAGCCTTGGATCCCCTCTCGTTTTCGGCGCGCTCGCTGCGCTCGGAAGATATTCGCTCATAACAAAACTGCACTTCAGCCCAGTCTAACTGAAGCCAAGAATCGATAGATAGCCTATTTATACACCTTTTTCAAGTGGATTCTCTGTGGAATATAGGGAGCGCCTGCTGCACGGAGACGGAAAAAAGCGACGAAAACGCCGATCTGGCACAGCCGATGCAAACGCACGGAATTATTGGTGGAACGTTTGAGACTCTTCTTCAAAGTGAGTCTGCGAGTGAACGACTCTTGCGAGCATCTAGATCACCCAGCCAACCGATTGCGAAGACGACCCGGAGAGGATGATGCAAGAAAGAAAGCGAAGGCACACAGAACGCTGGGAAGATTATTGCGCCTCTCAACTGGCGACAGTCGGGGAGCCTATTTCTGCTGCTGCTGCTCCTGCTGCAGCAGCAGCAGCACCAGCATTTGCCGATTCACAATCTGCGCTCGCTGCGAGGAAGGTTTCCGACTCCAACCAAGTCTTCAAATGTTCGCCAGCATTTGCGCAATACGAATTCGACTCGGCGAGTACTTGACCGTACATGTTCTTTTTTTTCAAAATTTCGAGTTAGAATCACCCTCAATCAGCGGGTCTGATCAGGGGGTGACGGCGCGCCGTCAACGCGCGATCTAGAAAACTCTGCGACTCAGGGGAAATGAGTATCTCAAAGAAATCTAAGTAGTTCACTGCGGAACTGTGCGGAACTTTGTTTCCTGGAATTCGAAATTATTCTGAAAGGTTTTGTTGACTTGTTCATAGTCATGCCCACGAATTGTTCGAGAAATCCTGACCGCGTTTATCACTCTCATGTCAACTGGAGGAAGCTATTCAAGGTCGCTTGAGTGACATGAAGTTGATGGAATGACATCTCTGCATTCAGTTCATGCAAAGCACTGCCTTGAAAGCATTGCTATATTCCAATGGAAATAGCCGCTCCCTTGGTTGAAACCCTCGAACGTGCTTCGTTGGGGCTGAGTTTTGACGTCATGGAACACCAATGGCAATTCAGTTTGTTCCCCGTTGTGCTAGAACGTCCGCTCTCTTTTCTCAATCTCTCCTTTACCACCAATTCTTCACCTATTCCTATGGCGCTCGTTCTCAGTCCAGACTCAACGGGGCTCTCATGGGTGTTCAGAACCTTCGAGCTGGACGGATCTTCGTCTTTTGAATCTCGAGTCCTCACGATCAGTGTCATTCCTCGTCTCTCCGTTTACCCTCCTCGCTCTCATCACAAGTCTCGTTATCTCGCTGTTGCGCACTCTCAGGAGCGTTAGAAAAGAGGATGCCAACTTTTTGATGCAAATTTGAGTTGAAGTTGATGCAACAAGATGATGCTGAGAGGAATGTTGACTGATAAGTTTCCCCTTATCCCGGTCGACCTGTTTGAAACTCTCGTCAGTTCTTTTGGTTAGGAATCGAAGTTGTCTTCGATCGTTTACATCAAACCCCCTGTTGTTATCGAGGAAAAGCGAAGGATGACAACAGCTTCCCAGAGGGAGGAAGGTTGTTAGACAGGTAGTTATCCGTAATGCAGGAAGATTTCAAGGGGTGTTGGCTCTGTTAGCCAAAGGTGTGCGATGGGAGGTGTTGGCTCTGATGTCATCCATGCTCCCATTATCGCCGAGAATTAATTGAGGATTACTCTGTAATTAGTTGCTCGCATAGAGGTCTATGCTGGTCTAATGGTGTGTTTCAGGCTAGGTCTTGTGGGTCAGTGCGGTGACCGCGTCCCATCTCCGCTTCTGCTAGCGCTGGCTGCCCGACCACGAATGGCCAGAAGCAGTCACATCAATGGTGGCTTCCCTTAGTGGCCGAAGGGATCCATTCCATTATATGGTCACCGTTCTCCAACGTCATTCACCTTCGTCCGTTCTCTTAATTCTCTGTCCATTCTCTTCACGCGACTCCCGTCTTCCTAATCTCATCAATTTGTCTGCTACAAGCAATCAATGAAGGCCACAACGGACGCTGCTCAGTGTGTTTTTACACCAATTTTCCCCGCACAGTGAGCGATACTGGCGACTTGCTCGTTCTGCCATCTCGATGTTTCATCCGCAGCTAAGCTTCGGAACAATCTTCGTTGCCGCGAATCTAGTCATCCTGCAGAAATTTGGGAACACGGGAGTACGTCCTGATTCGAATCTCGTCCTAGTTTTGTTTTGCTTACTCGAATATTGCGCTCGGCTGGCCATCCAGGTCAGACTCGGAGTGTTACATCGGGAGTTGTTTTATCGGCCGAGAAACTTTCCCATCTGTACTGACTGATTAGGAATATTCGATAGAGGTGCTGACAAACATCCAACTCGAGCTGAGAGGGCCACCAGAAGAATGAGGACATGAAGCAGGGCCTGCACCGACACCAAGAGCTCTAGCTTGATTCCGAATCTTCTGGAGGAACGGAATGCACAAACCCTGGCTTCAGTTGCTACAAGAATCCGCCGACATCGCGGCTCTTTGATGATCGTAAAGCGTCGGGAGAAATCGTTTGGAGACAGTTGTAAACATCTCGAGGTGATTGAAGAACCGGCGAGGATGACCAAAACAGCTCAAGTCACTCAGAAGTCAGGAAAAGTGCGGCTTCCCCGATTTCGCTGCCGTCGGAGTCCGGATCGTTCTTCTCCGGTAAGTTTCGTAACTCGACGGATGCTGTACAGAGCGAGAGCAATACGTTCAATCCCTGCATCCTACATCTTGCATTCTTTTTCTGACAATGGTTTCCCCGATTTGCATCCTCCACTTTCTTGTTTTTCCGAAGTTTATTTCTCTGAAGGGCCAGAAAGAGGCAGCACAGAAGAACCGAGCGCTGGCTGACTTGGGTTGAGTTTGTCGGTGACAGCAAAGCGATTCTCTGGAGGTCAGTGGGGTCATTCTGCTGGAAAATTCTGTGTTTATCATGAAATTTCGCTTGAATTAGTTCAAATCCTGAGATCCGCAACATCCGAACATCGAAGAGTCCTTCCAAGAACAAGGCAAACTGGAACGAAGTTCGAGCAATCATGATGAGGAATCTTCAGTGAACCACGGAGAACTGCCTCCTCCCAAGTGGTGAAGTGTCATGATGACTGGGAATCACACGAGTTTTCCTGGAAACTCTCTGATTCCGTATTTTGTTTCTTGACAAATCGGCTGTCTGTTAGGGAACGCTGGAAAACATTCACGCAGAAAAGGCGTTGTGGTTGGCGCTGCCGTATGACAAGCTCTGGCGCCTTATTCAGGAGCAGTGCACATCTCTTGCATACTGAACTCATGCACGAGCATGGAAACCAGGCAGTGGCCACGCTCAGGTCGTGTATAATGGAGCCGCTCGCAGTCCGGCCAGCCAGACCGTTTTCCTCGTCCGTTTGTTCATTCTTGGGTCTGTCTGTGAGTCGGAGCAGCTCTTGGATTACGCCCTAGAAGGAATTTCTCAGAAGAGCTTTCTGCGGCGTATGCAAACCGCTATTTGACTGCTTCAGCCATTCCACACTGTTAGGCCTCTCTCGAAAACTTCCCGAGATGAAATAGAGCAGGCCTCGAAACCGCCGCATCAGGATAGGAAGAAACGAAGAAGAATTTTCGATTGCCATCCATCGAAACAATATTTGAGGAGGATACATTCTGAAGCCAGTGATGCGACCCCTCAAAACGCGCATCAAACGATGAAAATATTGAACGACTGAACTCAGCGGAAACAAGGAGCCCGGGCTCTCAACCGGGACTCTTCACCATATGCCCCAGAACAAGAGAGCTCAGCCGAGCGCTTGGTTCTTTTTTCGAACGGGCCCTGGCCGATCTCAGCGCGCGAGGATGGGGGAACAATGCTGTTATCCACAAATGCTCGATTTTCCCTGTATTTGGAGTTTCGAGATGTCAGAACTGAATCCAGAGTTCAAACAGTACGGAGTTTGTTGCTGTGTTCACGCTGATTACTCAGGCGCGAAAATCCATAAAAGATTCATGGAATGATTCTGGGCTTGATTAACGCTCATATTTTACTATGGTGGTCCTTGCTTTCATGTAAAGAGCGACGCTCCCCGCTGTCATCAACCATTACGCGGCGATCATCATCATTTTATTGCAATCTTCAGGATGAACCCGCTTAGGTCGAGTGATTCAGAGGAGCTCGAATGATGCGGATGAGTGGAGATTATCAAATTTCAAACGACTTCGACCACGACCACCAGCGCCAGCGTATCGTGCGGCAATATGTTTCCCTCATGGTCTTATTAAGTATGCACCCTCGTGTCGTCTGCCAATGACAGACGCTGGCGCGCGTCATTTAGAGCAGAGCTACGGGCGCTTAGTAGGTTTCTCCCTCTCTTTCTCTCTCGGTGGTTTTCCACCGGCCGCCACCATTCGGTTGGCGCATCGGTCTGGATCGTGTCCTGACGCAGGAGAAACGAGAAGCATATGGCGTGCATATAAAAAAGCGTGGCGCCCACTTCAATTATGACGAACCATCTCCGTGGGTGCGCAAAGTGTCACAGGACCGAACTTCAAAGCTTCGTAATTCGAACAACGGCGACGACGACAGAAATATTGCTCTCGCCTTGTCAACCGATGTCTTTGAAGCGTTTCTCTTGAACACTTACTCTGCAGACGTTTACGAAAGCGCCGTGATTAAAATTCCGTTGAGCAATGTCTTGCGAAACGGACGAAACAGGTTCAACGTTCGATAAGGAGACACAACGACCAATGTTGTTCCGTCGCTTGAAAGCCCTTTTCCCGCCTAAAATTGTACACATAGCTCCCGCTGAGCAAGATTCCATCGAGAATTGCTTTTTCTCTCAGAACGAATTCCCCCGCGAGCTCGTCAAAGGGTTGGTGCTGGAGTCACAAGACTTGAATAGTGATATTTGCCCTAAAGACCGGCTCGGTATGTCCAAGATCTGCTCTAAAGTGGACACCACTCTTGGTCAAAGTGCACGGTTTGAACTCGGAGCAAATTGAGCTCAGCCGTGTCAAACGTCGTCGCTCAATATAAGCATGAGTTTGAGCGAGATCGAGCAATCAATTGGCGGCCCGCGATTCAAAAGTCAAGAATCAAAGACTTTGAATAAACTTCAAAAGGACTGACTCGAGTCTTGGATGGGTTGAGCGGCAAATCTTATTTCTCCGAGGAGCCATACTCCATGGAAAGAGGAGTAGGAGCTCCTGCTCATTGAGAATGAATCACGAATGTCAGCTCTTCAGCAGAGACCTTTCAAGTCGAGTTGTCGCTGATTAACCTTCATCGACCTCAGTGAGTTTTCCTCTCGAGTTGTGCTGCTCGAGATCTTAGAAGAGCTACGAAATCACGATACTGTTTCGGAATTCCTTGAGAATCGCTCAATGCGCGATTCTGAAGTTTCAGAGCAGTGATTGTGCATGTTCTATTCCAGTTCATCCAGAATCTCAGCTGTAACATGAGCCTCATGCAGCTGAATGAAAACCTTGTTTTCAAACTCTCGATTGATTGGGTTCGGATTTCTGAACTAGCCAGAGCTCTTCATTTCCTCCATCGCTCGGTCAAGGTTCCCGGAAATCTCAAGCAACTCCGAGGCTTCCTTGGCCGAGTATGACAAGCTGCCTCGCTGAGGTGACGCTCCAACTGCGAACTCGTTTGAGTTCCACAGACGACCGTTCCCGTAACGGCGAAATCAGCTCTGAAGTTGTGGATTACCGTGTGCTTTTTGGTTTCCTCCCGCGCTTCAGTGCTGACAACGGTAATGATCATGACGAGGATGATTACCCTTATCATCTCCCTCGGAATCTTCTTTTCCGTCCTCGTGTCCCCGGGAGAGTAAGGTGCGGTGATGATCGAGTAAAAGCAATATAGACAGGGTAACAAGAATGTGGGTCCCCGGCTCGCAAAGTCGACGAAGTCCCCTCGCTCTGGATGGGTTATTCAAGTCAGCGATTGCCACCAGCGCCGCTGGAATCCCTCCGCAAGTGACTTGCTTTCTCTTCGCAACAGCTGCGAACGAGACTGGTCTGCTACAGGAGAATAGAAGAGAAATTGACGGGGATGCGTGGCTGAACGGGGTTCCTAAGAGCAGGAAAATCGTGCCTGCAGACAAGTGCCGGTTGTTAGCTACAGGGAGGGAACGAAGGCGCACGGAGGATCCAAGCCAGCTCTGCTCCGTTTTACGGTGTCGCGTCTCGGACGTTGTACCGAGGCGTCCTCGTTGACCAAGGCGGCAAGACGCAAAGCCGAGTCGTGTGCAGACGACAACTACGTGGCTGTCTACTCGGTGATAAACGTGTCTCTTTCTCGCCCTGCCATTGGCTTTCTCGTACCCCCTTTCCACCTCATTCTGTTTGGGATAGGGGCACTCGAAGTCTGTCTTCTTCTATGGCTGTGGCAGAAACAGGCGGAAACAGATATCAACACTTCCGCTGGACACAAGGCGACCAAGTGTAATCGCTGCGCTCCACTTGAGCTTTGATCGACGTTTTCCACGGAGTTCTCTCGCAATGACAATCGACGAAGGCCAGAAACGCAACTTTTCCTTCTGAATCTTCCTACATTTCTTCATCGATATTCCAGGGCTACTTTTCATTTCCCCTTCGCATTTATCAGATTTCTCGGATTTCCGTCTACTTTGTCGTCCGCTGTCCCCTCCCCCGACTCCGCGCGGAAACTCAATCCTCCTCCGTCTCACGGCATCAGAAATTTTTCGACGAAGCAGAACGTTCAGTGCAAGACTGAACACGAGCTCATCAGACGAAAGAATCCGACGGAAACCAAGAGCACCTCGACAGAAACAGGGAAGACACGGAATTGAGGAGACCGAGAGAAACGTTTCAGACGGATTACATGAGAGAGAGAGAGAGAGAGAGAGAGAGAGAGAGAGAGAGAAAGAACTTGGGAAAATCAAGGATGTGGGAAGATTTCTCGGGAAAGAGAGACACTTCGAGAGAAATCAAAAAAGGAGCCAATGCAAGGAAGAGGAGAATGGAAAGTGACGGGCTTTTGTGCCACGGGGCGGTGAATCCAGAGATCCTTTTTTTGCAAATGATTCGAATGTCCTGCACATAACGACTGGCTCCCCGCGGGACCAACCGCCAGGAGAGAAACAAGGAGTGCGGGGACACGAGAGAAACGCAGAGAGGAATCAGAGGAAGCGAAATCGGGGTCAGGCAACGATCAAAAACCCAAAGGGGAAAAAGAGCGACGAAAGTGCATTAAAGGAGTCAAATTTGTCGCGAAACTCGGGCTCTCCCGGCGACTCCGTAATTCGCTTTCGCTGATACTTTGAAATATCGTTCTCGCGCATTCTAGATACAGGTGAAGATAGTTCGATTCTGTCGCCGTGGGACAATCCTGTCCGGCAGGTGACCGCGCAACCGAGGTAAGAGAAAAGTTCATCACCTCAATACAGAGCGCAAACTTCAGCTACGGAACTTCCTCGCGCTATAAGACATAAGTTCAATCAAGATGTCCTCGGCCGCCTGTCAGGCCATCCGCTTAGCCACTTCCCGGCGAAGATAATATGATTATGAGAGTCACGAATTTTATGTGCTGGCTGACTTTTGGTGACACTCGTAATGACCAGTTCCAGGATGGAGACATTTAGTGCCTGGAAAGTTCCAAGGTTGTGGGGAACTCTAGTCAGAGTTCCTCGCTCGGTATCAATAAGAGCAAAATAACACATTCGCGATAATATTGTTTTCGACTCAGGAACTACATGAATGACTTTGTTGTTTGATGTGACTTTGCTTCCGTGAACCGACAACGTTCCGGCTTGACTTCGATGGCCGCAGAAATATGAGCTCGAGGTTTTTGTCAAAATATGGCTTTGATCATATGCTCGAAAAGATGGGAATGATTGAGGGAAAGCAGATGACGATTCTTCATTGTCTGGTTGTCATTGTTTCTATCTCGTCGAATTCTTCTCGAGTGAAGTCGAGTTCCTCGACATTTCTCTAAAACTTGCGAAACATGGATTAGAACTCAAAACGAGAAGTTTTTCTCGATTCCGAATCATGGAGGCAGCGAGCACCCGTGAAGTTGCTTTTTTTCCGCTAAGTGCTCTGATTTGAATCAAGTCATTGTCTCTGCACAGTCATAATTCTCTCGGAGTCTTCATGTGAATTATTATCGCTGTTTCACGATCGGTCAAGGACTGCAGCAGGAGTTTAAGATCCTCTCGAGACGGAGGTGACCTTCTCAAAGCAGAAGAGAAATCACTGCTAATGTTGACGACCTTGACTGTCTCCCTTGTTACTCCTTCGCTTCACTCCTGGAGGAAATATTCTCTTGTGGGACAGAAAACTTTTCCTTTGCGCTCTAGGAGCAAACGCTCGAGATCGCGTTGTAGAAGTTCTACTTTCGAAGCCGTATCGTCCGATGTCGCCGACACACATGACTAAAAGGCCGTGCTCGAACATTAGAACAGTTCCTGTGGGTCCCACACCTGTACCCGGATACAGACTCATAGATCTGGAGTGCAGAGATTGAAGCAATAAGTTTCATTGTCATAGTTCTCGATACACCACTGCCTGCCTGCCTGCCCGCCCGCTCGACTGCCTGTCTGCGTGCCTGCTTTTGTTATAATGTTATTGCACCTTTTTCCTTTCTGCTGGACTATTTTTGTCCTTCGCCTCACGCCGGCCAATAGTGCCAGTGGACCTCATACAATCTGCGAGTCTCACCAAGGCACAAACCCTGATTTTTAGCACACCCTTGGGATCTCGGAGGCGGAAGAATCTGTACACTCCTCGATTTTTGTGGAAGTTGCGGAAATTTTCGAAGATAACCTAATTATTTCGTAATCTCTCAGAATTAACGACGTTCTCTTCAAGTGAACTTCGTGAAGCATTTTCATGCAAACGTCTCAAGGAACAGAGAAACGAAACAAGTCGTTTTCCAATGCGGCCTCTGGTTTCTCGAGAAGTTCTCAAGATATACGAAAGGTCAAGTGTTTCGCGGTTTGCAGCACTTCCATCAAGCAGCAATCGGATCTGGAATCGAAGTGAGTTGACGACTCTCGAGATCTTCAGGCTCACAATCCAAGGAGCATCAATTGCACCCACTTGATATTGCGTCGAACCGAAGAGCGCACAAGGACATTGGATTCCTCTCGACCACAATGTTCATCCGGGTTATTTTCGTCGGAAGCGATCCTAATCGTGAAGGGTCGAAACGGTTTATTATGAGAGGATCCGTTTTCTATGAAATGTTCGATATCGCTTCTAGAAACCTCGAACGTTGCTGACTGATTTGTCACGCCGCCGAAGACACAAGGCAGCGGTGGTGCGCTCGCGGCGGACTTTCATCAAAGAATTCTGATCGAATACTCGATAGTGACCCGACTCAACCAGAAAACGAGCATCTCCTCTCTTGTAAGTATTCCGTACAATGCACCAATGCGCTTAGGCAAGGACAGGTTTTCGCGAGAAACCGGTGACAAACCACGAGCCCCCAGCGTCCGTGACTCTCGCTCTCATTTTGCTGTTGTAGTCAGCAAATGATCGCGTCTATGTCAATGGGATGTTTTACTTGCCGTTGCCTGAGGCTGGTGTGCCTGTTCAGCATTGACAAGCACCGGAACTTCATCCCAGGATCATCTTTTTCTGCCTGCTACAACCAACACGACAGTAAGAGAGTCACAAGCATGACCGATTTTGTGGGGCTCGATTGTTTGTGCTCCGCGCTTGTCACACCGTTGACGAACGGTCACAAGACTGAGTGCGTACACTCGCCGGAAAAAAAGCCACCGGTGTCGCAACCCCATTGCGAAAGCGGATTCGCCCCATGTATTGGACGAGGATTCTTGTGGCTGCAGAAGATTCAACGCACAAACAGGCAGAGAAAAGCGTTCCGCTACTATGAAGTCGCTCACTCAACTTCCTTCGTTTCATCGAGCAATGCCTCCGATCAGAATTTCGTCTCGTTCTGTCCGCCTGTACGGAGACCGCGTCATGACTTTGCGAACAAGACCTGATGACGAAGCGATTCGTTCGTCCAATTTTCTGCGGTCCGTGGTAAAAACGAACGACTCAGTTGACGGAATGGGATAGAAATGACTTTCGGAGGAGTTTTTCTCTTTGCTCCCAACTCTTATTGCACGCTCGGCTCTCCGTTCCGCAAACCCGCGTTGCTTTCTTTGTCTGCGCAGGATCGAGGTCAGTGCGCTCGCAAATGTTTCAAGTCTAGTTGGAACACGACCGACAATGCTAGAAGATGACTCTGGAAAGTACGACTCGAAACTCAATCATGTCATTGTCAAGTTTTTTCCAATGAAAACCCGACGACAGCAGTCGCTCACTTTGATCACAGCAACCGGGGCCGTTGCTTTCGTTTCTCGCGGGATTTCGAGCGGGAATTTTTCCCTCGTGCTCAGAGCCTAACTGTCAGGTCTGCGTGGAGCTAGCGCCGAGGTCGGGCACAGCACGCCAACTGGCAGAGTCATTCATCCTTGAACAAGTGGAAGAGACAAAGCATGTGCAATAATTGGCTATAAATCGATCTACGTAGCGTTCGAGCAACAAACGCCCCCGAGAATGAGCTTATCAGCTTAACAGTGACGATGACGTCAGCACGGGTCTCTTGCCGGTTGCGCTCACACAAACAAAGCAGAGAAAAGCAATCAAACTCACTCCTGAAAAAACTCGGGAAAGTATTCAACGATGTCTCTTCGGAGACAAACGCAGCACGCGTCTACGACGAACGAGTTTCTAGCGAGGTTTTCAAGTTTTCTTGCGAGAACGAAACATTGAGAAAGGGAGTATCCACCATTTAGCGCCTGGCTCCGCGGATTTCACGGTGTATTTTATAAAACTGGAAACGAAGCGGTTCGAGTTTAACTCTTGCGAATGGATACTCGAAAGACGCCGAACGAGCTTCCCGGCCAATTCAATTGAGTACGTGTGCCTACTGCGACGCCAACGGACAAAAAGCGTTCGAACGAATCATTCACCTCAGTAGAGTGCTGAAGAGATTCCTCCGGTTCCTCGTCGTTTGGTTCGCTGTCGCAATGACCGACTTTCATACATGCTGGCTGACTGGCGGACCGGCTCAACAGTTCAGAAGCGGAATGCTTCTCTGAGTGAGACAATGCTTCCATTCGTCGAGCCCGACGCGACGCACAGAGCGGGCGCCGAGAGCCCAAGCGAAACAACTCGTTCCTTTCTGAATAGACCTGGCTTCTCGTTGGCAGAAAGACGACATCTTCAAAGCCACGTTGTCGCTGTGTCCTCCTGAAAAGTTTCCACAATGGAAAAGAGACGCCTGTATTCATCAAGTGCGCGAAGACTTTCCATCCTTGCAAACGACCTTGGGTGACGACAGTTAGTTTTCTGAGCCAGCTACCTGTTGTCATCCGCGTGAAAACATGTAATGCAAGCATCTCGGATTGTGAAAATTGCACTAGGAATTCCTGATTTTCAGCTTTCGTTCGCGAGGATTCGCAACGCTCGCAACGAATCCAAGAACGAGCTCGACCGTCGTCATCGCGCTGAACACTGTCGTTTTCACTTCTGCATCAAATGATATTTGGAGGCAAGACATCGAGATTCTCCGTACATTTCGATGATTTCGGGACAGGAAGTGAAGTCAGGAACTCTGTTCATGAAGTGTCCGAAAGTTTTCATGGCGCGCATGGATCTCGCTTTGGAATTTGTAGAAACGCGCATCGGATTCTCGGTATTTGAGCTTACATGTGGCAACATCCGAATTCCGAGTCCCAAAGGTAGCGGCTCCTTATCCCCTGTTCGTCATCCAAACCCGTCTGACACTTCTATTCGAGCAGAAGTGGCGGAAACGGCTGCAGCGATGCCGTATTGTGATGTCTCAATTTTTCATAGTGACAAACTCAGGATCGGACGCTCGTGCGCAGAAACGTCGAAGCGAAGACAGGACGGTGCAACACAAGGGGATTTATTAACTTCTTCAAATGATGGATGATTTTCGACGATGCGAGCGAGCGAGCGAGCGAGCGAACGAACGAGCAACGAGCCAACCCGACCCGACCTATAAACTCCCACTCCCTCTTTTTTCCTACCGAAGCACATCGCGACGCGCTGCCGTTTCACGGAGTTGACAACAACAACAATTTTCTTCCAGCATGACAGATGGCTCTTATGTAATCCGATTCCTCGGAAGCAAAACAGACGATTCCTACTCCTTTCCAAGTGCTTCGGTCCAATGCGTCGGTGGTGGGCTCTTGGAAGAAAGGCCGGATGAGTTTGAGACTGCCGCACGAACTTTCGCTTCTCACGTCTGTGTCGAATTCCTGATGAATCTAGCCTGGCGGATCGGTCGCTCATTTGTTCACCTCGATTTCCTCCGGTCTCGTGGGTAGCGATAAGGCATGACTCCAAAGATCCGAAAAGAAGGAGATCCATACGGATAGTGACGACTTTCGTGAATCGTCTGAAATGCGAAGACAAGATAATCGATTCATCTTGTGTCGAGAACATCTTGTGCTTGTGATGCATGCATGCAGATGAGCGTCCACTGGGAGTGGAGGGTTGCGTCAATATTGAGGCGTGCATGTGCTAACAGGCTGCTGGATACAGAAACATTTACGCAACAAATGAGACTCGACTGACAAGGAGATGATTTGATGGGTTGTTGATCGAACCGGGTCCGTGAGGTCCACTTTTGTCGCTGGTTGCGACGCTATGCATGATTGCCGTTATGTGCTCTAGTGATAGTATTCATCGATTCCTCTGTCGGGGATATCTTTCGATAGGAATGGCTCTTCCAAGGAATGGTTCCACCACGGATCAATCGAAACACTTGTGTTGCGATCATGGACAATTTCGACATTTTACCAACCCATCGCTAAGATTCACATTCGAGTGTAATTGTCTGATTTGATAGCATAACCAATCTCGGTTTTCAGATTCCAACATGGCCCTTGAGTCAGAGAGAATACAACAGCTGATAAGGGGCATTGAAACCCACGATGCCACTTCCCGTGGATGGCTGCGAGGCAACGGCCTTGACCCGAGCAGTTCACACAAATCGTTCGAATGGACATTTTCCCAGGCCCTCTACTATCACACTAGACAATCGGAGTCGCTTTCCAGACTCTGCGACCGTGCTTCCTAAACTAGCCCATGTGGAGTCGATGCGGGGGAGAAAACGTTCGATGGGCGCTCCTCTCGAGGAATAAACTCTGGCGTCGCGTCCTCCGGGACATAGCAGACACCAGTTTGTCACAGAATGTCTTCCCGCTCCGGGGAATCGCCTCGAGACTCGCGGAGAGGAAGTGTTCAAGTCTGAGCCGATGAACTAGATCACAGAGGTGTTGGTTGTTACCGCTCCTGTTATAAACAAACGCTGTTGCTTCCGCTGCCGTTGAGGATATTGATGTCGACAGACAGTTATATAAACCTTTGGCTGAATCGACCGTCATTCAATTGATGCTATTGCTGACCCTTGTCGTCTCATTACAGATACAGGAACCCAGGCGCTAATATTGGCTGATGATGCACAAACATTGCTCACATCCATTCAAAGTGTGTCTTGGCCACCTATGTGAGGGAAACGATCGTCTCGTCGTCCGCTCTTTGTCGCTCAAATCGAAGATGCCATACGATGAAACATCCCAGAACTCTTCCTCGAAAGGCTTCATGTTCTCCAGAAACGTCAACGTTGACCTCGAATCAAGCGCCTCGTAATAGAGCAAATGGGGGAACAGAAAGTTTTTATTCCCACTCGTCAGAACGCTCGCTCCAATAGCTCGGCCGTTGCCGTTTTTGGATCGAACGCGTTTAAGTGTGAGTTTGTCGAAACAAAAGGAATTCCTGAACGTTTCCCTTTCTGCGTTGAATGTTACAATGTTCGAGGGAATGCGAGTTTTTGTTTGTAACGTAAGATCGCAACTGTCAATAGGCGCAAATAAAGGAAGGAAACGGACTGCTTGCCTCGAAAAGCAATTCCACATTCTTTTCGATCAACGGCCGTCCCATCGAAACTCTTTTTCAAATGTTCTGCTTCGGTGCCTGTCTCGTCTAACTCAAGTGAACGTTTTTTCCTCCGACTTTTTTTTCCGTTTCCGATTGCTTCATCGGCTCGCATCGTCTGTCACTCAGTACTCAGTCACTCAGTCAGTGAGAGAGGGAGAAAGACATCACTCGAACAGAGGAGGAACCTTTGCGCGATAAGACATCGAGAGATGCCCTCAAAAAGATTGATCGTGAACGGAGCCCACCTACGAGTGAACGTGGGCCCTTTCGAAGGAGACGCTGATGGGACGCGCTGAGAGTCCGCGATAAAACACGAAAGCTCGAGCTTGCATCGGAAAGTCGCGTGTTCGGTCGACTTATCGAGACGCAGAGTATGTACTTCGACGGAATGAGTGCGGGAGTCGCGCGTCGCTGATCGGGTGTAGTGGGATCAGATCAAGGTTCGAGTTCGAAAGCTGGGCAAACTGAAATGAGTATCGTTGGATCACGGCGTGTTCGAACATCTTGACAATCTGGACGCGGGGAAGTCGACTCCCACGAATGAAATCACGCAATGACTGCGCAAAAGCGAATTGTCTCTTCGGTTTCAAGAAACGAACTTTCCATCCAAAGAGTTGAAATGATCGTCTTGACCCAGAGGGGAGTGGAAAACACGAGGGAAATACTCTGTAGTTCGGAACGATCTCGCGACCCTGAGAAGTATGAATGACCACGAGAGAATTTCACAATTCGTCAATCCCAATTATCAGCCGAATCAAGAACAAACGAGTGCGTGTGAAAAAGTTCCGATAACGAGCAGGAGGAACAATGAAGTGGAGTCGTGGAGTTTGGAAAGAAGTAGTGGCGTTCGTCTGAAGAAGTCTTGCTTAACTCGAAAATAATGATAATGACTCACATCGAACAGCAGTGAATCGGGGGGATCCAATCTTCGCTCCATACCAATAAATCGAAAGCTTCAACGCTAGACTTCAAAGTTTGCTTCGTTCCGCTTCTTGTTCCATCTTTCTTCCCATTCTTCTTTTTTTTGTTTCACTTTCCCTCCGAGCATTCAGAGTGGAGGGTGCCGAATGGTTCGCATGCAGCTCGAGGTGCCAAAAATAGAAAAATCCTCAACTGCTCCTTCGAAAGTTTCTCCAGAACTTTCCTTCCGTACCACAGATCGTTTCTCGCCTCATCCCTCTCTCCGAGTAACGGGAGTTTCCCGTCGGGAATCCCTCCAGCGCTCGATTATATAAATCTCCGTCTGTGCTTGTTTGGTTCAACGCTACGGTATAACAACTAGAGCCCATGTAACACTCCTGTGTCCACAAGATTCTGTTTGAAATCTATTTCTCCTTCTTTCAGCCCTGGCCTTCTATCTCTATCTGAATGTGGTTTGTCGCCCAACAGGATACCCAAAGCGATTGAGGTCAGAGCGCTCCCAGATCGATCTTGTGATTGAGTCGAATTCTCGAAAGATTCCTTTCGGACCAATCTCTCCGTAAATACGTTTTCGAATTGTTCCTCTGAGCTGAGTCGACGAGTTCGTGCTCTGAGGGCTCCGGTCGAACGACGACAAGTCATTTCGAACGGACTTTCGTTTTCGAGCGAGGCTCGAGCGCTAACCGGATCGGAGTGTTCTTCTGTTTCTCGGTTTTCAAGTGCTTCCAACGGCCGTCCAATCCGTCAACGGAGAGCGGACCCTTGCGGGTTAGGGACTAAGAGATTGTGCACGGAAATTTGAACGAACAAAACATAATAAGTGCCTGGCTGTGTCTTCCATCACGCAAATTGGTCTCAAAGCTTCGGAGCAACGAGATTTCGCAAGCGAACTCTGAGAAGCGTTCCCTCATAATCCAAAACATAAACACAACTTTGGGAAAACCACACTCGCATTGCGTTTCGCCTCCGTCCGGAGCGATTTACGCCAATTCTGATGGAAAACAAAAGCAGAATATGTAGGTACTTGATCGTTCTCGGATCTCAGCGAAGAGGAAAAATGATGCGTCTCGCAAAGCGAATCGAAGAGTCTTGGAACAAATCACAAAGTCTGGAAACACCCGGAGTGAAACACAGTGTCGGAGTCCGGAGGAACCGGATCGGAATCGAGTATGTACTAACGTACAAGAATTGAAGTCAATGGAGATGAAGCTGTAATGGAGTTAATGACCCGTGCCGAGGTTACATCATTCACTCTTCCTCTCGTTACCCGGCCTCTCTCATTCGACTGGAATGGAGGAATCGCTTATTTCAGAATAAGTTCGCTGACAGACGTTCGCTAAGCTGCGACTACCTAAGTGATTGCTCAATCTAAAGATGAAGGTATTATCTGAGCAGAGCTGTCGCCATGATACATTAATTTGAAGAACGCTTCGAGCGGAATCCATTCATATCAGATGGGAGTCAGAATCAAAATGGAGACGACCCAGAGCGAGTCCGAACGCTGATTGATTAGGAAGTTTTGCGCCAAAGGTCTCGTCCTTCTTCTGCCGCTGGACCTTTCACCAGCCACTTGTCAGAAAGGAGAAAAAAACTACCGGATAAGGGCATCCATCCATTTGCGTTCAAGCAGCAAAAAGCAATACAAACAACGTACACCCAAGAGTCGATTGCTTTTCCGATATGGAGGTGGCACAGTCGGAAGATATCGAGATAGATGGACCAAAGGTTGCTTGCTTCGATGAATGAATAAATCATCACCCAGATGACAGCTGAACACATCTTGCATTGGACCAATGATTGAGTTTGTGTTAATTTATTCATAATCACCGTCATCTGACGCCTCTCGAAGCATTGGTTGCCACAAGAAACCGGTTGTTCGCTACAAAGAAGCGAGGCCTTCGCGTGATCTTTCCCAACACCGCCTCTTTCAGATATCATATCGCGTGGATTATCTTCGGCATTCCATCGTTCCAAGAACCTGCGACATCTTTTCCAAGTGACTTTCGCGCTTAATGACCCGAAACTGGGAGCAGAGTACCGGGAAGACGTCTGGAGAAAGGAGCTCGAGGGGAAAAACGGAATCAAGAGCTGTGCAGAACTCAGGACGGAGGAGAATCAAGAGAACATGTTACTAGACCTTCGCCGACAATCAGCAGGATAGGGTCGCATGACGAACCGGCTCTACGACCAGGATGACAACGTTGTTTACCACGCGGAGATCTGGAAAATGCGTCTCGTAACCATTCCTCGTGTTTCATTCGAGTGGGAGTCGTATCAGAGCTAAGAGATCACTTCATGAAATTCTGGAATTCCCGAGAAAACTCAGCGAACTCGTGGAGGCAACATCGGAGTGATGAGGTTTCCGGTAATCTCGAGTTGAACACCGCGAGAGGAACAACCCCGTATGGAACCTCAGAACTCCGCGCTCGATCTGTAAAACTCTTGAGACAAAAGATCGTTACGAAATGTGAAAGGCATGTAGGTTCGGTGCAGGTTTATGTCTGAGGCGGCTGATGATCCGAGAGAGGTTTAGAACAGGCGGCTCGCAAGTCGGGGAAGCAGCTATGGATATCCCTCGGAAGATTCCATACTGGGGGACAGGAAACGTTTTATTTGGGCGGTCAAAAAGAAACAAGCGCGGAAGTGTTTCAAACCATTCCACAACGGTGACAATGATTTCAAACGGAAAGCAGCAAAGAGTTCCAGGAAACATTCCTGTGTTTGGTTCGAGTAAAAGTCTCCGACCTAGAATTTCCCACAGTGCTGTGAAAAGCGCTCCAGAGTGGAAATTCTTCTTTCAGACCCTGATACCCGCTTTTTAAACGAAACACAATGGTTCCGTTGCTCAATGAAAGCCAAGAGGGGATTGGGGACGAGGGTCTTTCCACAACAACATAATACAATTCTAGAGAGAGGGTTCTGCGCACAGTCAGCGGAAAGTGATTCGGTGGCTGGTTCGTTTTCCTCTCACCCGGACTATTTTCTGCAAATGACAATAGTGTTTCACTCCGCTCTACAGCTTCCATGTAAACTGGCGAAACCCTATTATGTTGCTTCTTGTCCAATCAATTCCGGTGTCGAAAAGTTTCGAGGAAGCTCAAAGGAACAGGGGTGGTAAATCGGGTCGGAAAGTGGTTTTGGGCGGCCTCAAGTTCGAAAATCATCGAGTTCAGACTTTTTCTCAGTCGCATCTTTTTGACCCGAAACCCCTTCCTCCTCCTTGCTGAGCAACAGAGCAAAAACTTCTGTAGCACCCGCTCTCCTAAGCAAAATGGCAACAGCAGAGAACAATCAGTCTTGATCACCTGATCCAAAAGTGTCGTTTGCCTCGTTCCGAGCCGCGCTCAGATGTCGAGCGTGCTCCTTGCCTCTGTGATGACGCGGCACGGCGTTTCTCGGCCCGCGGCAAAATGAGAAAGTTGGAACGAGGCCGTGGAAGGGCGCTTCTTCTTTGAAAACATGCGGTGTCTCTGAAATCTTTCCACAGCTTGGGGCCTGTTTTAACTTGATAACTCAATTTCGCGTCAAACGTACCAAGTGGAGATTACGGTTTCCCAGCGGAAAGTCGCAAAATTCCATCGGGAAATAACGAGCATTCCACGAGCGGAATCGGAATCCAGCGAAAGTCTTTCAGTTCTATCAAACAGAGTACCGACAGTGGGAACAAAGAAGAAAGCGTTCACCACAGAACCCAATACAGGAATACCTCGACTAGTGCGGCATCAACTAGTGCGGATCCACAATAGTGCGGTTTTCCCGAAAATCGATCTATTTCCATCCCTCTAACTCGGAATGGCCTCACAAGAAACTTTCTCGTTCGCAAGTTGAACCTAGAACACCTTGTTCCTCGTTCATCCGCCATTCGCTTGGCATTCGTCTTACT
This sequence comes from Neoseiulus cucumeris, assembly GCA_021527715.1. Taxonomy (NCBI): domain Eukaryota; kingdom Metazoa; phylum Arthropoda; class Arachnida; order Mesostigmata; family Phytoseiidae; genus Neoseiulus; species Neoseiulus cucumeris. The sequence goes on along the minus strand of JAJSRV010000130.1, from coordinate 91,745 downwards.
CCGACTCGACTATTGAGGCACTTCGACTCATCTACTACGGAATTTTCTTTTTTTCAAAAATCAATTCGTTCCCATCCCTTTAGCTCGAGAATGCCTCAGAAAAACTTACTGATATCTGAATTGAATCCAGATCATCTCGTTCCTCGTTCATCCGCCATTTTTAACATTTTCCGCACTTCGACTCGACTAGTGCGGTCCCGACCACCCGCACTAGTCGAGGTATTCCTGTACTTCTGAACCCACCGGACCAACTCGCGGATGCCTCGCTGGAAAGGCGTCGAGGTTTTCCAGTTTCCAATTCACGAGGGTAATTTCCAGAATGGGAACCTGGAGGCGAATCCCGAGAGCTCCCTCTTATTCGGGCGCTCTCATTGTCCGAGTCCCCCTGATCGAGTTTCCACCGCAGTTCAAGGAGGTCTGGATGACACCGACTGACGCAACTTTGATCCCCAGACTTGGGCCCCCAAGATTTCCGATGAAAAGGAAATCGGAGAGGTTGGAAAATTGAGGGGAGGGGAAACTATGAGGGAAACGGGAACGGAAGACACCAGGTGAAGATCCAGGAGAACAGAAAAGGAGCAGAGCCGGTGATATGATTCATCTTGAGCCTCTTCCTGAACAATTTTGCCATTTCATTTGCCTGTAAGGTTGTTGTCGAAGGCTCGGCATCACATTCTCGTTCTTGAACAATGTCTTTTTGTGGCCGGGTACTTGTTCCCACACCTCGTTGTACTTATAATCTCGGTCACTGATGACATTTCTGCGTGTCCGTTATTCCGCCTGCGACTCATCGCTTGTTTCTGCCCATCCAGGACGCCGCTGCCGTCTGGATTCTGGATAATTCGAGGAAATTCTACTTTATCGTCGGCAGGCTTGCTCAAGATTTCTTCTCCGCTTTTTCCTTCCTTGCCTCCCAATATCTCTCTCCATTCCTCGCCATCTTCTTCCACTCAGGACAGACTCAGTGAGAGACAGTTTGGAAGCGGCGCGCCGTATCTCGCGTCTCAATCGAAGGAAAACTTTTCTGATCGGCCAATTATCTCTCGAAGTCGTCGCAGAATCAGAGTTTCACGAGAGAGGGAAGAAACGAGAGAGGAATTAGCAAGTGCTCCTAGAGGAATGTCGATGAGGAGAAAGGTCGGAATTGACATGTATGGCGTCGGCAGACTCTCCGGCAGTCGAATCAACTGAAAGCGTGTCCTGAAATTCACACAGAACCTGAATTTTTCTTCCGTTGGCGAGCTTGTTGCGTTTCCCCAACGAAGAGGAATCAACGGGAGCTGCGACTTTGGCGACGGAGGCAGCCGCATTTGGAGAAAATTACGAAAGGTTGGAGAGGTGTTGCCTTTCAGGAACGACCTCTCTGGAAAAAAAGGGATCTGAGCTCCCTCCTTCGATTGTGGGTAGATCGAACGGTCGCAGGGTAATGACGCAAACTTTTGCGCAATATCCCACGCTCTGCTCCTTTCTATTGTCGAATAGAGTCGCAGTCGCGCGAAATGGCTAGCAGATCAACTGCGCGTCGCTGCACAGAATTTGACCCGACCACCCATCAACCCGCGACGGCTCGAAGCACCTGCAAAATATCGTCAGGCTCCGACCGCCCAGCGCTTGTTTTGAACTTTGTCGCACCGCCATCGACTTTTCCATTCGTTCATTAATTTTTTCGCTGTGGAACTGCGCTGCATTGATGACGGTAACGGAAATTTCCGGGAAATGCCAGAATCTCTAACTTTCCAATCTTTTCCTAGGATTTCGACTCGACCCCAGGTTGCGTCGGAATGCAAGAGCCTCGAGAATCCGACGCGATCGACAGGAGATAACTCAATAATTAGCAGGAATCCCAATTGCGTCCAAAACGAGACGTCGATGTTCGCTCGGATCATTTGGATCGCTCTCGATTGGCTCAATCAGGGAGGTTCGCCCAGGTGTTTGTGTTGCCTCGACATTGAAACACTGTACGGCCTTGAGGCAAGAAAACAGACGGAGCGGTTTGCCGACCGATCGACAGAGAAGAGGTCCGATCGGTGCTGCCACCACCACCACCACCATCACCACAAGCTGTGAGAGAAGAATGAGAAACCATTGGCGATAGATAGACAGCCAGCGCGGCGCGGAAGTTTCCACGGCCAATGTTTGACGCCCTGGAGCATCTTTCCGTTCGATGGAGCGGATTCCGATCGTCGAATGTTGGATAACGGCTGCTTTCATTAACAGCGACGGTGTGGAAGCAAACCGAGCCGCAACCTCCGCGCGACCTTCTCAGGGAGATATTCCTCTGCGATCTAAGAAGTTGAAAGTCGGAAGACAAGATACTAGGGACTCCCCGGATCACGTAAACCCGAATCTCCGCGATTTGAGCGAAACGCTAGACGTAGATTCTCGAACTTATCCAAAGTAATTGCTCTCACAGCTCATGCCTCACGATTGTTCAATCATTTCGAGCGAGATCAAAATATCGTCTGTTTCCGCGGGATTTTGGAGTTCACGCGCTGCGAAACGATGGGATGGATGAATTTTCGGGTGAGAGAGTTGGGGGCGGGCGGTCTGAGTCTCACCTCCGAACGATTAGGAAAAATTGAAGTTGATCTCAGCCCTCAGTTTTTCGAAGTCTGACGTTGAATTTTTTACGATGGAGATGAGCCGGGATCGAGATTGAAGTGAAGTTCTAAATATCGAAAGCTGTCAAACGATACTATCCTTCCCCGAAGTACAAAATGAGGGTGGAGCCTCTCATGCGGCCACGAAAGGACTTTGAAGGATCCTGTGACGGTAGAGAGTTTCAGTGATGAGATAAAACGCGCCGCAAAACGGAGTTTGATGTCGAGGCTCACAAAATTCGAGAATCTGCTGGGATGTCGATGCGAAAGAGACAACTTGTCGTGGCAAGGATTGATTATACATTGTAAGTAGCCTATTTGTATGCATCCGACATAGCGCCGGCGCCGTGGAAAGTACAACCAGAGAAGGAAGACAGTGGACTTTAGAAGAGTGGAAAGGATCGAGTAGAAGAGAAAAAAAGGAGAGACGAGCAGAAAAACCAAAGAAGGAAATGATCTTCCAGATCTGTGAGCGCATTCCGGAAGAAGATGGAAAAAGAAGACCTCATCACGCTTGGAGAACAGAAGCTCCTGCCGCGGCTACAGCGGGGAGGGGCCATAATTCATTGGAATAGGGAGTATGTGTGCGGTCTCTGTGGAGGTATGAATGATTCGCACTGTAGATCACTCGGAATTCGGGAGAGCACTCCTGTACTCGGTCTTTTCCGCGAGCTGCCATTTGTGTCATCGCAGCTCCGCTGTTCTCGTTGTCCGTTCCGTCCTCCTTGAACTCCTGAGAGCCGACCTATTCCCAAATCTCATTCGCAACATCTCCTGGAGCTTGATCTCAGCAGATTGTTGAACAACTTGCGAGAAGCGCGAGTTTGATAAATGGAGTCGCGAGAGGAATTGAACGAGAAACGCAGAGGAACACGGGACTTTAGGAGAGAGTGAAGCCTAAGGAATAAACGGCATCGCGGGAGCCAGAATGACGAGTGGACGGAGAAATAGTGTGATTAGGAGCGCGGGTCAGAAAAGAGAGAAATAGTTTTTAAGCAATGATTAATGGGAAACTTGGGAAAACGTTCACGGTGGGTCGAGGACAGCAGAAGAGAGGACAAGAGCGATCTGAGATTCAAGAGGAAGGAATTGAATTGTGAGCGAGAATTCAACCTCAAATACGCGAGAAAGTACCAGAGCAAAACAGGAATAAGGAACAGAAGTTTGCCAGAAATGAATAATAAGATGATTTCGCAGGACAAAATGCTCAGCTTGCAGGTGAAGGACATGGGATCGAGAAGGAAATGTCAGGAGCGAATCGAACTGACAACAGAGGGAAACGAGGAACGTTCATCCGGTTGGAGACGGCGAATGCTGCACGATTGAGTGAATACTGGAAATACGAGGATCGTTCCCGGCGAACGAAGACAAGTTCTGGGCCAGCACCGAGCAGGAAATCAAAGGAGAACTGGACGGGAACGAGGAGAACATCAACGAGAGTAGAAGAGATGTGACGTCGCCGAGAGGGAGAACTCCGAAAGACAGTGTTTGAGAGGACGATTCCGAGATAGATAGATAATGGGGGAAAAGAGCGGAAGACGAGAGGGAAAAGACGACATTATGTCGGCGGCACTCTCTTTAATTGGAATGACTGGTCTCGTGATAACTCCTGCGAACCCCGTGGCTCCATCGAGCATTAGTTTCCCTTTTCTTCGCATTGACCAAAGAGCCACCCCCTCCTCGTTGTTCGTCTTGTCGTCCTCGACCGTGGCTATTGCCGTTGGTGCTGGCGCAGGCACTCTTATTTATGGCCGAGTCGTAAGAGTCGTAAAGTCATAAAAGACTTCGCGTTCTTGCCGATTTATCATCAAACAATTTTGCATACATCCATGCGGATCGTCCTCGTTTGACCTCTACATCTGAATATAGCTTGTATAAAGTTTATGAGCTGATATAAATTATCGGAACACTGCTAGCAAACTTTGTTAAAGCATTCAAGCTGTCCGGCAATCGAGCCTGCATGCCGGTAGAGAACGACCGGCTCTGCGGAAGTAGACCTCAAAGAAAGACATGGCAAATGACCGAGGACCAATTCCCAAGCAGAACGGCACATTTCGAATTTCTGTTTTTCTCTCCGATGTGACCATACGTTCCCAGCCATTTGGAAGCGACACGCGATCAGTATTTCGGCGTTTCCTTGGTTCCGGTGTCGGAGCCTTCATGTCCGAGACACCGATAGGCCGATGTCCATACCGCTAGGGCCGATATTCCACACAGCCCTAACGATTGGATTCAATTGGTCGGCGTCACACAGTCCAGAGATCCTTCCGAACGAGGTGCAAAAACGTGCAATAATAATGGACTTGGACGGCAGTGGGAGCTGGGCACGTCCTCCGTAAGGGAACGGACAACGAACTGGAAAATCTATGCCGGACTCGGGCGCGTTGCTTCAAAGAACCACCGTCCATCCCTCGAACGGAAGGCCTTGAGCCATTATCCGAAGACGTGGCGTACACGTCAATGTGCAAAAGGCTTTTTTTGCAACGAGAACGAGAGAAGCGTTTCGAAAAGGATACTTCAATGGAGACCTCCGGAGCGTCCCTCAGCAAATTTACGAGGATTGCGCCGACGCGGCGCTCCGAATAACGACTTAGTTTTCCTGGCTGCCGACCTGCCAGCTCCCCAGCAAACATTCCCAAGAAAACTCCAAGGGATCCAAAGGAACCCCCTCAGATCCCCGAACAACCCACCTCGCCGGAAACCAAGGGGTTTCTTCGGAAAAACAGCTGCGATACGAATAGCAGCTTGCAATAGCTGTCCGCCGTCTGCATGGCGGTCTGACTGGCATTCGGCAGCCAGTCAGGCTCAGCGTCCAAGCGACTCGCTTGGTTGGGAGCCGACAGGCAAACGCACCAATGCCTTCGCAAATAGAACTCGGACGGCAATCGATGGTCTCCTTTTGCGCCGCGGGCAAAAGCTACCGACTGAATGAGTTCTCGTAATTCAACATCTTCTCAAAATCAACTTGCTCGAAATTTTATTGCTTTTCGACCAGACGCACATCGATGGCTTCGAGTTGGTGTTTTCTATTGACACGGCCACATCCGACGAGTTCCACAGGGTCGATGTCGTTGTGAAATAACCGGTTTTCGAGTATCTTGTGAGGTTCCGGAAAGAAATACGACACGCGTTCCTTACCTGAGTCATTTGCTCAAATCGGTAAGAACTTTGATGATAAAGAGACCTTCGCGTCCGTCTCTGCAGGGCGCCATCGAGCTGGGGTTTGGACCTGAACTCCTCGTTGAGGTGACCTGTTGATTCAGTCGCGCAACTATCGATGTAGTTGGCATTCGGGTGCTTTCGCATCTTCTGTAACGTTATGCGATGGAGTTTCACGATGGTTTGCTATCTCGTCAGGCCATTCCCAGGCAGTGTTTCAAGGTGGCAAGGATTCCAAAGCCTTGAGGAGATCCGTCAACATTTCATCCTTCATCTCTCGCGTCGCAGAGGCTTGAGCACTCTAGCTTTTGCTGGGAAGTACCTCTGTTAACACTGTTTTCGTTTGCAAATCGAGCAATTTCTATATGTGGTGGGTACTATGGCAGCGAAATTGTTTCACTTCGTCGCAATTTGTGGGCCATGGGTTGCATCCTCGAAAACTATCCGTTTTCCTTTTTGACGATCCGAGATGGAAAAACACCGATGATTGGAATTAGAGAGTTGTGCCCTTCGGTGAAAGCGCAAGATGAACCTTCGAGCTATTCGCTGACAAAAATAAGACTTCACTAGGAGAACAGCTTCCCTAACTGAAGTGACCTCATCATCGATTGGATGCATCGGCATCGATTGCGTGTCGCTATCGTTCGAGTTTTCATCGGCTCGGTCGGGTTGTTGATCAGCTGGTCATGAGATCTTGTCGATCTCAGGTCGAGAGTGACCTATTTGAACAGATGGAGATATCTTGGCGCAACCTAATCGAACCCATCTTGTTTTGAAGCGCGACTCGTTTTTCCCCAAATTCCGAGAGTGGGTGTCGGCAGGGATGTAAATATTTCGATATTATCCTCTGAATTCCCAAAATTTTACCAATCTTTTCAAGCGGGACTCGCGGAAGATCTCGAAGTGCTCTGAAACATCTACACTTTCAGTAATAGATGACAAATAGCAGGAGTTCCAGGAGGGTTAACATAGAGGGTCCGCTGGAAGGTCCAATCGGACGATGTGCTCATCGTTCCCAGGCAGCAGCCCGCTGATTCGGTTGTTCAGCTGGAAAATTCCCAAAGATCGAGACGACATGAGAACAAGCTCGTGCTGTCGAGATGTTGTCCTGGCTTAATTCTTCGAACCAACTTCATCACACGACCGAGCAGTTCCGTTCATTATGTGGATCGAGCAAACTCCGAGATGAAAATTGGGATCACTTTGAGCGATGCCTCGTCAGCAGCCTTGGCTTCGCAGGACGCTCGTCATCGAGTCCGGCCCCCGACCACTGGTACATCAAAAGTCCGTGTGTACAGAGCGATGACTTTGAGTGAGAGCCCTTTCGTGCGATATGAAAATCGTCGCTGAACGTTCTAACTTTCAGAAAGACAAATCGGCAGCCCAACTCTCGCGAAGACAAGAGGACGTCATTTATAACCGTGAGCCTTGACGTAGGCTTTCCGTCGGAATGCATCTTTGTGAGGTCAGCAGCAGGTGTGAGGTTGCACCCAGTCAGTCAGACCTCATTGGGATGCAAGAGAGATCGGTGATGACGTGGCCTTCGTGAGGTGATTTAGTACTGCGCGACAGAGGAGGTTAACTCACCGAGATGGAATAGAGGAAGCGGAAAAGACTGAAGGAGAGAGGAGCCGGCACGATGTTGTATCCGTCTTGGAGTTCCGAAAGTTGTACGCCGAACTTGGAAACCCGCTCGAAGATTTCGATAGGAAGCTATGAGGGGCAGCTGGGAGCTTGCAGCGTTGTGAACTACCCTCGTTACGCTGGAACGATGATGAGATTCGAGTGTTCCTGAGTACCGCTTCACGATCCATGATGAGAATCGAGCGACACTCACAATCGCTCCGATATTGAATCCGCAATAGAAGTTTCCGGACGATTCGACGACGGATTTCTGCCAAATGCAAATATGTAACTATGGTCAAACACGCGATCCAGGAGAGAATTCCGCAGATGCTCGGCATGCACGATCTTCGAGCTGGTGGCGAGAGTTGCCTCCGCCGAATCTCTCACATTTTCCGAGTTCCGGAAAGTTGCTCTCATCGGAAAATCTCTCATCGGATATGCTATGTTGAGTTTGCGCCAAGAGATACTCGTTTCGCGCATCATTGTTTTCCTCGGAAAAACTTGCCAATTCGATGGAAAAGTGGAGAATAACTCTGGAAATGTGAAGAGAACTCGTTTCTCTATCCGATTGAATCTTCGGAAGAGTCGCAGAGCAACTCTTCATCATCGAATCCACCTCAAATCGAGCCAAGACCGGATCGAGACTGGCACCCGATTCAGTTGCTCGAAAACCAAACAGGAAAGCAATTGCCTTCACCAAATATACGAGTCAGATAAGAGACAATCGCTATTGTCGAAACGACGATGAAGAATTAGTATGGCTAGACGGCGGCGCGGGCGCGGCTCTCGCCGATAGCGTGGACGGTATCGTTTCTGTTCCCTTCGTCGGAGCAGACTGGAAAGATCGGTTTGCTGAGCTGATCCCGCGCACAAAGACTTCTGGCGGCGTGACGGTCGTCGAGAGCCAGTCGATTCTTTGTAAAATGATATCACCGGAAAGCCGAATGGCTCCTTTTTCTTCCCGTCCAGGATCTCAGCTCTAAGTCGGTCGATGTTTGCAAGGGCGTTGGAATGACTGGTAGACGAATGCTCGGAGCTTGCTTTCATGGAGAAATTGTGAGGAGCCTGTTGTCATGGGAGCAATCGGAAAGAAGCCCGAGGCGATCAAACCGCAGGAATCGATATCAGAAAATTCTTCTGTCGACTTTCACTTCAATAACCGACTGCGGGCAAGCCGGCGACAGCTACGTCAAAGGCGGGAAACAGTTCGGAGGATGAAGAGGAGGCATCGCTGCCAACACTAGCTCCAATCGTTGGAAACAAGCTCGTTTGTGCTCTGTATTTATTGGAGGTTCATTCTTTGACAACTCTCAAACGCTCCACGCAGGATACCGAACAAGTCGTCCTTGTCGTTTCGGCTTTTGTTCTCCTGGCACAGAGTGCACTCGTTGCTCTTTTTTCTGTGTTCGTTCAGGACGCCACGCATCCAAAGCACACATTGTGTTCCGACTGTATTCCGATTAGGAGGGAATGCTTGAGTTTTTAGATGTACGATCCTCGCCGATCGTAGCCGTTCCACCGAAGCATGCTCTCTTCCACACGCTTTGCTTGGGAAGTCGCGTCAGCACAACCCTCCTCAGTTCAGGGCCCTGTCCTCATCCTCAGTGAAACGTTCGATCGATTTGTCACTTGCCCATTACGAGATAACTGGAAGATTAACTTCGTTAGTGCTCAGAAGGAATGACTCCTAGCACTGAGTAGGCTGAGCGACTTTGGTGAGCAGCACGACTAAGAGATAAAACGTTTGAAGAGACCAGGGAGAAGTTTCGTTTCTTGTCCAAAAAGTTTCTCTGCATCACCAGTCTTCTGAGATTTCAAAACAACAGTCAGTCCAGAGCGAACGAAGTCACATCCTCTTCGGCGACTCATGACCTTCTCCACGAGACCCACTTCATGAATAGTATTCCTAATGGAATACTTCGAATGCGATTACAGCGATGATGGTCCCGTTGCCTATGAACTAGATAAGCACGCCATACACAGTGGCCATTTCGATCGAATTCGGCGCCGGCCCCATGGCGTGTTGCAACTGACGGTTCAGGGGTCCAGACCGATAGAGAGAATTAGAGGGAGAGGGTAGAGAGAGAGAGAGAGAGAGAGAGAGAGAGAGAGAGGGCGAGCCTTGCGGGATAAAAGCGGAGCGATACTGAAAGTGAAAGCCGACCGGAGCTGCACAATATTCAACGCGACATCGGCCTTGGTTCCTCTTCAATGTCCTGGACCCCCCGGCGCTCTCCGCCCGCTCTGCTTCGGTCTCCTTCAATATGCTGAAGCGATGCTCGGACTCTTTCGGTGTCCTAAAACCCACGTCGGTTTTCCTGGACGTCTCCTGGTTTTCCAAACGTTTCTGTCACACGTTTGTCGGCTGCTGTCGGCCTTTCCCGGTCCAGGTCCCTCTTTGCCGTGGGCTTTCCCGAGTCCCTTCCCGGGGACGAGCAGTACTCCGCACGGCGAACCGAAACTCGGGGCCCGAGAGGAGGGAGGGGGTACGGAAAGGAGCGGGGCCGAGGGGGACTCTCTGCGTGGAACGACGCATTCATCTGCGTATGTATGCAGAATGAAAGCCTTGTAGACCAAGAGACAGCCAGCGAAACCGACAGCCGGCTCGCTAGGTGGCCTGCTCCGAAGCATCGCGAATGATGATAGGAGAATGATGGAAGCTCCTCGATTGATTTTTATGTTGACTGCTCACGCGATGACCTTGAATGCCCTTTCCGGGTGCGTTCGCTTTGCTTAACCCGAGCTTTTGTCGTTGCCACTGGACTGCGCTTTTCGGAGTTTCAGATGATTCCTCTACTCTTGGGGGCAGAAACAGTCGATCTAGTTTGTTCGATTTTGATACAGAATGTTCTTCGAGTTTAAGACGGACAAATCGGCGTTGAATCAGAACTCAGAGCTTCGTTACTGTGGGAAACTTCTCGTTCTCCATTGTGTTTATCTCGAAACAGTCAGAAGAATATCGATCATATTCCCAAGAGTGACTTTTCCTCGTCTGGAAAACTCGGGAAAAATGCTTGAATGTTTGCGAAACTTGATTCCATGGAAAGTTCGCTCGCCAGCCTTGATGACTACAATTTATCTCGCGGACGAGCGTACATTGAATCAATTTTTCTTTCAGCGCGAGACCCATGCTCGAGGAGGAAGACCGGCTGGCCTTGACGACCTGCCCGAACGACCTCCGCGGGCGCTTCGCACGAGTTGCGCGATTCCCTGAGGGATAAACTCGGATCGCTCAGCTGTAAGCCCCAGGTTTTCGATTGCTATCAACACGACCCGGCTTAATCCTCCACATTTCTATATTTTAAGAACGACCGTTGCTTGGCACCTTTGGGGCTTGAGAGCTTCCTCAGATAGTTCGATTTCGAACCTCGCCCTGGATGAGCAGTTTGAGCGACTCTTTCCGTAGCCGGATTTCGGATATTTTGAAGATATCCACAACTCAATCAATGGATAAAAGAGCTGGAAATCAGTCATCGAGCGTTCGAAAGAACGATGTTTGTGTGTCTGCTCGAGGGTAACGACGACGGAACCGACGAGCGATCCTGGGAAACAACAGAGGGAAGTTGGGAAATACTTCGAGGGATGGAGCTTGGAATCACGGTTACGCCGAGTGGGCGCTAAGCCATCTAGATATGCTCGCGACTCCATTGAATTCCCGGTCGAGAACTGAATTATTCAACATCACAGCTGGAATTCTGGCGCCCTCAGCTTGCTTCTGAAAGTCGGAAGTTTTCGATTCGGGGACAAACGATCACAGGAATTCCCTATTGGAATCTCACTTCCAGAAATTTCCCTCGCTCTGAATTTCCGAATGGAACTCACATTTGAGTGAACGAGATAGATCAGGCTTCCGAACGGTCCGGTAGCAATCACCCCACGGTAGTAATTAGTGGTTCTCATCCATTGTGGACTTGTGTCTCGAGCTCATTCCAAGGAGACCTTGATCGGTTGAATTACGGTCCTATTAAACCTTAGCTCACCCTGTTAATTGGTGCTTGCATAGGCAACCCGGAGCCCGAACCGTGCTTTCATCCAATTCGTGATTCTCTGACCTCTACCGTGCGCTGTGATAACCATCACGAAGTTCCCATTCCGTGTTGTCTCCTACCTTAGGGAACTCCTAATAAAGAAGAATCGCGGCGATTGATCTGCGTTATCACTTACCCGATACCCAAAGGTGGAACCACTTCTACGGACTTCCTAGGTCGGAGAGTATTGCTTCCAGCTCTGATGGTAAACACAAACAATACATCTCCCAAGTCTCACTCAAAGGTGGTGGCTTACGATGGAATTGGAAACGAGACGTAGACAATTCGCGGCTGGGAAGATGACCTTGCATCGTTGGATGTCTCAGACCGTAGGTTCTCCGGAAGGAAGTTTACTTCACGCTCGTTTACATCGTACTCCTTCAGGAAGCACGTCTTGATCTGGAACACGCTCTTGCCGGTCCTTGTTTGAACTCTTCAAGAATTTCGACCACCGAGCGAATGGTTCGACCTGTTCAACTAGAACCGAAGTCCAGCGCCTCGCATGTTCCCATTCATCTCCTCGTGATCCGACGTTTGCTTTAAAGTTTTTCCAACATCGAAACGTTTCGGAATCGCACATGCGCACGACATCACGGCGGTCATTCACTCGCTTGTTACGAAGGACGCTAATTGTTCGGAAATATCTCTTTTGCGATTGTTTGAGCGGGGAATTCTATTTATATTTTCACTCTCCGATTCCCTTCCTATGTGCGTGTGGCGACCGTTCAGTCAGTGATTCACTCGTCCAGTCGGACGGCCATGCGCATGGCCTCGGGCTGCATAGCTAGCAACTGGGAGAGTCCCAAGTCCCACTACATAGAACGACTGGAGCAAATTTGCTTAGCCAGTGTAAAGTTTGGTGTTGGACAGCAGTTTATGCGAGGAGGGTTTATGGAGCGCTGTGCTGTCGAGCTGTATGGCTATAAATCCGATTTAGTTTCAGTCGGTTTTCTGTCCGCACTTTACGTGGAAGTCGCTTTAGCGCGACTCCGAGTCGAACACGAATTCTAGGCCAAGAATTCGTCGCACAAAATACTCGGAAATCTGTGCGGAAGGTCAATCCTCTTACGGAGCGAAGCTTAGCGTACACTGTGTGTTGTGAAGGAATCACTACAAAGATTAACCATCCCAGCGGCGCCCAGCGGCTTTGGAAGGCCACAAATCTGCGAGCTGGCGAGCGGTATCAACAGTGGCTGGCCGAAGTACAGCGGGCGACGACGTTTCAACGACATCAATCTTAGCTTTCGGCAGAAAGATAGAGCCGAAGAAAAAGGTCTTCGAGAATGAATGCACTTTTGTGTGGAAAAAAGAGAGCGGCGATCGAGTCGGCCACCAAGTGAGAGGAGCTCGACAGGGTCTATTTGCGGCTCGAGAAAATGGCTCTCGAGATTCAGCTGTCAAGAAAATCACATTGACTGCTTCCTTGGCTGTTTGGCGGCCCTGTCGCTGCTTCGCCGTCCTTCCCCCTTTCCCGTCGTCCCCTCTCCCCGCTTCCTCTAATCCCTTCCCCTGTTTCCCTTGAAGCCGTTCCATCTGAGACAAGGTCAGTCAGATGACGGGTAGATTTTTTTTCTTCAGTTTCAGCTTCTCGTGGGACGGGCTAAGGGGAGGGGAGAGGGTCGGGAATGGGGAAATGGGGGAGAAGGAAAACGTTGGGATCAATCACTAGGTGGATGTCCGCTGTCTCTGTGGGAATCAATGGACGAGTGAAAGGAGGTTATGGACGAATAGATGACGCTTCGTAATGAGTCTGGTCTCGTTAGGAACCATCGTCGTTGTCGTCGGAGACTTGAATGGGCTGAAGAGACGGAGAAAGCAGGCTGTAAATCGAGATGTGGCGACGGATGGAGAAACATACGTATAGCACACAGAGATAGTGACGCGCGGTTTCTAGCTTCTGGTAATGAAGCCACGGTCTGTTTCTTTGAGCCTCAATGAGATACAGCCGGGCAAGTTCGCCGTGGGGTTTCCTTTCACAAAAACTGTATGATTCCACTGTCGCCTGGAACATTCCGAGCAAGGCATGGCTTAGTCGTCAGCAGTTACCGCAAACGGTACCGCAGTTCCAGATGGCAGGTAAATCAGAGAATTCGCCTGACGAACATTCCCCACCCGATTCCACAGTGCAATTCTGTGTGAGGCTCGTTGAATACCGGCGGACACGGATGGAAAAGCGCGCGAAAATTCAACAGGTATGAGCGGAAGCGGAGAGGATTGTTAAGAAGAAGAGCTTGTTTTACGAGCTGCATGCGCCACTCCGTCTTCCTCCGGAATCGACATAAAAACCAATAGCATCGAATATCCTCGGAAAAGTCGGAGGCTTCTCCACCGACCGACGCAACGCAGCGAAGATAGTTCCTGTTGTTGTAGCTGCCGCTATTGCTGAGTCACGTAAAAAACGTCCAAACAGGAAGTCCCTTCTGTCGCATCGTCCTTCTGCGGCGGCCCGCTCGGTGGAAGCTATTCGCTCCTCTATTTCTCGACGATGAAAGATCTGTGGAGTTTCTACTGCACAACTTGCGCGCTCCTCAATCGAGGCAGATAGGCCGACGACAGAGAACATTCAGTTCAGCGATGTCTTTGAGTTCTTCGGTGACTTATCCGGTGAAAAAAAAAATTCAATAAATCATCTATGAGGGTGTGCTTCACAAAGGATACCGAGGTTCCTGGTACGGGAGTCTGACGAGAATCAGCATCTGACCAGGACTCCAGTATACGTCACTTAGCACGCAAACCTGAACAGCGAATTGGGAAACTTGTTGTTTTCGTCTCTCAGCTGGCGCGGACGTTTGAAGGACAGATGAATCGAGAGTTGCATTCGTGTCGTGTCGTGTTTCTCTTGTGCTTGCTCTTTTATCCAACTTAATCGAAGCTGCTAATGTGGGCACTAACGAGGCCACAATAGTATACCACTCTGTTTGCAAAGAGTTCTGGCTCCAGTATCACAAGAGTCGGGGAGATCAGTTACCGTTCAAAGTGATCCAACTCCCCCTCCCCTTCTTCTTGGCCAGAAAAAGTTGGATACTTTTGAGGTACGCTGGCTTTTCCAGCTACTCCCAACAGAATGAACCAGTTTGTAAAAGGTTCTGTATTCTCGCGAGAATAGAGAGATACGATTTGAGGAGGTTCCGATTCGCTTCCAGAATGCTATCGCATACCACGCCTATTAGGTAGGTATTCAATAAACAGTCCTGTTGCGTAGGCATGACATGTAGGGGGCTCATTTGAACAAAGATCATTCCGGCTCGAAAGCTCCAGGACAGGATCACAGAACCTTTTGTTTCAATCGAGAAAACTCCAATTTCCGCGATGACGCAGGACGCAGTTCGGAGACGTGTTTCGCTCTTCGCGGCCTTGTCCAACAGCCTTCGGTGATTATGGTCTGAGACGGAAGTAATCTCTCGAATGGCTTGCTAGTTAGAGAAAATTAATCGTTGATGATCATGGCGAATCTTTTATTCAACAATATGCGCCTCGTCCTCCGAACACCTCGTCCATCGCCCACGCTCGCGTCACTGATCGTCGTGCATTCGGTGGTAACAGATGGTACCCGATCCGCGTAAATCCGGCGAAACCATCTTGCTTCTTATCTAACCTTCCACCGTGGGCTGCGTTCGCTCAACTCTCCACTCTGCAATCTGTCGCCTGCCTTCCTGCACGCACTCACAGTGGTCCAACCTAAGAGTTTCGCCTCGTCGTCAGCTTGCACCCCTTGCTCGGCTATAGGTTGCACATCGTATACTCAACAACTTCCCGAAATACAGCGACAGCACAACAGATCCCCGTCCTCCGTTTCGGGAAGCCGTTCTCAAGATTATGCTCCAACCTGCGAAGCACCCCACCTGCCTAAACCTCCGACGAACACGCACTCTTGAAAGTTATTCACTCGTCTCGACACTATTCCTCGAAGATGCGCGTGGCACGAGCTCGCTCCACTTTGTATCTCTTGTGGAGAGATCGCTTCCGAAACCGTTCTGTGAATGAAATGAACGGGTTTCAACAGGAACGGTTGATTGTCCCGTTTTCCGTCGTTTCTGATCAACTGAAAACCGATCTCTTTGAGCTTGTGGAACCTCAAGGGTCCCGTGGTCCCTTCTGCTGCTGGTCCCCGAGAATCGATGGAGAGAGTTTCTCGGCAGAGCGAGCGTATCTTGACGGAATTCTCGTTCGACCGATTATCCGTTGATCCGATTGGACTGAATCCCACGTGTGTAATTAATGCCGGCACAACGAGACAGAGCCGTTCAGAGCTTTTGGTGACTCGTTCCGAATCGACGGAAGCTGGATCCAAGGGAGTAGAAGTCGGAAACTTGAAAGTATCCTAAGTTCTAGACGGATGAGAACCCAGATTGGCCTCTTTGTTGATGTCTCACTCGAAAGACCTCGTTAATAGCGGTCTTGGAGAAGAATTCGGAGCTCAGAAAAGCTTTGTTCCCCCGACTCAAAAGGAAAAGTAGCTTTCGAGTGTTTATCCCTCCAGCCAATGGGGACTCAAGAATACACGTGTTGCAATGGAAGAGGAGAAAATCTTGACAAGGAGTTGATGATCGCCACTCGTGTACTTCTTTCGAGAATTTCGGGAAAAGCTCCTCAGGAGGACTGGATAGTTCTTCATCGTGGGTTCATCATTCGGATCCTACGGGTTTCGCAGTCAGATCGGGATGAGGGCCCTGTTCTCTAGTGTTCCTCGACGACAGCAGCTTCCTTCAGATTTGTGCCAAGAGCGATCCCAACAGGTTCCGCCTGGATCGGTTTGTTGCAACTTTGAACAAAGACTGTCACTTGCGCTCAAGGTGGAGAAAGAGGGAAGCTCGAGTGCGAGCGGTTGGGTATTCTATTCCACTATCGCCTTCGATGTCTTTGAAAGTTTCGAGCGACTTCAAGATAACCGAGGGATTTGGGTGGATCGACGGACTGTTCCGAGAGCCGCTCGAACGGCCTGAGAGGATCGCAGCTGCGCGCAATTTTTTCCTCTGCATTAATCGCAAAATACTCCTCGGTCAATTCATCGATTCCATTCATTCGCGTATCGGAATTCGATTTCTATGAAACGACGACGCAGCGGAGCCCCACGGCAGCCGCTCGGGGGCCCGGAATTCTCCTCATTT
The DNA here is from genome assembly GCA_021527715.1 of Neoseiulus cucumeris. Classification (NCBI taxonomy): domain Eukaryota; kingdom Metazoa; phylum Arthropoda; class Arachnida; order Mesostigmata; family Phytoseiidae; genus Neoseiulus; species Neoseiulus cucumeris. Next base: position 75,224 of record JAJSRV010000130.1, on the reverse strand, counting down.
CACTTTGTTTCGATCCCGTGACATATTCCCGTGGGGACGAAACCTGACGGAGCTCCTGTTACACTAGCTAGGTGCGTCCTTTCGATTCTCGATTTCGTTCTCACAAGTCCGGAGACCGAACAAAGCGTGAGCGACGGACTTCGGGTCGAGTTTTCCGAACATCCCTCTAGACTAGACTTCGGTGGTGTCTGCTCAACGCGAGATTTCGTCTATTTGACGAAACCCGAACTATAAAATGGGAAAACTCTGCTCACTGTCGTGTTCGAGGTCTCAACATAGTTCATTCCGAAGCATTCAGGTGATATCATCGGAATATCCGACGGTTCGGCAATCGATCGATCGGAATCTAAACTCGAAACGTCTGTCGGAGATTTCCCTCAAAGCCCGCCCATACGAAGAACCCGCGCGGGGCATCGGCTTCGAGTAGCGTAGAGCTTCATGTTGCGATCAGGTGTCACCGCGCTCTCGAAACACGTTATCAAGTCAAAATTGAACACGTGGAACTAGACCCCAGAGGCTGATTGACTGAATCACTGACTGGTTGGTGATTGATTGATTGATTGGCTGGCTCACTCACTCGCTGACTGATTGAGTGAAGTGATTCGATCATCGACTCGGTGAGAGAACTCGTTGAATGTGAGGCACGCTTAGAGAGAACAGCGGGGAGTTGAACACAGTCGGGAAGGGAGTCGGCATGCGGTGAAAACCATGACCCGAAACGGGTATTTTGTCGAGACTTGTGATCACGTGTCGGGCGAGTCCATCAAAATCGACGGGGACACTCCCATAATTTCCCTCAGGTGGTGGTTCGCGAACAATTTGACGTTTTTGACAAGAACAGCAGAATCCAATTTGGACCTCGCCGTTGGTTTTCGTGCTCTCTCGTTTCTCGCCGACATCTCGACTGTTCTGGATCCTCACTGTCCCCATAAAACCGATTCGTTCGTCGTCCCGACTATCCGCTTAATGCGAGCGCATACGTCGTCCTGCCACGTCCTTCCCTCTCCTTTTCTCCCTGTTGACCGTTCCCTTCGTTTTTGAATATCCTCCTGGAATCGAAAACGAATGTCCGCTTTTCCCCACGGAAGGGCATGGAATAACGAAAACTGGTACTCGAAACGACATTTCCCGCGCTGGAAGAGGATTCAGGATCAAAGGGAGGTGGGACTGCGCTTAAAAGGAGAATTATTGTTCGAGGCTTGGCTGTTTCGTCATCATCGAGCGCCTGGTAGATCAAAACGTTGGGAGCCGATCAGGTGACCTTGGCCCAGCGCGTATTCTCAATAAACTCCTCTCTCAAAGTTTCGATCACCCGATATGGATGTGTCCGTCTGCGAGCCGGTCTGTCGTTGTACTTGTCGTCCGACAGTTTTCGTCCTCCGATCTATTGGCATGAAATCGATATACCGATGTGTTGGACGACGACCGAAAGACCAGCGGTCGGCTTCTCAGTCGCCGGCTTGCTCGATGTTACACCACGGACGCATTGAGGAATCCAACAACGCTCTATATTTCAATTTCGGACACGTACAAACACCGGCAAGAACAGCCTTGAAAGGACTCCTGACCAAACAACCGTCCGAGCAAACAAATAGAGCGAACAAGTCTTCGGCCTCCTTTGTCCGCCGGAAATTCGCGGCCGCTCCTTACCGCAGTGACGCCGCCGCCGCCGCCGTTGCTCAAAGCAGCCTCTTCAGTCCTCCTCTCGAATTGGAATGTCTGAACGACCTTCCTCGCCAATTTATCTTTTCTCTCCTCTCCACTCACGACTTCCATCTTTTCTCACTTCCCTCCATCTCAATTCCATCCGGTTCTTCCGCGATGATTTCCAGCCTCAGCCTCAGAAAGTCGAAAATTCTGGAAGGACGGTCGCATTCCCTCTCCTTCGGAGGCCTCGGCGCCGCTGTAAAATGTGTATATTGAAGTTAAAAGTGCCTTAACTTCCAAATAAATTTTGGGAAAAAAACTTCCGGAAGTTCTGAAGAGAACTCTCATGATCCAGCTGCCTCTGTTCCGTTCGATTCCTTGGCTTCGTGAGTTCTGAGCGCGGGATCCCTCCCCGATACTTAATCTTGTTCCTTTCTCTCCGTATTTCCGTCGAAGAGGACGCAAGTCATTGAAGAGAAGATGAGCCGAAGACAGAGTGCAGCGGAACGAGTTGGACTTTCTCTTTCCAGCGGAAGACTCTTCAGACTCAGTCTCGCCCCGCATCCATCCATCCCTTCCTTCCTTCCGCCCTTCTTCCCTCCCGAACAGCCTGCTTGGCCGCCGGTCTGTCTGTCTGCCTGATTTTCGCTCGACGTTCTCGAAACGGAAGTGCGCGGCGTTGTTTCTAACTAGCCTGCAACTGCGAGAGGCAAGCCGACCTGGCAGTTCCAACGGCCTTCGACGACAACAACAACAACAGCACGAGCGACGGCAGAAAAATCGCCAGCCACGCTGGACCGCCTCCATTTTTCATCGTGCGTTCGCTCGCTCGCCCGCCCGCCTTTCTCAGTCTCGAATTCTTTTCCATCTCCTCTCTCCCGATTCGATGTCAGTTCGCCCGACAGGAAGCCAACGCAACACAGAACGTGCGCAGACATCATTCATTACATATTTCTGGTCGGGGAACGCGAAACCCTGCGCTTCTCGACCAACAGTAGAACCTGAAAAGCCAGAAAAGTCGAGGAACAGACGCCGAACTTAGGATTCGGCAGCAACATCAACAACGGCAGTGCGCGAAATTAGGATTTATCACCCTTTCAGATTTCGGGTGGATCTCAAAGCTCGACCGGACGGAAGCTGACTATGAAGCATTTTGAAAACAAATAAGCGGCGGCAGGAACGGCGGTCTAGTCTTTTACTCCTTTTGGAGGAATCCACCTCGGACCAGTGCTTTGTTTCGGGAGGCAGTAAGAAGACACCGACCGACGTAACAAACATGCAAGCGTGCAAGTCAACAAGCTCGAGTGCAGAACAGGCACGAACCAACAGAGCAGATAACGACGCAAGGGAAGCTTTCCCCGGGAAACAGGAAGTAATGTTTCGTTTTCCAGGAAAACGTTTTTTCATGAGAAGCTTCGAGAGGAATGCGCAATACTCGCCGTTCTACGTCGCGCACGTTCCGGATGGGCCGAGGCAGAGAGGAAAGAGGGTTGAAAAAAAAAAGAGAATTGAAGCTTCATGAAGGACGTTCAGCTCCGGGATCCGCCTGAAATGGTTTGCCGTGCGAAGGAGCGAAAAGAGAAGTTGGAGAAGCTCTGCCATGACAACGATCCGGCATGTGGAGCGATTAGCCATGAACGGCTTGGCATACCAAGCTCCAAGTCGATGCAAAGTAGAACGCTGATGTCCTGAAACGACAATTTGGGAATCTGACAAGAGCAGTTAGCCCGCTAAACCGACCGAGGCCGATGGACCGACGAAGCAGCCGTCCGAACGAGAGAGCTGGTTGGCAGCCATCCCGGCCGGCTCCTCGTTTCGCTCGCTGTCTGGTAGGCCGGATAGGCGACGCGACATAGAAGCGGTAAGAGCGATTTTAAGTGCTGTCATACTAAGCAGCAAAAGGCTTGCAAATCTACGTACGGGCACAAGAAAGGTATGTAGATGTGAGCTGGCCTCCCCTGGCTCGGGGCGTCACGGCCAGACCGCCGGAAAAACGAACGAGCCTGCGGACAGGCGGACGGGCGCCCGTGGTCTGTGTTGCCCATTAAGGACGTACGACCCTCCCGCCAAGGACAACCATTCTCCACGACTCCATTGAACGAACGGCGAAGTGAACCAGCACGTGTTCTGCGCTCCGAAGCTTGATGGACACTCGTTCCTCGTTATTGATATTTTTCGTGCTTGTTTTCCGGAAAAGTCTCAAACGACCCGGAATTGCGTCTGATCGAGAGTGGAATGAGGACAGATCCCGATGGCGAATGTGTTCCTGGGAGTCCAGAGCCTCTATGCCGTGACCCGACTCGCCACTTCCACCCTGGATGCACGAACGCTTTGTTGATCTGGTCGTTTCGCATTCCGGAACGATTCCAGAGTGGGATCTCGTGGAATAAATCCAACTCGAAGTCTCAGAGCAAAGAAAGAAGCTGTTCAAGGAGAATGAGCCCTAAACTGAGCAATGGATTTTTCGCTTTATCCCAAAGTAATCAGCGATGCGCACGTGGCGTGCACGCTGGTTTGAACAAAGAAGCTCAGGGATGGAGGAGATGTTCTCTGGGCGTTAGATGAAGAGGGAAAAAATGAAACCACCTCCCAACTCATCGTTATATCCACTCCTTCCTCCCCACCGAGCTCCACCTAAAGTGGTGCCATTACGCTCAAAAATCTTTCAACAGATCAAGTGTTAGCCGCCACGAGAACAAAAGCGCAGCAATTCAGGGGAACGGAAGTGGAACACAAAAAAAGAAACAATGTATCATTGACTGAATTTCTGCTCTCTCCTCCACCGGTCGATTTCCCTTCGATGGCCACTTCGTCGCGCGACGGAGCCGTGGCGCGATTCCTTTCCTTCTCACTGTTCCATTGTCATCGACCATTTGTCAAAAACTCCCCTCGCTCGCCGGTTCCTCCTTTCATTCATCGATTTATCCATTATAATTTCAGTGATAATCAAAATCGTGATGATCGCCGCTGTTTTCAACAACCTCTCGAGCTCTATACCGCTTTTTGGAATCGCGCCAAGCCGCCTCCAATTTCAACTAAAGCCAACAGGATCATCCCCAGGTCATGGATTCTTCAGATGGAGTGAATCTACATCTTTCCAGAATAGAACGAATTTCCAATTGACTGACATGAGACATCGATCCGGTCGCTCGGATTGAAGTCTCTTTGCCTACATCCACGCAAATAATTTCGGACGGGGATCAGAGGGAACGACGAGACGAATGAATGTGAGGAAGGTTCCTGGTATGTGCTGACCGATACACTTTGGATCCTGAAGGTCCGAATAGAAAATCGTCAGACGTGAAGGACTACTTCTCTGTCTGCCGTGCTGGCTCTTTTCCCGGAAGCTTCACTGACTGAGTCGCTCTCCAGGACCACTCGCAGCCTTTCTTCATCACACTCTGCGCGTTTGGTCAGCATTAAAGCCCAGTTTTCGGAGCTGACGCGGGGGCACGGAATCCGAACTCCGGGATCGAAGACAGAGTTTTTACGAAAATACTTCCGCATTCGTCGTTCTCCGTTTTTGGGAAAATCCCGGACGGCCGGCGGACTCATTGGGAATTCTCAACTGGAATCCTCTTCGAGCCGAATCGGCGAAGTTTGTGACTCGGCGCGGCAGTGGACCCGCGAAAAACAAGAATAAAAACGCTTACTCGATAAAACGGATTACGGCCGTGTCCCGAGTCTCTCGCTCCGGTTTCAGGAACTCGTACCACAGCTGCCCGCTAAGCCCTAGCCACCATCAGAGTGCTCTTGGAGCAGAACCCTCGTTCAATTCGAATATTCAATTCTGCAGAAAACTTGTACACTATGAGCGAGAAGCATTTTTTTTCTTTCTCTCATCGACAAGGCGCGCCAAAAGACGTTTCCCGCTTTGTGAAGAGAGGAATTTGTTCATACGATCATTTCAATGTTCCATTGTCTTAACGTTGTTTTTGCACTCTTTTCGCTGTTTCGTACTTAACTGATAGCAAATGCCCCCTCAGCATCGAATCATGAGAACGGACTGATTAAACAGAGTAGTAGCGATTGACTAATTGAGCAAAAGAGCAAAGAACCGCCGACTAATTGAACAAAAAAGAGCTGCATATAAAACTTCAGTTAGAATGACTTGATGAGTGGAGCAAACGATGAGCTCAGCCAGTCTGATGCGTGATGGGCTAAAAAGAAGTCCAGCTCACAAAATTCACCGAGAAAGAAGTAAAGGCTCTTACAAGGAGCTCAAGTAGCTTATTATTCTGAAAGTGGACACCGTCGTCGCCACCGCCAACGGTCAGGTAGACCAGCAGAGGCAAAAGCAGTTCGCAGCAGGTGTGTTACAGCTGCTGTTTGCACCGAAGCTGAAGGTGCTGGTGGAGACAGCCGTTGTTAGATTAGCCGATCACCGGAACAGAGAACTGCTCTTTGTTTCCAGCCATTTGGCTCCTGACAAGGGAGGTGCATGACCTCACCTTGGCAAAACACGTGTTGCTATACATCAAAATGCTCAGCTCGATGCACAGATCACGGATCTGTTTTCAAAATCTGCTAAATACTTTCAGGGAATACTCTGTCCTCGGCGGAAGGTCCGGCTTTTCTATGGGAAAATAGCATAGAAAACGATGAAAACACTCGTAAAAACTTTCTGAAGAGGAAATATGGTCATAGAACCACTCTACGTGAACGCTCCGCAGTTCATCATCTGATTTTTCTTGCCCGGGAAGCTTTAGCGATTATCTTCATGGTTTTCCATGCTGTTTTCCCATAGAGAAAACGGACCTCCCGCCGCTGACAGCATGTTCCCAGGAAGCATTTAGCAGAAATTGAAACCAGATTCGTGATCTGTGCACCGAGCTGAGCATTTTGATGTATAGCAACATGTGTTTTGCCAAGGTGAGGTCATGCACCTCCCTTGTGAGCTCATTTAGGTCGTAAGTATCTCGTCTCTCCACTTTCTCAACCGAACATCAGATAATGGTCACCGGCGTCCTCTCCACGAAAACCATCGCAACGTGCGTGCCTCTTCATTGTACGCTTGTTTTTATCCGATTACGCCGTTAAACATCGAGACGGGAGTTGTTCGCGCATCTCGTCCGGCTGCCGCCTCATCCCTCTGTTCGTCGTCGGTTCTATTCGAAGTCGTTTCATCGGTTTGGTGCAGCTCTACGCAGTCTTTGATAGAAAATTCAACAGTGACCTGCAACTCGACGCACCTCCTCCTCGCTTGCCGTTTTGAATTGGATTGCAGGCTGGCTTAGAAGTCTCTCGGAGCTGGTCTACGCTCGGGCAGGAAAAAAACGAATCGGCCTCTCGAGCCTCTTCGAGTGGCAGATGCCGCCGGAGTCGGAATACGCCGACTAGAAATTGAGAATCAATCGGCTGAAATAGCCGCCAAGGCACAAGTGAGCACGGGCTCGCATATGACCCCATCTTTCCCTCGACCCCTCGTCTGTCCTTCATCCTCTCGACGAACCCTCTCGTCGGCCGTCCATTCAAGTCGGCTGGAAGTTTCCATTCAGACCTTCTTGAAGCCTCACTCACTCCATTCGAATCCTTCGGTACCCTCGTCGTTCAGTCAGACCACTTGCGGTCGGAAGTCGTTTTCAAAACGAGACAATCAACCGTTTAACTCTGACCCTTCAACCCCGCGCCTTCAGCTCCGCTCAGAGAAGAAATGTCGTGCTCCCTTCCACGTTGTTTCAATTCAAGGCTCAACTGCTTCTTTTTTGGTTCGGCGGCCATTTATTGCAAGAAGAAGCCATCTGTTCGATTCCAAAACCGGGGCAGTGCACTCCGATACAGCTAACGCCGAGACAAAAAAGAGAAGAAACTCCCTACGTCAGGGAATAATTCACCGACTCATTAGAAGAGGCAGAAATATCAATTATTCACGGCTAGGTTGCGCACTACAGCCACTTCTGACCGCGGGCTCGAGGTTCCGGACTTTGATGGAACAAAGAAACTCTCCAACAGGCGTGGAGTTCGATTCCGAACTTCAGTTGCCGAACACCGTACTGAACTCACAGAGTGGATTCAGGATTCATTTAACTTTCTGTAATCCAGAAAATGTCTTATCAAACATCCCATCGGCGCGTCGTCGAAATGTCTCAAAAGACAAGAATCAAAATGCCGAGTCCCACGCGCAAGAACACTTCCTCGCTTCGCTTCCTTACGCAATACGAACACTACTCTCGAGCGATACAAAACCGTTCTCCCAACGCTGTTAGGAGCGGTAACATCGTCCGTCCGTCCGTTCGACCGGCCGTCCGGCCGACATTCCCGTGAGAGCACTGTTGAAGAGGGTGTTTCTCAAGTGCTTCGCTAATTTGGAGGCGGAGCCGTCGTTTTCGCGAATTCCATTCCAAAAATTTCGTAACTCAAGCACTGGGAGTTCATGAAAGAAGAATCTCCGCGATTTCTCCGAATGAACTCGATTTCTTTCGTTTGGCGCGTGAATTGTGTTTCGAAATCTGACGAATCGGAGTCCTGGCAGCGAAACTAAAGTCAGGTCCTCGGGGGAGACAGAATTCGAGAGTTTCCGATGTTTTCCTCCAACTTTCAGTGCTCAAGTCTCCTCCCTCGCAAACGAACAGAGTTTCCACGGAGCCATCCAAGACCAACGATTCAAAGACTTCAAGCAGAAGCTATCTTCGGACGAGACTCGAACTGAGTGAGTCGAGAAACTCGCTGTCCGAGCTGAGAAATGTTGTTCGGGGAATGGAGTTGCAACTTTTTGTTCCAGACGACGATTCATTCGTTGCAAATCCGAACCTGTTGCCTTGTAGCCGTGTCTCTCCTTTTCCTCTCCTGATGGATAATGTAAATGGCACGGGAGACAAATCCCTGTCATTACGGGCGAAAGGCCAACATAGGAAAAGAAGCAACATTTGCCGGTGGGGCCAGTGGCGCAGCAACCAATTGAGAGTTACAGGGATCAGTGACGAAAAAAAAAGCCAACCGGGAAAAAACATGGACAGGGATTTCGCAAATTGATCTCGGTATCACGTAGCTCTATTTTCAAAGCTTGACGGGGAACTCTTCGGAGGAGAACGACAGAACACAGAATTTCTCGCAGAGGAATTGGAAGGAATTCGAGCAGATCCTGGTGGTAGTGCTCTGGGGAGGAAGAATCATGAACGAGAAATGAGAACATGAACAGAGCGGATGCTAGCACTTCGACCCTCATTTCCCGAGTAATTATGGCTTTGTCTATTTCACGTGACTTCGGACTTTCTTCGCACTTGGCTGTTCCAACCGCAGCGAGCGATTGATCAGTTCTCGCTCGACTGGAGGATTCTTTGGGGACGACGAGGAGGTCGTGTGATCACATCATGTGGCCCGATGGGCCAAGGTCCCTTAGTGGGGAACCTCCGTAGGCAAGCCAGCCAGCGATCGAGTCCGGGTGGGTCGGTGCATGGACAAAGTAGTTCGTCTTATTCGGAAGCACTTAACATGAGCGTCAAGTCAAGTTGCAACGACACTTCCTTGGCTTCGTTCCCTCTCCCCTACGTTCTTCCGCGCTTTGCTCCCTGGGGTCTTCTGACAGCCGGGGACGAAGCCGCCGAAGCGTAAGAAAGGCGACACCACCAAGCAACGACCGAACGAACGAACGAACGAACGAACGAACGAACGAACGAACGAACGAACGAACGAACGAACGAACGAACGAACTCACTACCAGCAGCACCAAGGTCGAGAGCAAATACCAGTCAGTCTTCTCTCTCGCTGCGATGTGTTGCGAGCAACCGGCAAATTGCGACCAACGCCTCGCCCGCTTGGCTTTCACTCGCCGCGCCGTGGTCTAGGGGAGGGGGGGGAGGGGGGCGCGACCACGAAGCAAAGCTACCGGTCGTTCGATTCCTTTTAGTTTCGTTCACAAAACCACCATTCTATCCTTTCAAGCCACCAGCCTGTTGTTCTCTTGGATCTAATTCTAAATCCCTCAGGATGACAGCTCCCTGCTCCTGAATTCCGTCTTCGAGTCAATGCATTGTTCTGTCAGGAGCTCTGTTCACCATCGGCTGTGTTTCCAAACAACGACGCGAGGACAGCCGATTATGCGACGTTAGGGCAAGAAGTTTGTCAATGAGGTCCTTGGCAGCCCGGGCTCAGCCTTCACCTAGATACGGAGGTCACAGAATACAATGACAGGGTCCTGTAGTTCATTAGTTGATATTGTTATTAATCAAACCAGCCCGAGACAACAGCTTGATCCGCGCTACAGCTGCTCACAATGCTCCGTCGTATACAGCCCAGCGTACACAAAACCGCATTATCTCCATGACAGAGGACGCAGGATCCGCCTCCACTTGTAGCTCCGACGCCGCGAGGTAACAGGAGCCTAGGAACTTTGTAGACAAACAGGTTTCTAGAAGCCTCTGTTCTCAACCTTGTCGCCTCAGTACAAAAGACGGATGTGTCAGTTGTGCGTCGCGTCGCAGAACCGATACTCAAGTGAAGGATCCAGCACGAGTGAGGTGGAAGCCTCTTTTCTGACCTATAAGTCGCAGCTCGTCTCTTTCTTAAGCTTCAAAAGGTTGACTGTTTTAATTTATATGCAAATGCACTCGAGAAGATACATAAGGCCGAATGCTCGAAGCGGCTCAAGGCGCCCGCGTTCGGCCTCGGCTCTCCGGCGACGTAATATGTCTATTCGTGGCGTCTTTGACTCCATCCGACTACATTCTATCTCAATTGCTCAGCTGGCAGCCGTCGTGGAGCCTCATGAAGTTCAAACTCCTCTTGGAAACAGACGACACTGAAAGCCGTCGCGTCGTCGTAACCATGGTTTGAGATCAGAGGTCCGACGCTACCTCGTAAACCGTTGTTACGCCGAACAGCCCCGACAGTTGATCGCTCTTGTTCTTGCACCGAGGAAAATGGATCATGATTCATTCAACCCTCGCTTTCCGTCTGACGAGCGGCATCCTCGGAAGAAGTATAACCCAGCTCAGAGATCAAAATAGAAGTAAATTCGATTTCGACGCGAAATTTCGTTACTTACCGATTTCGCCAAAAACGCTGCAAGGACTGCGTTACGGGATGACGCCACGACGGACCATGTCAAACTCTTGATGAGGAGGAACAGGGAACAGAAGCGGAATTTCGCGTCGAATCGTATTCACACTGCGGGAACAAAAATGAGGGAAAGTTACGGGAGGTCAACCCGCAAAACGCCATAAATTCCCTGAAGAGAATCTGATACAATCAACGGTGCTCGAAGCTCGCGAAGATAACCCGAACATCGTTACCTCGCGATGTCACTTGCAGACCCATCAACGAACGATAAGAGCATACGGGACCGAGGTCCAACAACCTTCCCGCAGCCAATCAGCCAGGGTCCTGGGCACGTGTGCTCGCACTTCAGCGTGTTTCGGAACGCGAGAGAGGTTTTCAACGTGATAAGATGGCGGAGGAAACTTGTAGCAGCATTGATATGAATCTTACGCCGGACCGTCGAACGAGTGGTTCGATGATCGCGAGGCTTGTCGATCGATCATGCTAGCTCACTAGAGGGAAAGCCTTTCACTGACCCTACATTCGCTTCCGGGCGGCTCTTCAACCGATCATTCTGAGCTGGTTTCCGTGTTTTCCAGCTCGGTGTCGGTGAATATCACGTTGGATGGACGTGCATTTGGTGAGTCCATATACAAGCCTACGTCGAATAGATCATAGCGGACAAGGTGCCTCGTAGGCGCTCGATGCTCCGTCGATGAAAGTTTTCCGTCTCTGGAGATGATTCCAAGTGCACTCGAGTCGTTAAGGAGATTCGCCAAAGGACGATCCAGAAGGAGTTGTCCTCGCGTTTCTTCAGAATTCGATCTCTGCTCGTTAAGATAGTGTTCGAGTTTGTTCAGAGTCTGCGGTGGATCAAGTCCATCGATGTCCACACACATCGGAAAGGAAACTAGAAGCACATTGGACGCTCTCTCCACGATGAAGTGTCCAAAGATATCAATTTTTATTTATCATTAATGCTGAGGTGATGATCATCGAGGCGAAGGTTCTTATGCCGCGCCATCCTCGAATCGTCTCGATCGGGAGGCCTTGCAGAAGCCTTCTCCGAACGAAACGTAATCTCAGGCAGCTAATGATGCAATCCGATACATCGACGATTCGTGCGGCCATGACAACGTAGATCTCTCGACGAGAACTCACCGAGACACGACGTCACTTTTCAATTGGCCTGATGGAAATGCAGCATTCCTCGGAGACGCTCGATTCAGAGGTTCCACCTGATCGAGTTATTCCACGACTGACACATACTCTATTAGAAACTCGTTGGGGTACCGATATTGAGGAGGATATCGAGAGCTTCGTGATGACGTTGCTATTATTTGAATGCTTTTTCTCCAAGGAGCTATTCCAGGGCTTTTCAATGAAGATAATCTTGGTGGGAGCGACGGAAAAAAACACCGCTGGAAGTAGATTCCTCTATTGCATCGATGTAACAGCTGGACACTTTTTTACCAAGGCCTCTGAGTGGATCCGAGCCGCGGCCACCGCCCGCTCCTCGCTGGCTTAGGTCATTGAGAGGAGATACGCCGCTGCGCAAAGCTAGCGTCCTTCATTAATGACATTCCTTGCATACGCAGGGTATCACAGCATGCACACATATAAGCAACGCCGTCGCTTCGCAAGCTAAAGGACAGGCGTGCCGGGCAAGCGGAGATGCAGACGGACGGGCTTACAGCTGGCAGGCCATCACGCTCTCTGACTCTTGTAATGGCGGAATTTCTCCAAGTTTACCGATCGCACAAAATACACACACACACACACGATATGTTCAGAACTGATCTCTTCCTTCCTGTCGTCTGTCTACTGGCGAGTTTGCAGCGGAAGATCGTTTCTACTTTTCGGGAGCCATGATGTCGCCGCCTGGACCGCGATCGGCATTGTTGTCCCTGGACTCACACAGCAAAAGCCGGAACGCATCAAGCTCTTCCTGGTCGTCCTCCCTTCGATCCCGTGAGGCTATTCTCTGGAACAAACACTCGCTTGCTGGAAAACTCCGACACGATCGCCACTGAATCCCAAGTTTCCTGTCGCCCGAACGTCGATGAGAATGGGAAGTCGGGCGGAAAACTGTCACGATCATGATCAGAAAACGGAGAAGAGACATGAAACCCGAAATCGAAAACTGCCAGATGATGCACCGCATGCCGTCCCTACACAGCGAGTAGCGTCTGGTATCTATGAAGAGCTTCCTTCCCATGTCAGAGGTCAGAGCACACAGTGTTCGAACGCGAAGACGCCCTCGTGAAGATGAAAGGGATTCTAGAATGCGTAGAGACCTTTGGACGTCTACAGGCTGGCGTTGACTCGCTTCGAAGCTCTCAAAGGCTTTCTCGGATCAGAGGAGATGCGCGGCTTGTGTTCGACCTTTGCTAATTAATATGATGGAATCGAATCGATAGGAGATTTATGACTTTCCCGACTCGTTGAGCCGACGCATCTCGTTTGTTGCTCTGCTGGCTTGATGTGAAAGTTTTAATATGATTATCTGTGTTTGCCAAATTTCAGGGTAAGACACCTGAGCTTCATACAACAACAGATAACGACGATGGGAAATGCTGATCGAGTTCGGTCAAACGATGGCAGACGATGAGCGATCAGATCGCAAAATCCGATGGACTCAGCTCACGGTCAAGAAACCACAAGATTCGGTTCCCTATGCAGGGCTCATTCTAAGAGACTCGTCGTCGTCGGTGTTACCGCGTCGCTTGCGGTATCCGCGTGAGTAGGGCAACAACACCATAAGGTCGGCCGTAAAAATGATGGATTTTATTACCTGCGATGGTTCCTGCGGGTCTGTACGTCTTCGAATCTCATTGTTTCCTATTGAGGAGCTACCCGCCGTACATTGCCGCATTATCCCAAACAGAGGAAATGACGAAGCTTGAGAATTGTCGCTCGGCCCTTGCAGCGTTCATGCTGCAAGTGAATGACTACTATTACAGTCAGGCCTCATGGCCATAGGAAACAACCTGAAAACGCAAGGCTCGTATCAAAAACGTCAACCGAACGTTGATTACGATTTCGACCTTGAACGGGGGGACGTAGTTCCACTGAGTCGTTTCTTCCAGCAGAAACATGAAGATGTACGAGTGGAATCTTCACTCAGATTGTCAGCATCCGAGTCTTCTGTTGATTCATGAACGTAGTTTGAATTCTCCTTCCCCTTCCCCTTTCCCTCTTTCTCTCCATAACAGCGGGACGCGGAGCCAAGCCCTGAATCTCTTCATCGCCTAGAAATGAAGGGATCCGCCATTTTCCGATTATGAGGTCTAAACCTTCACCTGACAGGAGTCTCGTGCACTGAAAATCATGTTTTATGCTATTCACCCATCCATCGATCCTTCCGTTCGTCTGTCAATTCGACATTCTGTTCGTTCGACCTTGAATACCAATGAGCAGGCTGACAAGCATTCGCGCCGAATACACTTGAATACGCTCCCATGCAAGCTTGACAAAGGCGGAATATGCGAGGGAGGCTACTCCGACACCTGTAAAACACCAACTGCAGCCCCGAGCGACCCGGACGACGATGGGGAGGGAACGAGGTCGAATAGAGCTTTCATGGCTCATCCGTCTTTGGATCTCTTTCACAATGTTCCGGAGAATCTCGTTCAAGTGAAACTCGTCCGCTCGGGTTGGTTTCGCTCGATGCGCAAGAAGCGAACTCCCGGGGGACGACACACAGTCTCGAAGGGAATCGCGTCGAGAAAAACGAGAAGCAGCGCAGGGCCACTGCATAGCTAATCGGCTCCACGAATAGATAGTTCTTGTTCAGTTTCGGCGGTGATGTTGAACGACCTCGGCTTCGATGTCCATACAATTGTCAGTCTCAGCTCTGTAGTTGTGTGTGGGAGAGAGAGGAAACATGGTCTCCGTATTCTGCCCGGAACTCGAAAAACAAGTCCGACATCTCTCCGGACAGAGTCCTCAAAATAGGAGCATCGTAACATGGTCTGCGCTCGTGGTTGACTACGAACTCTACAATAAATTCAGTCTTATCTTGGCCCCTAGTTAGTTTCTACGGGCTTCTTCTTTAGTTAGAACATTATTCTCATGACTCTCTCGTCCAGGCTGGTCAGAAACACGCAGGTGTCTCGATTTTTCTGTATCAGAGCGAAGCTTAAAAACTTTCTAGACTGCCACGCCAGAATTAGCAGTGCGGTGGTCTCACTCGGGAGCGCCAGTCTTCGTTAAGGCCGGAACACGGCTGTATCTAAGTTCAGGCTGTCAGAGAATGTCCAGTAGGGTCTGTGTAATATCGGGAACGTGAAAACTGTGGGAAGACAAGAAGCTGGATACGATAAAGGAAAATATGGACCTTGTGCGGGAGAGTTCCTTGAGGATCGAGAGTGCAGGTGTTCTGAGAGTGGATTCCAGAGAACGTTTGGACTCGGCAGCCAAGGAGTTCAACTGTGACGCTATCGTGCAGCTCCTGTGGGGTTTCGAGTCGGCGGCGGAGTAATACCGCTGTCGAGTCTCTCAGATGCTCTAAATACGGTGAGAAGATGCGCGGTGAATGTCGCGATAGTTTATTACACGAGTAATCTACGTCAGGTGTTGCAGCCTTCCGATGGGGTCTGGTGGACTTGAATATTTTACTGCCTTGCAACGTTTCTCGAGTGCTAGACTTCTGATCTCTATTCGGAGATTTTCCAGCGAATCCGAGCAGCACGATTCATTGTGAAACACACTTTCGCTTCTCCCAAAACCTTGAGCCCCGTGTGCCCGATCCCAGGACATCTTCGAGATGCAGCAAACGGACACTTCTGGAACATCAGGTGCCGGTCTGCTTTTTCCAGCCGGTCACCTCATTGCCTGTTTCGTTTACGCTCCATTTTTTCTCACTCTTTCTAACAGTCCGTTGAGAACGAGCTGAGCGGATAGCAACCGGATTGCGGACTCGTTCTGCATTTCAACGCTCCTGAATTACACGGCGCAGTCGGATCTTGAACTGTGGTGATCATTGTAATCATCATAATACCAAGGAGAGTCTTTCCAGATGAGTTGATTATGGTCTTACGTCTTGCCGGGTTGCCGTAGCTGTTCGCATGCACCGGTCTGACTAGAGGAGGAGCTTGAGCTAGAGCTTCGTTACGCTGGAAGTTCCCTCTGCTTCGCGACATCGTTCAGTTTGCAGCATTTTCCGCAAATATCCGTGATCACTAGAGGTTGGAAGTTCAGGCATTATTCATTAATCAACCTCCATCAATCCATGGATAAATTGATCGGAGGCCGATCACTTCGATGATATTCGCCCAACATATTCGAAGACTGGAACAATCAGGCCCTATTTCACCAAGTATCCGTCAATTCATATTGATTGATGGAGGTTCAAAAATGATTAATGCCTGAACTTCCAAGCTCTAGTGATCACACAGGCAAGCAATTTGGAATGCCTTCCACGCGAGAACCAGGTGCTTCTTGTGCTGGAAACTCTCTTCATCTCAAAGCCGCAGCAGCAGTGGCCTCCTTTACTCAGAGGTCCCATGTTTTTGGAGAGCGTTCGTGTTCGAAACCGGTGTGGACGCAATGTGGGTTTATTGACTCGAGGGCGAACACGAAGCCGCTGACCGGACATCCAGCTGTCGGCGGGGAACTATCGGTTATTCCAAGCCGATCCGAGTCTGAATTGCAAATAGGAAGCTTCTCAATTAAGATCGATTTCTAATGGAATTCGTCAACAACGGAATCGTTGTTCTGCGATCCAGCTGGCGATTGGCGGTCAGAGCCGATTGACATCGAGAGACCGATTGCCATCGCTCCGATAGAGCCCAGAAGACAAATCGTGATGGAGCTCGCGACAATGGCTCTGAAAATGCAGTTTGGGAATCGGAAACCCAGTCGGAACGGCCATGAGACACTCGGAGAACACTTTTTCTATCCCGATTCGAAGATTCTGTCGCCCACGACTCTCCTTCGAGCGAGGTCCTTGTTCTGCCCGTTCTCTGACAGATATGTTCCACGGACGGCTAGACAGCGGAAAAGGAAGAGCCATTTGTTATTAACTGCAACTGTAATAGATAAATGTGAAAGTATTAATGTTGTCTCGATGGGACGAATCTATCATCTGTGGGAAGAAGCGACCAAGAGGGAGAGGAAGAGAGAGAATAGGAAGGACACAGAGTGAAAGGAGGAAAGTGAGAGAATGTGTATATGTGTGATGGGGGCGGAGCGCGGCTACATCATTAGTCATCGGCACGGCCGTCAAATTCGATACCGAAATCGCTTTCGACAATCATTTTCCAAATCCACTTGCGAGCCCATCTGAAGACAATCTGTAACACGATAATGAAACGGAGGGAAAATGTGCAAAATTCAATTTGATTGCTTCAGCTTTTATGGGGCGAGCTTCTCATCTTTCCGAGGAGAAATTGAGAATGGCGAGAATTCATGAGGAACCTCCCTCTCAGTTCCTGAGTGCGATTTGAACGCTCCGAAACATTCAGCTTCGGGAGGTCACCATCACACCTCCAATCATGGACGTGCATATTTCGAAATCATTCCGCGTGCTCCCGTGGTGAAAATGGTTTTTCCATCGGGACTCGGGGACAATTTCGAAATTCCTCGAAGTATCTACATTCTTGTTAACAGTTCGATTACCAAACTCCAACTTCTTCACGACTCATGAAGTTTTCACGCCACGTCGAGAGTTCTCGAAGATTCCTTGCTTCCACGCCATGAGTTTGTTGTTCTCGAGGGAAGGGATCGTAATGCAAGACCTGAGTTCTCTTGATGAATAGAGTGCATCGTTTCGAAATAAGAGTTTATCGGACAGCACCGAGGCTATCGGCCTTGTTCACCGCTGGCTGCTGCGTTGAGTCTCGAACGATCGCGTTAGACCAGAGGTCCAAAGTAGCGGTAGACCCAATCAGAGGCTGATGCAGTTGAAAACGTAAACGTCTTTCTCGATATCGGCTTTCTCGGTATCATCTGTACGCGATGTAGATGCTGAGAGACGTGACAGACTCTCTACTTGTAGGGAGAATGCTGCCGTGTATATAAAGTTATCCCGGCAGACGGCAGCTGGCAACTCCATTAGATTTTCCATTTGCTTCCGACCGCATTCGTTCAATAATTAGGCCCGAGTTGAATTATATCACTTCTTTCTTCTGCTCTGCCTTCTCCGTTCGCGGTTGCCCTTGCTCCTGGAACAAGGTTAACGTGCCTTCTCTTTTCTTCCGGAGGTCTACGGAGCCTTTCGTTCTCGATATTTTGATTTTCAAACATCATTCCATGTCGCTCGATCGAGAGGACGATTGTCAATAGTACAATACCCTCAATAGACTTGAACTAAAGGGAATCGTGCGTCCCTGATCTGCTCAAGCCTCCTCTGTATAGTGACTTGAACCTTTTCAAGTGACGGATAGTTCCGAGTTTGCGTCAATTTGTCAAAACATCCGACCGAGAAGTTCCAGCAGCAATCAGAGATTCCGTCTCATGTCCACTGTAATTCCTGTTCCTTTGTTCATGAATACTGTGCGTCTCCGTGCTTCATCAAGACGTTGAAATAGGTTGGAGAAAAAACCTCCGGACCTCATTCGCTCAGATCCAACTCATTCCGGCTTGCTCCTGCTAGCTCGTCGTTCTAGCAATTTCCCTTCCTCAAGAATACTGTGGAGTGGTGCGAAGAAGGATCAAGACAATGTAGGAGAATAGGAGGGAGACGAAGAACGGAAACGGTAGAATGAAGGTGTACGGTAGCAGGTTGGAAAAGACGAGCTAAGAAGAGAGAGAGAGACGAAGAAGATTAGTCGGGTAGCGAACGCGAGCAGGAAGGCTTCAGAACTTGTCTTCCTAATGAATGGAGGACGGAGATTCGTGTCGTTCTTTTGAGGATTTCTCATGAAAGTGACTTCGTCCCCAACTCCTCGAACGATGCTCAACTGACAAGCCTTGGCAGGGGCGCCCGAGCCAAGATCTCGCCCTATCAAAAGTCTGAACAAGGAAAAGCTTTCGGTCGTATTCCTCGAGATCGAACTGCGATATGCTTGAGAGTTGAGCTGAAATGTTTGGCGGCTCGGAGAGAAGTGACTTGGACGGGAGGAAAAACGCACGATCGAATGATCAGGCGGCAAGAAGCAGCAGTCTGCATCAGTTGGTCGCAAAAGCAGTTTGATGTTTATAAATGTGTCTCCCGGAAGTGGGTTCTCGAACCCATTGATACTTACAGTCGGGGTACGTGGGACGTAAGTGGGAGACGCTCGATACGGAGAAGTAAGTTCAACTTACGTCGAATGCGTCCATCTTCATATGAGCTCCGTTGCGCAATCCCTACGGACGATATCTGACAGCCCAAGTCTTTGCTTGTGTCTATCTTCGCGAGTCCTCAAGGGTGCTATGTGCGGTGTTTTGTTCAAAAGTCGTCTCGCTTCTGCTTGGATGAGGATGTTCGATCCGCAGCCTGAAGTGAACTCCAACTCGGATCTTAGAATCAAAAGGAATAATCCTGTTCACATGCGCGGGCGATTTCCTCAGCTGAGGTGGAGAGAGAAAAGGAGACATGAAAGACGCAGAACATCAGAGAACGAGTGGCGTCAGCGTTAAGAGAAGATTTCTCGCGCCATGTGGTTTACAAGGAAGCGGGTGTCCGATCTTATTCGACCACAATACCCTACAGATCCCAATGATTACCTGAGTGCACCTCGATTATATCAACCAATTCTTGCAAAAAGCGGTCGATATAATCGAGGGTTGGTATCTAAAAGGTTGATATAATCGAGAGAGCCATTGTGGCGCACTGTGATCATTGGCGTGCAACAACCAAGTGCCGCCCGGGGCGGAATCGGCCAACTTTTGAAATGCCAACGATCGGCCAACTCTCCACTGATGATATTTTCACATCAACAGAAACCTTGGAAGCATCGTCGTCAATGTCAGCGAGTTCAGGTCCTATTAGTTTATAATTGCCTATCATGAGTAGGGCTGCGAGTTCGTCGCGGCAAACAAGAGAAGAAATAGCTGAAAAGTCGAGTTTCGCGACAAACTTACAGCGCTAATCATGAGTTCATTGCATAGAAAGTGAGCACGTGGCATCCTAACAGCCGTTTCTGTTATATACATATAATCACGAAGGGCGACAAAGAAAGATGAAAATGCCGCCTGGGGCGGCCCGCATCCCCCCCCCCCCGTCTCCGGCTGAGCAGCCGACGGCAGGGCTACTGCAGTGTTTTGAAACGGCTCCGGTTTCTTCATTTTCCGTTTTCAATGATAATTCTCAACACTCGGTACATCTTATTCGCTCTACTCATCAAACGCGCGAATCTCTTCGTCTACAATACGCACAAAGACTCGAGCGATATGAGCGAACGCATGAGCGAAATCGATAATCGAGAGAGAGAGAATTCGCCAAGGTTGATGTAATCGAGATTGTACTGTATGAGTGAATGTGGATAAATATTGAGAGGTTCGAGGATGGAACAGAAGCAGGACTCAAGCTCAGGACCTTCCCAGGATTTCGGTCGCATTGAGGGTACTGTTTGTCCCAGTGGTTACCACGACCATCGAAGGTGAATCCTATGAAGCCAATGAAGGTGCGGCCTTTGAAGGTGAATCCTTTTCTTTGCTTTTCGCGAATCGTTGCCTTGGAAATTTTGCATTATCCGCCGGAAATCGTTGTTGGGTGTTATTTTCACACCGGGTCGATCTCTATCAAAAACTGCGATCGATCGTCGTCAAGATCGATATAAAATCGTGAAAACTCGATCGAGTGATCGATGCGAATTGATAACTGGTCACCGAAGACGGAGCGAGACTGCCCACGGTTTCATTGATCGATGCCGAGAATAGTTAACGCTGGATATGGAAAACAGGAGCCACAGACCATGATACAGCACTCCATCGATATGGAAAACAGAAGTATTCGATCGTCGATGGAGATGCCGCACTTCGGTCTCCGACGTGAGCTGCATCTGATTGGTACCGCCGCACCAAGCTTCCAACTCCTTCTCGGCTCCTTGGAACCTAAACCTTTGGGTTTGTTTCCTGATCTGGTGCGGCGCAACGCAAACTCGTCATATTCAAATATATCCAGGCTCCAGATATCATTGACGTCTATTCGATTCCGGGGAACGATTTGCGCCCGCTATTCTCATGACGTCCTCGATTCTTGGTTCGATAGATTTCTCCTCTTCCGTCCATTTTTCGTCAAATCACACCAAGGACAACATTGAATCCACAGATTTGTCATCGGATCGAGCGATATTCAGACATTTCATCTGTCTACAAGAGCTCTATTTAGAAATGACGCGGGACTTTAGCTGCCTTGCAAGGAGCTCGCTTCAGATACTCCAACAAGGCGATCATACACTGTTGGCCGAAGCATATCAGGTTTCTCTGATCGTTCAGTGCTCTATTTTTCCTCGGGTCTCTCTCTAGTGGCCCCTGTCCCCCCCTCCGCCTGTTCCAGCTTTTCCTCCATGCCCTCAAGCTCTTTACTCCAAACGCAGTAATGGATCCCCGAGGAGATATATTTCACGAAGTGAGTCGCCTTCCACTGACAGTGGGACGGAAAAAATTCCGGATCAGAGGTCAGATTTGAGAGACAGCAGTATTCGGACTCTCAACTCGTTTTCATCATGACCTTCTCAACTCCTAACGGTGATAGATTCTAGCTCGGATCCATCAAATTCATTCCGGGAGTTCGAACATCTGTGGAGAGATCTCGTCACCCGTTCCCAAGCGGTTCGTCAGAAAGGTGGGCTTCCTCTCGCAGAACAGGAGACTCCCGTGTGGAAATCCCGGTCACATACTGTATTGCACCTTCTGGTCACAGTTGATTGGGCGGTTTTTCTCTCAGAATACATACTGCGTGAGTCTCTACACAGCTGGGAGGAAAGGGCGTAACAAACGGAAGAAACTCGAGAGGTTCTGTTTGCTTTTGTCGGGTGCGAAAGACGTGGATGCTTTACAAGCGAAGTCAACAAAAGCTCGAGCTCAGTTGGAATCAATAGAATTGGTGTTGACCCCAACCTTGAAGCCTCGGGCGACGGAAGTACTCTTCGCGAAGCAAGAGACAGATCGGGTGCTAAAGAACGAAAGTGCAACTTCCGCTCAAGGTTTATCTCTTCCCACCGCGTTCATTGGGCGTCCGTTGTTCGCGTCTTTTATGAACTTCATTGCCTGTCTGACCGGTGGTGGAACCTTTTGTGTCAAATTGCCCCTGCAACTTTCCTGGGATAACAAGTCGCTCCAACAACAGATTCCTGTGACCATTGCTCCACCGCGGCTCCAGGGATCATGAATGTACCAAATTTAGCTCACGGGATATGATTTTCATTTCGACATCGTTGGGAAAGTGGAAAAACGAGGTGTTTTTGAGTTAGATATCGATGAGATCGTGGTTCGATGTAGATTTGAAATGCCAGTGGGATCATTGTCGGCCATTTTCCCCAAGATACGTCGTTTTCTAGAAAATAACCCGAAAAGCGATTTTAAGAGCACCCTGTAGAGCGAGGAAAATGGTCTGAGGCCGGCTATCACGCCACACTTCAGAATGTTTTGACTGTTGGAATACCCGGAAACTCTCGAGTGGCGTCGGAGGAGTTCGGAACAGCTGTTAATTCTCATGGGAACGAGCGTTCTCGTGCTTCGGAAAGAAGTAATTCGCATCCCAAGTGCACTCCGTTCTGCATTTTTGTTCCATCTCTTCGTGTGGGTTCTTTGGGAGGAATGGAACTAGCGGAGCATGTTCGTCATCTGCTGCTGCAAGTTAGGGAAAATGAATTTCGAGGTCAGACCACTTCTCGAAACTAGCAATTTAGCTGCTCCTTGGATCGGAAAGGTGTGGGATGCGGCGGATCGTGCCAAAGGCCGCAAAGGGCGTCCCTCAGAGGCTCCTTGAAATCGACGTCTCGATTTCCTTGTTTGATCATTGTGGACGAGTTTGCAAACAGCATGTTCTCGTTGAGCATTTTTTCTTCAAAAGTTGCGTCGCTCCACCCACCCCAGCCGGCCGACTTGACTCCTGTTCCTGGGTCCTTGAATGCCAACTCTCAGACATCGCTACTCGAATGAAGTTTTCGATTTCGAATCAACACATCCTTCGAAAGATAGACGACGAATATGTCCCGGCACCTGTTGCAGACCGCCTTGAATCTTGACTTTGTTTCTGTTTTCTGTTTCGATCGATCGACCTCGAAATCGACATCGAGTATTCGTGTTTGAGTTGCAAGTGAGGACGCGGACGAGTGGAATACAAAGTAATTATCTGCTCCCGAGACCGTAAGCCAAGTGTTGTGTATCTGGTCGTGTCTGCCGAACGAATGCATTTCCAGAAAGCAGGAAGAGGAGGAGCATCGCGCAGGCTTCCAGTTGGAGGTCCGGATGAAGGTCTCGTCGCTGCATCTTCACTGACGTCATTCCGCCAGACCCGATAAGCAACTTCCGTCTTTAACAGGGAGACCGATCGAAGTAACGGTTCCAAGCTGACACATACTCGAGTAGTCAGCTGCACGAACAGAAGGATGAAGCGAAAGCTCGACGAACTCATGGACGTGGTTGTACTCGTCATCGAGCCACAGCACATGCGAATAGAAGAAAAAAACACGATAACTTTGTTCTTCGTTCTGATTAACTTATGAATGTATGGAAGTGGTCTTTTGCATGGGACGAAATCCAATTTGTTCGGAAATGAGAACGGTTCTAGTGAGGACACGTTCCACGCACCGCGCCGTGGCAACGTGCGCGACTTCGCCGTCAAACTCATCGAGAGCACGGAACGCTTCCACTGGTGCCGGTACCAGGATAAAGAGTGCACGATGTCGAGTCGGTTGGAGGAAAAAAGTGGTGGACGAGAGACATGAGAGGCGCAGAGTTGTCAAATCCCTCGTTCGTCGTCGTCGTCGAGAGACGCAGCCACCCACCCGAGAGTCGGTGTCTGACTTTTCAGTTGGCGACCGGCGCGGCGGCGGAGGAGGATTGGCGAGGTGGCTTCTTCATCCTAATCGGCTTACGCGTTCACCGTACTTCGTTTCATGCAGGGAAAAATACGAACTAATTAAGCCCGACTCGTTTGTTGAAAGCATTGCAACAATTGGCTTCAGAGCCCCGGGAGACACGGCCCGACCCAAAATGTTCCACAGCGAACATTGACGACGACCTGTTCGGCCGGCTCCGCAGTTGTGAGCGATGCCGCTCAATTCAGTGTCGTAGCTCCGAGCTCCGAGGCAGACTCACATACTACATCCGAGAATCCATTTTCCCCTCACTGGAGTCCTGACAGACCTGGTTGCCTTGTCCCAAGGGCATTCGGGGCCTGTTAGTTTCACTCGTCGCCGGCTGGTTGGTTGGCTGACTGACTGACTCTATGTGAGTGTTCCCTCACAATTTGCTTCGCGTTGGTTTTTGCGGCTAATTATGCAGGCTTATCCTCATCGATATCTCCGTCAAACGGAACAGTCTCATCTTTCCGCTTCTGTATTGAGAAATCGTCAGAGTCCCACGATCTGATGAGCTCCTTTGTGACGGTATCGTCACGGCTGACGGAAATTGTGGTTTCGTTTCCAGTCGCGCCCCGAACTCTCCAGACAGGCACCAATCGCTCGAACAATCGTCACCGCTGTTGCCGTACTTGCTGTGGTCCCGAAATGTCCCGTCATCGGAAGTGAGAGGCAGAAAACGGACGCCCCTTGAAGTATGGGTTGTTCCACTGCTGGCACCGTTCCGCTCGGATGGACAATACTTGGAGCTCGAAGGGACGACTGTCAGCGAGCTGTAAGCTTCAACGAGCACGACGAGTCGAATCTTCTAGACAGAGAGACAGAGATTATACTTTAGTTTGTTTGCCTGTCTGTGTGAGAAAGTGCCCATCAAGTATCTGACGCGACGCGATTCAGTTGATATTCGTCATTTCGATCGAATCCCATGCTTCATTTGAGCCGGACCCGATTTCTCGACTTGATTTCTAAGGCGGAACGAGTTCAGCGGATTCTGTTCGAAGAAACCGGAATATAATTCAGACAGTTGAACACTAACTTTGAGACCCCGATTCGTTCGGAGTGCAAAGTGTTGGCCGAGCACGGTAGCTCCACCATCGATAATAATTCGTTCTTTGGCATCCAAGGAGAACACGGGCTACGTCGTCCGCATACAGAGCTGTATCTATCGTGGCAACGAATGTTTAATTCGATGACTGCTCCCCACGGCGTCCCTGTGGGGCCATCATCTGCCGGTAGATGAGGTCGAGCAGAAATTCGGATGCTGGGAAGTGATCCCCGTTCTTGTTCCACTTAATGGTCCATCCACCAGGTGAAACTCACAACAGCTCGGCCGACTAAGTAAGAGTTGCTCGAAGAAGGCTTTGTACACTACAGGCATTTCAAATAAGCATTCCCTCAAGGATGCTGATGGTGAAAGACTCTACTCAATTATCAGCCGAGCTGCGTCGACTGCTCTTCGCCGGTCGAATGTGTTGGTTTGGGTGGATGAGGCAGTAGCTTGACGCGGACACCGAACTTACGTTTGTCATCAAATGGTCGTCTTCTTTCGGATGTTCAAGTATTTCCAAATTGATTCCTAGATTTGTTGAATAAATTTCCCCTCGACCCCAGATTCGGACAAGTTGCTTTGTACGCCGTGTTTCGCTGAAGTTTTGCCGCCGAAACGAACTCAGGAAGCGAGCTGAAACTCTCTCGAGCGAACCGGCTCGATGTCCTCCGACGGAGAACTAAGTTAATTGATTCTCTTGGCGTGGAGCTGTGGTTTGGGCACGTTGCTTGCCACGTGTATGTACGTGCTGCGGAACGCATAGTGTCACATTTATGGCTCGTGAGAATCTTGTCATAAAGCGCTTTACGGCCGAATCATGGACAGCGGCCTCGGCCGCCTTCATGAGCTGCAAAAACGACAAACGCTTTGCTGCTGCTGCTGCTGCTGCTGCTGCTGCTACGATGTCGACAACATCGCCTAAGAGTCTGAGAACGAGGGATTTGGATTCAGGGATGGCACGAGTGAGATTATCAGAAGCAGAAAGAATGGGTGAATGCTCGACACAGGAAGCAAGTGCGTTTTCTCACGCTACCATCACAACAGGCCCTCGTCGCCTTTTTCATTCAAACGGGTGGACGCATGTCGGTGGCGAGAAGAGTTATGACATCAGAGGCGACTGTTCAGGTAGCTGTCATCGCTATGTCGGACGCCTTCCACGGAGAAGTGCACCGCAGTGGACCAAGGGCGAGTCAACTACAGATCGAGGACAGCGTTGAGCAACTTGGCCGGATAGAAGCAGAATCTGGCCCACGGTCTCCGCTTCAACGCTTCGGCGGATCACGAACGAGAGCTGTCGATGACGCGGCGGGGTTCTTCGGGATGACCATGGCATACCCGCGAAGGGGTCCGCGGGTCTTTCGAAGTCTCCTCGAAGGGCCCGCGGACCCCGAGGGCGCGAAATCCAGAGCAAAGGTGCAATATCACGCAAATACTCTCAGAACAACAACTTTTCCGGTCTCTCTATCGGTTTCAGAATTCCGAGCCTGGAACGAAAAGTTCATCTATAGCACCGAAAACACATCGCGAGTCCTCCAAGGGCGTATCCAGTCGAGGTGCATCTGCCGTCTCCTCTCGATTCCGCGTAGTTAAGGCGAGGATGAATACTTCTTCGACAGCGTTGCGAGGTTTCCTCAGGGATAGTTCTCAGCGCGGCCGATAAGTTGGCTCTCCTGAGGATCGTCCTGACGAATAATGGCAAGTCTTCCACCAAATACAGAGGAGGGCGAAGGCGACAAGGCCTCAATGTCTTAGTCGCGATGCGTAGCCCGAAAACGCTGGTAATACATGCGAACTCTTCCCCACGAAGGTTCCAACGATGTACGACGGTTTCGTGGAGGAGTTCCAGGCTGTCCAGCATGAAGACGTTGAAACGTATGAAAGTCTGAAATCCTAAATTCCGATACAGTGTGCTGGTTATTTGTTTATAGCCCTTGAGACACACTTGAACAAAATCCACAGACTGCAGTTCTACGGGAGGTCAGACGAGTTATGACGCCTCAGGGCGGTTGGAGAAGAACCTCAATAGATTTCAATATTCGACCTCTACCTTCCAGTCTGACTTGCAGCTTATGCTCAAACCGTCACGAACAAATCACGGGGCAAGGGCCTCAATCCTGGTTTTGTGTAGAGAAAATGCAAGAATCAACAAGAAGAGAAAGAGTAAGCGAACTGAGGCCAATCAGACTAGAATTGCAGAAAACAACATTAGGATCTGACTCGTTCCCTCTTTCAGAAGCAAGGACAGAGAATTCCCCCCTCCCTCAGAAACCCAAAATATTGACAACGACAACGCTTCATCCTTAGACTCCGGAGCGCTCTTCCTTCAATCATTCTCGGGCTGGATGACAAAGTCTCTCTAAAACTACCGTTTTGCGAGATCTATTCATTTGAATTGCTCAACTCAGGACGTCTCGAATTGAGTGGAGCAAGCTCGATAAAAGAGACTTGAATCAAACTCCGCACTACTGGAGAGAAATGAGGAATACTTAAGGGTCAAAAGGGCACCTTCAGATTTTGAATGATGTTCCACCAAAATTCGGAATCTACGAAGCATTCAACTATAGTGAACTCCGGTTAATCGGACCAGAGCTCCGCTTTTTTGAATACTTCTGGATTGGGACCTTGGGACCTATTTTCGAGGATTTCATTATGTTTCACGATGTTTCAGGCTGGACACAGTGATTCACGGTGTCGTGAGTCAGCGTTGAGCGCTTTCACGTCTTTTCTGCCGCGAAGGGATTCAATAAAGTGGTTGAATGAGTTTTTCAGGGTTTTTCACCTCTGGTGCACCGCGACCTCCGAAATGATCACATTGCTACGCATGTTGAATGGATTTTCCGATTACACAATTCAGGATCCAGTGATTGAAAGATTGTGCTTGCAAGATTCGGGAATTCATTCTTTGTAGGTGAACAACAAGGTGGGGTTCCATCTCGAAGAACCAGCGTTCTGAATGACCAACTTTCGATTCACCGCATGCATTCATGTTCAGGCGAGGCGAAGTTATTTTCAGCTGGAAATCGCTCGTAGGTCTTACTTCCAGCTTGACCTCACAAGTTCCAGTCAGTCTCTCCAGATTCTCGACCACAACAATGTCGCCACCTCCCGTTTATCAATCTTTGATTCGAATCCTGCGCCTAGTTTCCGGGAAGATAGTTGAAGAAAACAAACACCACAGGATTGGAGCTCGCAGCTGAAAAAGGTCAAATCAGAAGCTTCTTCCAGGAACGAAAACAGCCATTGAAACAACTCAAATAACCACAACAGGAGAAGTCGGGAACGATGTTGTGTGGGGTCTGCAAATAATAAACGCTGTCCTGAAATTCGAAACTCAAGTTGCTTCTCCGCTCCTTCATACATTGAGTCAAGGACGCCGGTGTTCAATGAGCTCAATAATTCATCTTGATTTATTTACAGAGGTCATATATCACAGTTGAAATCAAAGCAGCTGTTGCCTCTATTTGTAGGTTTCGGCTGTTGTTGGAGTCTTTGACGTCGACGACACTACTGCAGCGTGTGTCTTACGTCTACGTTTGAGTCTTCGCTGCTTCTTCTGGCACGTCGTCGTCGACCGAGAACGTTTCGTCAACGAAGAGTCGTTGACAGTGTTCGATAACGTTCTGATTCGACCCAGAGTTGACTTCCTCTTTATACAGATGGCTCGGACAAGGTGCTGCTCTTCGACAGCTGATTCGTCCTCACATTCACGTAGTTTGAGCTTTTGTGGAAAAATTAGTTCTCTCTCTGTGTGTCTGTTTTGCAAAAAAGATTCCACGTTCCATGTTTGTGTTCGAGTGTAAACCATCGCAGTCACACTCCTCCATCTTCTCTCCTCCTGTACAAAGCATGGAGTCGTCAGGGCCAGGACGAAGAGCCCGATCGAAGCTTCCTATAACCTGGCTTTGGAACGACTATTCACAAACTCACAATTGTTGACTCGGATCTAGGCTCCTGAGATTCACAGACTCGCGTCCATTCATCCATTCTTCGCACTCGCAAACCTGTATCCATTCATTGTCTCGCTCCGAGGATCTCGCCGTCTCGATTGCGATTGTGGATCTTGCGTAGACCAGAGCGGGTCTCGGCGACATTATATTTCATCTCAACGAACAATAACAGCGAGTCGACCCGAATTGAAAAGCGAGTCGCGTAGAAAGTACCCTCTTGCTCACAACAGATCATACGTAGTCAGACGTTCTCTGACACACGTCGATTCCCAGCAAAGTTTGGTCGTAGAGAGGCATGCGACCCATCAACGGCGGCATTGGCATGGGACGTCCTGAAGGACCCAACAGGGGGTCGAGGAGGACTTGCGGACCCGCGCTCATCACTGCCAGAGGATCCCGTAGAGAGCAATAGCGCTCTTCGTCATCCAGCGTCGTCTGAAGATCCCTAGCCTCCAACTCCTCGAGGGGCAGCGCCGAGGTGCCCATTTGGAAAGCGCCATGAGTCTCCTTTGTACAGGACGACGACTCTCCTTCCTCAGGAGACAAATTCTGAAATTTTCAATAGTGTTGGCTCTTTTCCTTCTGCCACGCTCTGTCCTCGCAGCACCGACTTCGTTTTCAAAAGCTACGAGGATGCCATCCTCTCCCTTTGTTCTCCCTATCCTTCAAAGCTCCGTTTGAACTTGAAGTGGAGCCCCACTCAAAGGGATACTGATACAAGTAGCAATCGAGTGAATCCCGGTCAGAAGTGGGGAAGGGGGTTGGGGGGAGAGCAAAAACTCACCTTTGTACAACATAGCCTAAGGTTAAGCTGTTGTCACGTGGTCCGGGCGACCACCAGCAAAAAAGCCATTTGTAAAGCGACTAGAGGACCCAGAGTATACAGGGTAAACAGAGGATGCCCGGCGACCCCGGCGCTCACCTCGTGGGATTTTCTCGCCATTTGTTCTTCGGCTAAAAGGGAAAAACGAAAGATATCGTGAGATTCCCCTTTACAGCTGATCAGATGACGAGTCGAAAATTATCAGAGAACTGAATCCGGGAGCGGTGGGCAACTTACCGTGCAGGACGTGCACTTGCACGACGGCTGGTGTTGAGTCAACCGGAGCACAGGTGTAGGTTCCGGAATGTTGTTTGTTGGCATTATGGATAACTAGGCGAGACAATTGTTTATCTACGCCTCCTTTATTATCGCTAAGGGGCACAAGGCTGATATTAACTTTGCTATGGCGATCGTAGTTAACGACCCGATCGCCATGATACCAAAACACGTGACTCAACGGCTGCGGACAATCGTGTATTACACACGTTAGGCTTATGGAGCTGCCGCTGTTGACGAACAGCTCGGGACCTTCTTCGATGGATGCGTGCGGAGCTGCAAGGCATAACAGATATATCTATAAGAATCTGGTCCATTAACGCTTCTTGCATTAATTCCCCATTGCATGATGTGCGAAAACGACCGTGCTGACCTCTAGGACCCCACGAGGAAGCGACTCCATACCAAAAAGCCCCTGGAGACCCGTCTTCCTTTCTCTGTCCCCTCGGGACAACCCCCCGCCCCCTTCCATCTTCCTAGTTCCTCTTCCTCGGAGTCCCTGTCAGTTCCCAGGAATTCTCTCGAAGCTCTCCCTGGTGCAAGTCTCATATGAGAAGACCGGAGAACATTCCGACGTAAATCAACTGCTTTTTCCAAATGGAATACGACCGCAGCAGAAATAGTGAAAGTAGTGGAGCTGGTCCAGGCTGACTACGAGGTCCCGCGAGTCCCCTCGCCTCATTTCTGCCAAACGGCTGACATGCTTTACTTACAGAGCACGTTGAGATGAACGTCGAAGCTCAGCATCGGGTGTTGCGTATTGACCTGACATTCGTAGTTGCCTTGGTCTGTTTTCTGCACGGCGCGGATTTGCAGCATCCAATCGTCGCGATCGCTGATGCCGTCCCCCCGTACCGCCGAAAAGCGATCATCGGTCGTGTATGTTATCATTCCAATCGTCAATATATGGTAATCGGACCGCCGTAGCCAAGTCACCTACGAAGAAGTAAATACACACACTGAATCAATCTGGTCGCTCCGAAGAACGGATGAATCCGAGACACCGACGGAAATTGACCTGAGCCGTGCGGATGCCGATCATAATTGGTTATGCTTCCATGCGCGGAAAACATTGCGGGAACGATTGCCGTTTCATGTTTTCGTTGAATCTTTGAGGTTTGGATATTTGCAACGAAACTGCTTCGAGAGGAATTGGGACTCACTGTTTTCTGTCCGATGTTGTGAACGTAACAATGTAGGTAAACAGTGCTGCCGAGCTGACCCGTGACATTTTTCGAACTGAGCGTGCTGTTGATCTCGGGAGCGGGGTTGTGAGCCTCGAGATGATTCGCTGCGTTGGCCGGAACGTCTTCTCGGCCGGTGAAGTGTCTTCTGTTCGTGTGTCGAGCCGTACCTGTGAAGAGAAATCTTTTGAACGCTCACTCGAAACCTGCGATGACCAACAAAACTTTAGCCTCAGCTGTCAACCTGAAAAACTCATACGTCGAATGTTCGTTCTTTTCCTGTGAAAACCTTGATATATGTTTCAAATGGGGGATGATATTGGTATGATCGCTTATTCTGGAACCTCTGTGTCCTGGTGGAAAACGAGGGAAAATTCAGAAGATCGGGAGCGATCTCTCCGGAGCAGGGGTGAAGGGTCTCTTCGTGTCGTCGTTCAATCCTTCACCGCGACTGCATTTACAGATTGAAGTCTGATTGCTGCCCTTGAAGTCACAACATTGATGTTGCGAGCTCGCGTCGTGCGAAAAGTTTTCCGGACGATTGAGGAATCTTGGATCTTGGAACCGAGCAACGATGAACGCAGACGTTTTTTACCGTGGATGGCAACAGGCCATGGGCAACGATATAATTAGGCGACCTGCGCAACACGACATTGTCTGTCTTCATTGTTGAAGATAATGAACGATACAACGAAGAATGCCGGCTATTGTAGACTTCATTTACTAAACAGTGCCTGGTATGCGGTGAATACAATGTGCTTTTCGGGCGAGGGACGAGGAAGAGCTTTCCCCTTCCTCGTCGACGCTATTCACGAAAATGGCTACCGTGCACTGGGTGAAACGCCTCACAAAGACGCCGCTGAAGTCAACCACGAATTATGAACACGTAAAGTTTCCCTTCGAGCCAAGAATCCGTCTCTTATCGCTCGGTCCATCTCTTTGGAAAAGGATGATTTCCTTCTCCTGGGGCCCTTCTTATCAGGCCTTCTTGCTTGGCTCAGCGGCGTGGGTTCAAAAGTGATGACGTCGGGAAAGATCATCGTTTTAGGATTCCTGGCGTGGCGAAGCAACTTTTACGTCAACGTTACGAGGTCAGACGTGTCGAATTTTGTTCGTAAGAAAAACCTCTGTTGGAGGAACGCGCTGTTGTTGTTGTGACCGATCTATCAAGATCCGTTTTCGTCTCCTAGGTCGAGTTGAAGCACTCAATTAGAGGCAATGAATCCATTCCTCTGTTTCGTTGGAACCTAATTTCTGCTTCGTCTGTGATGTCAGTCCCTAAGAATTTCCAGCATGGAATCCGACTTCGAGAGTTTCGAGGTTTTTAGATACGGCATCGGACGCACCCTGTTAATTATAGTTCCCAGAGCTCCTCACTGCACAGACGATCCCTGGCCGTCGGTCGTTCGGAACAGAACAAGCGTTGAAATGAATGAGAATATCCCGTCGAACAGAGAAACTCGACCTAAGACGCCCATCGTCGTCCCAAGGGAACGCAAAGACCCTGACGACACAGAAGCAAGGAGGCGGAAATGAAACCGCTTTCGAAGGGGAGCTGCAGCTGTTGTCGAGGGAAGGACAGGCTGGGGAGTTTCCAAGCGTTCCGTGAAAATCTTGGATCAAACGCAGGTAGATCGTCCTTTACTTCTGAGGGAAACTCTTGCGAAATCTTCACTGACCTCGCATTCGTGCCGGATGGATGGAGGATCTTTCCCTTTGCGCGACTTCCTCGTGGACGGCGGCACCCGCACGGAAGGAACAAGCTCTCAACAGCTGCCAGAATACCGTGATCTCGCACTGGATCCGTATCGAACGTTCCCGTGGACTCGAACTCCGGGTTCTTCCGTTCCGGGAAGAGGACATCTTGTCCTCCTTTGCCGCGCTCGAAAATTGTTGCGAAATCAATGAGGCGCAATTCCGCGAGATTCCCGATCCCGCTTTCTGATAGCAGTTGATTGAGCCCGCAATGGAAAACTTCTCTCTTTTCCCTCCGCGAGCGAAGTTGTTGTGTTGGATAAAAGCACGCGAGCCACGAACATGTTTCGGTGTAAAGCTCATTTGAATCGCTTGGCTCCGACGTCGATGAAACAAAGCGTGGAGTGAATTCAATCGTACAACGAGAGATACACGGGTAGAAGATGCCGTTCCGAGATTCAATCAGCACAGCGGCTCCCGCTTCAAAAGTCGACGGAGAAATATTTTATTCATTCTGTTCCCCCTTCTCCGACAATTTTCCGTACCACGTACTCCGCTCGCGCTGAATCATGGAGTTCGTCGGCGGTGACGGTTCCCACACTCACCCGCTACCGCTCAGACGTGCGGCACGTGGGACGTGCCTTGAGTAACAGCGCAGCGCTCCCGAACCGGGCGGGTATCCGTTTCCTACGCTCAGAACTAGTATACAATTTATATTGGAAGATCAACTCACTTCCCAACTCGTCACTAGTTCGCTATGCACGGTTCCGCGGGACTGTTGCAATGTGCTTAAATTCTCGCTCTGGGATTTCTGAGGATCCAGGCCGATCGTTCGGGAGGATTATCGTGACTGAACTTCTGCCAATGGAGATTCGCGAAAGCTTCAAAGAGCGTTCACTTCGGATTCGATTCCGAATACCAGAATCTCGAGAATGCATAACATGACTGGACGAGGATTAGACTCCGCGGCACTCCCGTGAGGCCAAAATGTCGAACCGTGTCACAGGAACAGTTCCGCATGGATTCACGTAGGTCATAGAAGGTCTACGCCTCTGATTGACGAAGGTACGAACGCGGGCGATCTCGCACCGTCATGGCGTGAGCGATTCCAGGCAACCTCGGTGCTTCGTTTTCCGGAAAAGAGGAGAAATTCAAAAGCCCTGCAGGATTTTGTGCCATTCGGAAAGGGAGAGGGAAAGCTCCCGACGCATAAATTCCGCGATCCGGCGCAAATAGAAATGGGATTACGAAGTCGAAGGAAGCGATTCCATGTCTCCCGAAGGTGAATCGCTGTCGGCGGAGCGTGCGTAATTTCCTCGAATCCGTTGAGCTCGTTCCGTATCTGTCGAAAACGGATCCGAATCTCTCAACGAGCGCGTTATTCTCGGCGACTTCTCGGGCGGAAACTGTCGCTGTGTCCGTGTTTTCCTCGTCCGAAAGTAACAGCTCCAGACGGCATAGATATTTTTGGATGAAATCGGGATTTGTTCCGTCGTCTAATGGGTAGTCGCAACAATGAACCGAAACACTCAGAGATGAATAAAATCTGCTCGACGATTGAAGCATATTCATCGACTTGGATATCAGCGAACCGACCGCATTCCCAGACACTCCCTCACACGAAAGCCGACGAGATCGTCGAGCGTCACGTTCGTGTTCCTGGATTCTATCGAACGATCAGAGTCTGTCGGGGACTGTTCAGCCTGTCACAACAGCATCTCCATGAGTGTTCCCAGTATGAGTAGAGGAAGAGATGGTCACACCAGATGGAATCGTTGTTGTGGCAGTAGGAAAAACATCCACACGACGAGCAACGATAAGGGCAACATACGACGCAAACTATGTCTGTATGTATAAGCCTCGACGGCGTTTGTTTCAAAGTTCAACTTCCTGTTATGCCGTAAGCGATTCCGCAAAAACATCTGTTATCTCCGCTGCGCAGTCTAATGTTAACCGCGTCCAACAATCTGTAACCCAAACATAAGGGGTCTGGCGTTCACGAGCAGCAGCAGGCCGTAAACAGATGACAAGGTTGATTAATACATTCATGATGTGATGGAAACTCCCATCACTTCCAACCCGTGCTGCTCGCTTGGCGAACGCAGTTGAAACGCGATTGTTACTCGGAGAGACTCGTTCTCTCCGACATCTTCGTCCAAGCCCTCATGGACCCCCTACCTGCCTCATCGTCCTCCACAGACGTGCATCATGCTTCCAGAGAATCCAGGGATTCATGTCCGCCAAGTGCAAACAATTGCCCCGTTTCGATGTTTCTTGAGGATGCAAGGATTAGAGGGATTTCAGTTTCCGCTCCTGAAACCCTCGAGGAAACAGATTTCTGCGAAGAATTTGATACTCTTATACACGAGTGGGTCAAGGACTGATTTCTTGAGATTTTTTCTCTCACTCTACTCAAGTGAGGATCCACTCTCTTATTGTCAACGGTCCCCTTCGATGCGCGTTTAAAAATGCCGCATATTTGTTACTTTTCAATCTGATATCTCATTCGGAAAATACTTTCCCTTGGCTTCCTCTCGTGCCAGACCCGGGATCGGTCGTACTCGCAGGTAAACATATGGCGGCCGTTGCACCCCGGTGTCGCAAGTGGTGCTCAGCGACGACTGCCGAAAGTCCTGCCTTTTGAAATCGACGTGTCGTGTTCGACTAGACGACAAGAAGGATTCCTCGCGTGACAGTGAGCTCCGCTGGCTTGCTCGGTTTGTCCGTCCGTGGGCGTGCGTAGACAAGCAGAGGGATCACGTCTACAATCAGCAGCTTGGTCGATGACGCAGACAACTTGCGCTACTGACATCTGGATGTGTCCGCCTACTGGCCGAAAAGGCGTGTCAAAGGAGTGCCCCACTGTAGTTCTACTACTGCTGCTGCTGCTGCAACGACTACTACCACTACCACCACGCCGGCGGCGGCAACGACTACTGCCAGAACACGGCGACGATCAGCGAAACGGCAGCTCCGTCCAACGGAACAACCGAGACGGCGGCGTCAGAAAAGAAAGACCTGGCGGAAACAGCGGAGGGCTCAGGAGAAGAAAAGAGACCGACGCTCCAAACAACCAATTCCGACTCCGAGAGACTGTTCCAGCTGCAACTGCGATAAGTGTTCGTTTGCTCCGCTTGCTATCCGCTGCGAGGGAGCATCGTCTGACGTCCCGGATGACTCCTGATTCCCTCACCGTTCCCGTTCTTTTCCGCCCCGAACGACGGTGGCTAGAACCGTTTTGAAATTGATTTTTCAACGTCAGAGGAGCGAAATTGTCTTCCGATACATTCGCATCATCAATAAACCATCAGGCTCGGGATTCTCCGAGATAATTGTTCATGTGGATCGTTGCTGCCTGAGGAACACGTTTGTCCCTCTGATTTCTTAGTCGATCTCTCGCTTTTGATGATTTCATCTCAAAGAGTGGAAAACGGCTGAAACGTTCCGCCGCCGAACCGAATCGGCGCTGAGTCAGATGAGTTCACGCAAAATCGCGCTCATGTGAATTTCGGCGCCGAGTCGTACCGATCGGCATTTTGGCGCCGAAGCGAGGGCTGGTCAAAGTTTTGGCGCCAAATTGCGTCAGCTTCACATTTGGCGCCGAATCGCACTGGCTTTGGCGCCGAACTCAGATTCAAACCAGGTGATCCGTGGGTGTTTCATCACCTCGTTCGTCCTGTTCCGAGCAAACGCCGCCGCATACGAGAGCATCCTGGATGACGATTGACGATCCCATTAGAGTAGCTGTTCCTCAAGCTATTGTCTTGTAGGAAAGTCACGTACAAGATCGATACGATAATCACTTCGGGGCGTCGTCTTCTTCGCCGAGCCAGTTGACTTTCGTCGTCGCCGAGGGTGAAGAGAATATTCCATCGCAGGAACTTCACAAATATTATCCAGACCAGAAGCCGCTCCCTTCCTCGAATCGCATGAGAAATTCCACACACTCTCGCCGCGAAGTAGACCTCCGAGGGAGATAAAGCCTCAACGATCCAAAGGGCACGCGGAGCGCGCGCCTTTTTTCGATCAGCTGGTGGAATCATTTTTCCTCCGCGTAGAGTGGAACGGATCCGCCAGCCCGTTTTGAGTCGCATACGCGATTCATCGACGCCGTGTAATATGCGAGCTGGCGGTGCTTCCTGCGAGCGCCCGATCAGCCGGCCGGCTTCTGATAAACGCGATACGTGGTTCAGGTGCGTAAATTCCGTCTTGCGTGTATGGAATTAGGGCGGCCAAGCAAGCAAGCGAGCTGGCTGGCAAGTTCGCTCGCCCGCGATCGTAGAGACGAGCCAATCGAGTTTCCTCCATCGACGGCTGTCAAACACTGGCAAGCGATTCCGGTCTTCAGATTGGATTCAGGACGCGATTTAAAAGTCCTCTTCAATCTGAGCGAAACTCCAATTTTCGCGTCACGGATTCGGTTGCCCCGCGTCTTATTCCCATCTATCTCCGTTATGCTTACGCCTATATCTCTCTTCATATATCAATTTATGTGTCCGAGCGGCTGCTTGGTAGTCCGCTGACCCGCTCGACGGATCTTCTACGCTTCATGGGTTTCGGCGCTCTGACCTCGGACAGTTCTTGTTTTTAGTGCGCGGCGAGGAGCCTTCCGTTGTTTCGCCGTTTCTCTTCGGAAGAGATCGCGAACTATCTTCCGGAAACGCGTAATGCACAACAACAAAACGCGGCTTGTCGCGATGGCAGTTCGGAGAAAAAATCGTTTAGGCTGTCCATTGTGAGGATAAAGAATTCCATGAAGTTGGCTTTTCTCAAAACAAGCATCGCAAAAATTGTTCTTCCGCAGCGATGTCGTCGTCCCCGAAGGCCGTCCGAACCCTTGAATTGAGTTCCTAAGGCTGAAAAGAAAAGCCGTGACGCAACCAACAACGATGTTGTCAAGTGAATTTGTCTAGAAAGGCATTCGAATCATCACAGTGGCGTTGATGGCTATCGAAATGATACGAATCGTTATCGGAACGATGACGCCGGCGCACTCTCTGGGCGTTAACCTCGGGTGTTTATAATGGAAGTAATGACGCCGAAAATAACGGTAATGATATCGGCAGCGATATTAATGATAGCCGGAGTCGCGGTGGTATTGATAGTTAAGCTAGCGATGCCTACATAACAAATGCTGCAAACAGAGATGAGAATCACGTCACCGTAGACGGCTCGATTACATTCGATTCCCAAACCGGGCGGTCCGGCAGCAATTCTCCCTCACTCCCATTTTGATGATAAGGTTTCCTCAAATCATCATCCCAACCGGAACTCCTGGAGCTCTCTCTGGTCTTGTCGTTCAGCGAGTCCAGAACAGAACTGCTTTTACTACACCAACACGAGGAATGTGGAGCTCTGTTTCCTTCAGAGTTTTTGTTCCCGTCGGCGCCGACAAAATAGGACTCTACGCCATGAAGGCTCCTGCTACGTCTGGCTGCGTCCTGTCTGCCGGCTGGATGCCTTTTTGCGCAGACTGACTGCCGTCTACAAGCTGTATAAGGAGGGCGACAGGCTGTATAACGAGCGTTTCTTCAGGTGGAAGAGGTTAGAAAGACCTGCAGGAAATCACGCCCCTGAGAGCTTTCCACTGAGACCTCCTCCGACGGACCAGCGGACTCAGTCACGACGAGCGAGCCAAGGCCAGCAGTGTTCGACGAGTGGCTCGGCGAGCTGGCGAGTGGTAACGCATCGGCCGGCGTGCTGTCCTTGGAGACCTATTAGATGACAGGGGGCAGCTAATCGACGGCTCTTCAGTTAAGCCTTCAGCTGCTGCCGCAACGCCCCGGATTTGTTCAGTTGCGTTGTGTCAACTCGTCGCTGAGGTTTGTTTCTCCCCGCATCCGTAACGTGAATCGTTGACGGATCGGATCGTTTCAGTCTCGTCGAACTGCAGCGATTTCTTTCCTTTTCCCAGGAACCCACTCTAGTCCGTCACCAGCTTTCCGATTCGAACGAGGTCAAGATCGAGTCCCCATCTGCGCTCAGGCCGTATTTCGATAACGATTTGCATAATTGCCTCCTCATTCGCTCTTTGATCCGCTTATCTTCAACCCGATTCATTGCGTCGAATGATCGTTTCTCGAACAGAATCTACTCGACTCCACGGTTTGCCCGACTCTCAATCAGATGTTCGTGTTCGTTTAACTGTAGTCCGCCAATTTACATTTGAAGCATGCTCAAGAGCCCGAAAACTGCAAAAAAGCAGACAACTCGGGCCCCGTTTTCCATTCCTCGTTTTCTCTTCTCAACATTTCACGACGGAAGAACTGCTTGCGCATACATTCTCAGAATCGGAACATTTGAAGAGCTGCAATTCCGCCGAGTGACCCTTTTCGCTTCGTCTGTTCATAAAAAAAAAGTAAGAAGAAAAAACTCCCAGGGTCGTCGGAGCGTTGCGGTTGCGAATGACCATTACATCCTCCAGTGGAGCCAGCAGCACGTTATCCGTGTTGTCAGCGTCTGCAATTTGCTCCTTATATATCACAACTTCTTATGCGTGGCGGAACGCGGCTCCAGTTTGGGAAAACGTGACCAATAAGATGCCAACGTGACCTTCTGCGAATTTACACACGTCCTCTACGCGACAATCTCAGATTCCGCCACTGCGTGCCAACTTCATGGAGGCGAATATCTCAAGAACTCATTGTCGAACTCTAGACGCGGACTCTTATGATGAATCGGAGCTGTGCTCTCCTCTGATCGAATCAATGGGAATCTTAGGAACGCACTTCCCGAATGATTCACCGAGGCGTCGGAATATTTCGGTCTCTTCATCTAACTGAGAAAATGGGCTCATTCGTTCGATGTTCTCGATTCGACAAATGAGCTCTAGACCGGACCTTTCACACGAAATAATTGTCTTTGTTGGCCGGGCTCTTTCACGAGTGGAGGAATCACGAGCTTTCACGACTTTTTTGCCGTGGAAAGTCAGTTTTACTCCCAGATTGTTTTTCATCTGGTGGTAGTCCTTCTGGAAAGTCATCATCCATGGGGCCGTAAGCCTTCCTGAAGGGATTTGACGGCGGAAAACCTTTTCATACAAAAAACGGTTCCCGTCGGCCTTGAGGGAATCGAGCATTGTTGCGTTGAGTTTTGACGTTTGTTTTGAGAGAGGAAAGAACACTCTCAGCTCTCCGCGAGGCTTACGTTCACGAGCCGAAAAGATCACGTTCTTTCAGCAAAGCACACAGTTCTGGCCGCAGTTGATGAGCCTCGATGGTTGTGGCTAGAGTTCAATTCTAGAGCGTATATTCCCTCGTAATGAACGAGGGTTTGCGGCAGATATGTCTATGGGAAGACGCGGCGCTAGCAGTTTTAGGGAATGGGGTTTCCGGGTCGGTCGAGGCCGCACGCGACGACGATTTACGCGAGGCCCGCTATTCTCGAAGGACGTCACGTTTGCCTCCTTTGAACACAAATAACATTGCGGATTGAAGGGTGGATGGTTGTGTCACTGGGTCGAAGAATGGGCCGAGACGACGAGGGAGAGAGAAACACGGGAAATGCGGAAACAAGAAGAGAAGGAAGAGTTTCGCATTATTACTCGAAGCGCACAAGCGAAGACTGTGAGTGGGGAAAGACAGCTCCGGGGCTGGCGAGGAAAACTTTTTCCACCCTTCATCCTAAGCTCGAAGAAAGACAGATCCGAGGGAGAGACAGCACACGGCTTTTTTTTCGAGAGAATCACGCGGTTTCCTTCGTCCAAGCACTTTTCCCGGCTCAACTCCTCTCCACACTCTTCGGGGAGATGGCGTCCAACATCGTCAAAGAGGGCAATCTCGTGACGTGGAGACGCAACTTACAAAGTGTAGTCCTGTCGATTCCAGGAGACAGTTCCTCTACTTGGCACGAGTTCGACAAAGTTGCCCGAGAAAAGGCTTCGAAGTTCGAAATTAGCGGCCGAACCGATGGCGATGTTGTCTTCAAGCGGTGCGATTTGGAAGTTTCGTGGCGATTCAAGTCCACGGAACGGAATGGTTTCCCTCACTCGACGTAACGAGTTCCGACAGGACCTAACTTTGGAACGGAAACCTGGAAGCGCGACGATTCGGAATCGGAAACTCACCTAATTGTTGAGCCTCTGGGTCGCACTCGCACACGATGGCAAGTATCGCGGTGAGATAGAAGACTTCACTGAGTTTTGTCAGCAATCGAAACATTGTTCCACGTCACTTAGCAACTTAATTCCGCCGATTTTCAAATGGTGAAACTTTTTATGCGGTTCCGCGGGAGGATTTCCGCGCTATCCCGCCTTCCGTACGACGGGTTCGTGTCGACAATTCCAGGTTATATATCCTTGGTCACACTCGTCCAATTTCGATACGATTCACTAGATACCGGTTTTTTCGAGAACCGGTGATGAACTTATTATCCATATTAACACTGTGAGCAACGGAGTTCACCGGAGATCGCTTCCTACTTTGAAACTGTTAACGATGCTGCCCGTGATTCTACCTCTGACGATGACACCGTGTAAACCGCTCAACTGGTTCACTGATCGCCTAAGTTGTTGGTTGCGGCGCTCCAAAGGCTTTGCGGCCAGTCGGTTGTAATCCTCGTCGTCTACTGACGACGGGCCCTCAGTTAGAGGAAAAGCTGCTTCGGCAGCCGCTGCTGCGGGTGAGGGAGAGGGCAACTGTGATGGTGGTTGACTATCGACTCTCCTGATGCCCTCCCTTCGGCTTGATCCTCTCTCAACAGCGTTGGAACCTCAGGCGCGCATGCCCCCCTGCAATACCGGCCATTCCAAGTCAAGGAGTCAGGGAAGTAGACCGACTGGTGATGAGCGTTCAGAGACCGAGACGTCAATGAGGAATCAAAAAACTATTCTCGGACAAGAGGGATTCTCCAAGCACCGACTTCCTGGAGGAGCGCTCATTGCGGGGTTTGCCTCCTGTGCACCGAAACTTTGGTCCTCAGTTCAATAAGCTGCGGAAAAGAGTAGCAATCGAAACCACGCTGGCTGTTTGATGAGCACACAAGCTTTTCTTATTGAGCTTTCACCTGTATCTCAAGGACGAGCATCTTCCTGCTCTGAACTTCCTGCTGCTGAGCTTTCATGACGATTTGAGAGCAGAACCTTGCAATCATTCGCCATTTCGTTGTCGACAGATGATAACACAAGAGAATGCCTTGAATAGTGAGAGTGATAGAGAGCGTAGTCCCGTTCTCTCTGAACCGTTTCATGAGGAATCGAAAATAGATGACGCTCTCAGAGAAAAAATGGTTTGATGCATTGATCGTATTCTTTCCTTTATGTTCTCTCTCTCTCCTCTTTCGAGAATGGGCCAGAGAACTGAATCCGCAAGAGGAAGCAGTTCGGATCTGGCACCGATCCGGAAAGTACGACACAGCACACCACCCTTCCATCTATTCCAGAGAGCTTCCTGGTCGATGTTTGGGGGTTTCTCACTTTTGGACCGTAAGGCTCTCCGAATGAGTCGTCTATTTATTGTTCCAAAGCACCTTGCTGAAATCCCTCTTCGTGCAATGCGTCGTACTGCTCATTTTCCGGTATGGGGTGGATTCTGATGCTGAACCACGACAGTGAGATAGGCGGGCAAATAATGTCGTACATATAGTATAGTATAGTATAGTATAGCCTTATTTCCTTAAAATATCTTGCAGACACCCTTGTTACGGTCTAGAACAGGGGTCGGCAAACTCTGTGCCCTGGGCCCGAAGCCAGGACCGGGGCCCGAATTCCAGGGCCCCAGTGCCGACCTGGAATTCTTCCCGCTGTGAAACATGCGGGGAAAGGGATTTTACAGCCCAGAAACCTCCCGAAATGTGGTCAGAACCAAGCCTCCTAGAATCTCTCCGGTCCGACTTCGGACTCTCCGCAAGACCGTTCCGACATCATGCCTTGTAGAATCAACTTCTGGCAGCATTTTGGGTTCAGGGCCCCGGGGCTACTTTTCCGGCTGAAATTTGGGCCCCGAGCGAAAAAAGTTTGCCGAACCCTGGTCTAGAAGGTTATCAGATCGATGGATATTTTGGG
The DNA here is from genome assembly GCA_021527715.1 of Neoseiulus cucumeris. Classification (NCBI taxonomy): domain Eukaryota; kingdom Metazoa; phylum Arthropoda; class Arachnida; order Mesostigmata; family Phytoseiidae; genus Neoseiulus; species Neoseiulus cucumeris. The sequence continues at coordinate 32,672 of JAJSRV010000130.1, read as the reverse complement.
TCCTTGCAAGAAATCCCGCTCCCGTTACTCGGCGACCAGAGTCATGTATCATGCGATCATCAGTATGAATACTTATGCCAGTGATGGTCGGATCCCTGATTATTCGATCAAGGCGGTAGCGATGCAGTTGTCTCGAAGAACTATCAGATGACTGAGGCTTGATGAATAATCGAAAATGATAAACACGATTTTTGAATCAATTTAAAATCTAATCTCTTCCAGTTGCATACGAGGAGGCTATGAAATTTTTCAAGTCAAAACGATCGACAGCGGAGCGCGTTGTTGGCTTGCCCGTGCATCTCGTTCGCATTTTCTCATGAATAGATTGAATTGCGTACGAATATGAAACGATCCGATCGATAAGGCGACGACGTCAGGGAACCTATTCCTCTCTTGTTCGCTTAATATCCTACGTTTTTATCTCTTAGTTCTGCCTAATCGCTTTTTTACGGAGGCAGAAGAAGTTGGTGTCAGAAGATAATGGAGCTACACGGTGTATGTGACTCTCTGGGAGATTGTGATTACCGCATGGAGTGGCTGGATAGAGCAGCTGTAATTCGCATTCGGAAACATCGGCTGCAACAGCCTCGACGGTAAGCCAGAGAACAAGATGAGCTTACGGATGAACAGACGGACAAACGGACGAATGAGCCAATGAACGGACGTGCGTGCACGAGGGAGCACTTAGCAGAGAATTGCGTTCCATAGACACATAGGGGCGGAAAACCAAATAGAGAACCGGACGAAGGGAACCAAAAGCAGAGCAGAACCAAGCGACGGACAAACGGTCGCAAACAGGCGAAAGGAGCCAAAACGAGGACGAGAGCAGCGGGTAGAGAGCGATGGCTATAGGCTGAGGCTCTCCTCCCCCTGCGATTAGATAATTACTGAAGAGATAGCGGGGGAGAATAGGGAAGAACGGGTGGAGGATGAGGAGCAAACCGGGAGATCGAGCAAGGCCGAGGAAAAATCTCGAGCTATGAGACGACTGGGGAACAGCGATGGAGGAGAATACTGAGAGAAGCGCACGAAAAAAGAGACGCAAAAAAAAGCCTTGAGAGACGCACAGGGGGTCAAGAACAAGGAGGTACCAAAGGGGTTTATACGAAAGTCGGAGAAATGACCAAAGGAAATTGGAGGATCGCTTCTCTTAATGTAACAATCCTTCCTTTAACGTTTTTGTCGTTAGAAGAGCTTAACGTCGTCGTGGTCGTTGTCGTCACGCCGCCGCCATCGTGGTTAGATGAAGGTCATTAGGGTCAAAGTCGTCGTTAACTTAAAAATGAGAAGATAAGGGACCTGCTGGAGAGAAAAAAAAGCGAGCATCGGGATAGGAAGACTAGAGGTAGGATCTTCCTTTAGCCCCCCCCCCCCCAAATCCTTTCCCCAATTCCGATGGCAGTCGAGAGAGGCATGGGAAGAAATTCAAACGAAGGAAAAAACAGCAAGCACACTTGAGCCAGCGCGATTACGGACGCTGCTACAAACAAGCCGCAAAACGGGGAACTCTTCAACAAGAAAGCAGGGAAAAAAGGCAGAGAAAAAGGAAAACGAGAGTTCGTCCAACAAGGACGATTTTCCCTAACAAGCAGAGCTTAAGTTTCTGTCGCAGGATGCCTGGCAGGAGCGAAGGTAAGAGACGCGGCAAGGAGTCGAAACAAGCACCAAGGCACGCACGAGGCGTTCGGGAAGACGAGAGAGATCCAACGAAGTGAACCGAACATTGGGCCCATGTTCTGCAGCCCAAACTTGATTTCTCGACCACTCCTGCAACCGAATTCGAGCTCTCCTTTGTTTGAGGAGGTTGTCAATTATCGACGCGACAACTCCGCCTGAAGATCCGGCCGCTGTCAAAACTCAGGCACCGAATTCGTCCTGCAAGTGCTCCGGGTGGAAATTACGGTGGGATTCGGAATGGAAAAATGAATATTTCCCCAAGACTGTACAATGAACCCTCGAATAACGAACGCGATCGTTGATCGAAAGACTGTCCTCAAAAGGGCCCAAGATGAGACGATGCTTTGGCCATGAGATTATCTTCCACTTCTCTCACCTCAGATCAGGCGTGAACGTAAAGTGAATCTCGCAAAGGTTTCGAGCCGTTTCCGTCTTTCTCACCACCGGGCTTTGATCAACGAACCGCGTTCGTTATTCTGGAGTTCATCAAGGTCGTGGCCAGGGGGGAGCAAGGGGGCCATGCCCCCACCCACAGAAGGGCCAAGGTTCGGGTTGAATCTGTCGTGATCTTCTCGATTCTCGAGACTCTTCACGTTACAGAACCGGGGAAAACCTCCGGATTATCTCGCAGAGCTATCGCTCGGGGAAAAACGAGCTCAAAGCCATCCCCATCGGATGAATTGGGTAGCATCCGCAGCAGCCGTTTGCGCGAGCGTTCGATCGAGACTTATGATCGCCGGTTTAGAGGAGGCGGTCGGCGATTCCCGAATGCAGAGAAGAGAAAAAAACAATTAATGGACCAATGGCCTTTGAAACCAGCCAGTGAACCGGATAACCAAGAAACCAGTCAACCAGCAAAACATCAACGCAAGCACGCTGCCAGTGAGCCGAGCTTCCACCACAAGCAGCGGCGGGCGAACGGACGAACGAAGCGAGCAAGGAACGAACGAACGGGTGGTGGATAAATGGGAGAATTTGTCTCCGGCTGAAAAGTGTCCCTTAAAAATGTTAGATTGGCAAGTTGCCTGCGAGACGCGACTCCTTTGGTGTCGTCGTGACAGCATCGCCGGCGAGGCGAAAGCGGGATGGGACTGGGGGGCTGGAGGGGCTGTTGAGTTGACGGCGCGCGGTCGTGGCATTGCACTCTTTGCTGCCCTCGAGCCATAAGGCTCATCTTCCTGCCGGCCCTCTTGCCTGCCAGTCTCTGCGGATACCCGGGCCAGGGCTCGTTGGTTGGCTGGTTGCTTGCTTGCTTGCTCTGTTCTACGGGTGACCTGAGCGAGGCGCAGTGAAGCGCTTCCTGTTTATGAGGCTTTAGAAGCGAAGCTCGACGGGTACGGCGGCGTTAGTTGATGCGACGGTCGCTGCCGCAGCCGCCGCGGAGGATAATACGTACGCCGTTAGCCGCGCACCGATACGATCGCGTATGTCTGTCCATAGGTCCGTCTGTCTTTCCGTTGGCTGGCTCGCCGTCGGTCCAAAGAGCCGGTACTATGCTTCGCTGGTCTCACGTTCCCTGATAATGAAGCACCGAAGATAAAGGCCAAAGCCGCCACCGATGTATCAGCTACACATTTAGATCGAGCCTCTGCTTCTGATGTTATCGTCGACGAAGAAGAATGAGCTGATTTTCAAAATAAATCCCTTCAGACGCTGCCCGGAAGACTTCGGGGTGATTGTATGTAGCGGGGACTTTCCTTACAACTCAAAATTCAGGGCTTGATAGAAGGTCTCCATGACGAGCGGTCAGAGGAGAACCTGCGTTTGGATGGGGAAACACGAACAAAGCATCTGTGGATGGACCCAAGGAGATGGTAGGGGAGTGGGGGATGTAGGAGAGCCAAGGCAGGCTAGGATCGAAGTACTAGGAGCCGCCTAGGGACCTGGAAGGGACGCAAAACGAGTCCCCGCTCCGGGCAACAACAATCAGCGGACGGACGTCCTTCTCGTTTTCCTTTGCCTCCGTTTCCCTCTTTTTCCTTCTTTCCGATCTTCTGTCCGCTCTTCCTCCTCCCCTATCTTCTCTTCCTCAAAACCCCCTTGCCGTGCCCTTCTCTCCCGTATCCTCGTTTCTTTCACCTCTTTCCCCTTTCTTTTCTCCTACCTCCTCCCCTGCTTCCGCCGAGCCCACTTAGGAACGACATCCGACCACAAAGCATCAATCCCCAGTTTATCTTCCTTCGGTTTATCCTCTCTATCATCCTCTCTCAATGACCGTTCTCTCCATCAATCTCTCGTCCGCTTCTTGTCTTCCTCTTTCTCCTTCTCTCTCTTTATTTCTCTCTTTCCACCAGTCTGCTTCGCTGCCGGCGCCACTAATTTGCCGGACCTTGAACCACAAGGAGTCCTCTGAAAAATTGCTGAACAACCCTCAGGCTGTGGACGCCAGATAGATCATTACGGAGCACTCCAACACACCTTTGACCGTCGCATTCTGCCAATGACCAAATCTAGAAGATTGATCGCTGATAACGAGTTTCCAGCAAAAGTCTTTCTTGGCGACCCAAGTTTACGCGTTCTCAAAAATCCTCAAACAAGAATTCTCTTGAAGTATGTAGACGAGAGCTCCACTCCGCATGGAGATTAGAGCAAAACGACGATCCATTGATCGAACGAAACAAGTGATGAGCGAAAGCGCTTTCTTCCTTCAGGAGATTATGAATAATTGGCGATGCGCTCTTGCTGAGCCAGTTTTCGGAGCGAGGGCAACAAGAACAACGTGAGCAGCAGCGACAGAAGACAGCATCTCTACTCATCTAGCCGCTCTGCATATGATATGCGCTTGTCGTGCATCGGTGGCTGACTGCGTGCCACACCAGACATCGGCTGGGGACGGACGAGTCATGCGAAGGGGCTGTGGCCTACTAGCCCCGAGGGTGTCGTGCATATCGCTCGCGTCGTTATGGCGCTTTCAGAGCCTTACTTCCACGAGCAGGCCGTCTGGCTGGTTGGCTGGCTAGTGAGCAAGCCACTGAATATGGCCTTGTCGAGTATCCGTGACGATTCCGTGGGCTATTCGCGGCAACAGTACCGAAACTAATTCTATTGACTTCAGGTTCATGCTTTCATTGCGCCAGCCTCAACCGTGTACGTGTGTCCATTTCCAGACGCGTCATTATTCGAATAATTAGGAGTCATTCAACTGGAAATGCCAGAGGATTGCTAGGGTTTCACCCGTCGTCCCGTCGTGCTCGGACTCCCCGCATAATTTTGACTCACACCTGGGCTTCAGAGTCAGCCCTACATAAAATATACGGAATTTTAATGAATCGTGCAACGCACCCGCTGTGACCAAATAGGACACATTGACTTCGAAGCTTATTTATCGTATCATCCACGGACCGGCTACGCTCTGAAAAACTTCGAGGACATTCTGTTCGCTCAACGCCGGATCGTTCATCCGTGGTTTCAAGAAGAGCTGCGGTTAGCGAAATTGTGACAAAAATAAACGATTGATGAATCTCTTCTGTGAGATTGACGCTTTTTCTCTCAAGTTTCCGAATTTTGCTTCGATGAATGTGCAATTGAAGCTGGAATGGACGGGGAAGCGATAGCAGAGGCCTGTGTAATGGAAGAGTTCGACAATTGATCTGAAGACGCATGTGATTGAGATGTCCAGCCGCTCAGTGAACAGGTTGCCCATGAGTCGGCGACATCTTTGAGACTTACGTCGGGTATTCGGCACTGTTCACTACGCCCTCGAGGAGCTCGAGGAAACTATGGAGAAATGATCCTGATCCCTCGAGAGGTCTATGACTGGGTTCTGCGATCGGTCATCGACTCCGGAGGAGGGAACTTCCACGATGTTCGATCGGAATGGAAATCGAATTGTGCTCGATGACTACGCGTCTGCTAGAATCATGCAGATCGGCTCCAGTGCCGACTCTGTTGTGGACTACCGTGCGTATTGTATGCAGCTATTTATGTCTCGGCCTTTGAGATTCCTGACTGAGAGATCCAATAGTTGACTTTGTAATTACGTTCAGGACTGAAAGCGAGTTTCGGAGAGTCCGGATCAGGGAAGGTATGTGCGTGGCCGCTGGTGTGAGTGTGTGAGCATGTGAGCTTGAGCGTGGACATTTGCCCGATGGGCTGCGGTGGGATGAGAGGGCATTTCTGCGTAAGCTAGCCTGTGTTAGCGTGTACAAAATGAAAGCCATTGTGAACCACCAGGCGTGATTATGCTGAGGGCGAATACGGATTACACGGACCGCTAGCGCGTCAAGGACGCAAGTTTGAGCTGCTTGAGTGGCTTGCCTGTTTGTCGCTGCGTCGGTCGGTTGACTGGTCTGTCGTCTGTTTGCCGCCCTGTGGGCCTGAGAACAGGACAGACGCAGAAGAGACGAGAGAGCGTTCAGCGGCAGCTTCCCTGACAGCATTGTCGTATTCAAAAAGTGATGCTGAAACAATACTGTTCGCAAAGCACGTCGTCATCCAGATTCCTGTGAACGCCCACTTTACGTTACGGGAGATCGCGCATTCGAAAAACGAGCTTCGATTGACGGGCCGAGCTGATTCCCGTCGCCGTCTCATTGTGAAACTCGTGTACTAGTTCTGATCGGCCAGATATTTAACCGCCGAGCAAGCAGATGCTAGCGGCGCGATCATGGGGCGGATCTTCTGATGACTGGTTCTGGCAACGAATGATTATTATCAGTCGAGAGCGCGATTCCGGAGTCAGAACATCGTTTTCCTTGGGAAATGGATCGATAGAGTTTCGGGGCAGTCTGAATTTTATCACAGCGTCCCTCAGTTTCTTCGGATCCACTCTGATCCCGTGGATTCAATCGGGCGCTGCAAGCCAAGAACTCGTGAATTGGTTTGAAATCGGAACCGTTGGCTGAGTTCGGCCAACATTTCCCAACGAGCCTCCGAATCAGTCTTTCGAGTTTCTCTGTAAACTCACCCTCGATCTCCAACACTTCGAAGCCGTCGTTATGACTTTTTTTTTGGTTAAATCTTCGGTCGAGTTTAGCGATTTTTTCGAGATATTGTTCCAGAAGGCTCCGTATAGATCAGTTGAGTTCATGAACGACCATAACTCTAACACTGTATCTTTTGGGCAGCCATGCTTTTGGGAAAAAAAATCCCAAGCGTACAAAGAATGGATGACTTCCTCCCGTTCCGGAAAGTTTCGATGTGAACGATTGGATGAAGTTTGGAAAAACTTTCGGAGAAAGAGCTAACCACATCGGAATCTCAGGACGCTCTCGCTGGAGAGGAAATTCGGTAATGAAGAAAGAGGTGACCAAAAATGAGAGGAGAATGTCCGAAAAGGAGGTGCACTGGGAATGGAAAATGGAGAAGAAGACCTCAGTTTGGGGCTTCTGTCGAAAGTAATCCCTTTTTGTAAGGCCACAAATAGGCTTAAGTGAAGCAAACTTTATATCCTTAGCGGTGGACGCGGCTAAGACCGAGTGAAGTCAGCACTTTCCTCTCATAGGATAAAGATGCGCACCGTCCTGGAACAGGAGGCGTACGTGAACCGCTGGCCAAACCAACAAGAACTACACTAAAAGCAGTCAAAACAGTGAGTAGGAAGCAGGATCAGACCGAGAAAACAGCGGAACGACCGGAGAGCGTGGTATAGGATGAGAAATGAGCCGAAACAGGTCCGGCGAGCGTGGTGCATCAGCAAGTCCGCGGCACGACCCATTGACGCCTGAGAAATCGGTTCTCGGCAACGAGTCCAGATATCGGGTACTCGCGACTTCACATCGTCTGACGTGGTTTCCAAAAGGCACGAATCTCTATGGAGCATCTCGGTTGATCTCCTCAACCTTTTCGCGATACGTGGGTCATGATTTGGACGCAGCCATCCCTCTAAAAGGGATACTCATAGTCTCATCTCGAGTTTCAGGATTCCTAAACCTCCATCATCAGTTTCCAAATCGATCAGAACAATAGCTCCTACAACCTCAAAAACATTCGGCAATCCATGCATCAGCCACATCCATAGTCGAGAAGAGACAGAAAGAAGTTTGAGTATTTTGAAAAACAAAAAAAAACTCGTTTCATGCGTTCGCGGGACGCTCCGAGCGTCCACAGCACCGGAGGGCAGCATCGCCTCGTTCGATATTCCATGAACAGTTCCCCAATGCATCGGAACGTACTCCCAGAGGAGAATTCTTGCTCCAGGCGGAAGATGTAATAAGACCCGGCAATACGCTGATTGTTACAGCAATTTCTGGCCATTCACATTCAGCGAGGCGTCCAAAAACCTCATGAGATCGGATGTTCTAGTTTCGCGACAACTTTCGACAGGCAGGAAGCGTCTAAGGAGGAGAGGAGGCGTCACCAGTGTACAAAAAGCTGGATGACAAATGGCATTGAAGCTAATTAACCCTTGAGTTAGCTCTTAGGCCTGGACCCGTCCCTCCGCCTGTTCGCTCGCTAGCATGCCAGCGTCTTTGTCGCCGTAACGCACGGTCCTCCTGAGTTTGGACCCGAGGCTTCACAGAACATTTATTCCAGCCGGAAACGGATATGCCTTTTTACCCCGTTTCTCCTCTCCTGCCAACCGCAGGCAGCCTATGCCTCTGCAGTGCTCCTTTCGGAGAGTACGAGAATCGGATTGGATCTTTCCTCGCGGCGCTCTCTGCCCCTCGAACCGAGACAGAGACACATGTGATATTCCACATGCTCCGCGTCTACCGACCGAGAGATCGATATCTGAGAGATCTCCAGGAGGATTTGAGGCTACAAACAAGCAGCGTTGAGAACGCGCGGGGCTCCGAAGTAAGGAGAGGTTTTCACAGAAAAGTATCAGATCTCATTGTCACTGGGAATCTGTCTTTCTCTCTTTGTCTAAATGAATCCCCTCAAAACCTCATCGCTAAACTCCCCATCCTCGTCGCCGTGATTTCCCTCTGACCCTCTCCTTTCCCACGACTCCTCTCTTCCTCCCCTCTCTCAATTTTACTCTCGCAACACCTCCTCACTCACGATATGATTAGCGGTTTCACAATCATTCCTCGCCCTCTATTTCTCTCCCTCGCCTTATCTCTCTCCAACCTCTCAGTTATTCTATCTCGCAAAACTCTCTCCCTCAAGATCTGATGTGCGTCGTCGTCGTGATTCCTTTCCCGACCTGTTCTCACCCTGAGGTTTACTCCCTCTTTCAACCTCTCACTCTCTGTTTCTCTCCCAATTTTCTCTCACAAAACGTCCGTGCTTGGTAATTGATGTGATTCGTTGACATTCCTCTCCCTTTCATTTTCCTCTCTCCATCTCCCTCCTCTCCTGACTTTATATTTCTCTTCTCTTTCCTCTCTTGGGGACCACCTCTATGCCTTCGTCATAATCTCTCCTCAGCTCCATCTCTCTCCTTATCCCTCTTCATCTTCAGGCTTCCGATAGGAAAACCTCGTCTATACTATGTGTCGATTAGGCTTCTCGGCACTTGTGGAACGGGTCGCAGATATTCCTGTGCGACAATACTATGATCCGCCTCGAGAGAGAGAGAGAGAGAGAGAGGCGCTGTGGAAAGCCTTTCGCAACAGGCGATCGTGAAACCGAATACTCTGTACGTAAATAGCATCTCGAACAAATTTCGTCCGTGGCGGAACGACCTAGTGCACGGCGAACTAGAAGAAGGAACAGGATGAGGTGAACGAGAGGAGAACATCGTTCGCCGGAGAAATACGTGTTCGTTCTGATCTGACTTAGATCCCTGGCTTAACATTGGGACATCGAAGCAGCGAGAAGAGAAAGCAATCCTGATGACCCGCGCGCAGCGATGTTCTCCGCGAACGGCCCCGGGAGGTGTAGGGGTCCGACTATGGGTGTCTCAGAAAGACGTGATACGCATCCCGATATCGTCGCGAGAGCTTTTTTTTCGTTCAGAAAATACCGACCCAGCAAGCGAACGGTCGTAATGACCTTTTTTTGTGGAAGAAATTCCGAAGTCACTATAATCAGCGGGATTGAGCAAACCAGTTGCTCGCGTCCAGAGAAGATTCAGCCCACTGTATCTTTCTCGTGTTCTTCCAACATCCTTCAGAAATCCTCGCCGTATCTACCGACGGTTCGGCTGAGCTTGAAGGAACGGAGAATGCTACACCCTGGGCAGGACTAAACTTGTGATACAGAAACGCTTTCAGAAAATATTTTACGATTATTATCGACGTGGATTCTTCCATTTCCGGAAGGAACTAAGTTTCTGGAGATAGAACGTTCGTTAGCCTATCCCTCCAATACGGAATTCTGCAACTTTTGTTCACCCAGCAACTCTGATTTTCATTCAAGGTCTCCCGCATCGGAAAATTCAGCCGCTGTGCGAGCCGGCGCCGCCGGTTGCTCTCTGACACCAGATATGGGACTGAGTTTCTCGCTCGAAGGGCATATGTCGGAAAATCAAACGGGAACGTGCCGATTCCGCTGTCCCGAATAAGCTCAAGGGAAAGTTCTTTGCGCCAATAAATCAATGACTGCGCTCGATTCTTTATCTTTGACACAATTTGTTATCTCTCTCGTGTGAACACGCGAGGCGTTCCTCAAGGTCGAACCCTGGGTCCTGCATTTTTCGGCTCGAAAAGTAGCCGGTTGTGTGAGTACGACACCCACGGGCTTCTCGGTTGGCTCGCCGCTGTTGTTGACGCCGAAATCGTTGGCTGACGTAAACCGAAACGAGGGAAAAACACTCCGTCGAATGAGGAGAAAAATTCCCGTCCGAGTTCTAGGCGGAGAGCAACTGGCGCGATTCGCTGTTTCACAAAACTTTCGTTTCATTTAGCCTCATGGATGTCTGATCTGTTATTATTTTTGCATGAGGCTTTTGTGTGTTTTGACAGCCTCCGCGTATTTGGCTAACGACCCGTCCAGGAAACCAAATTTAACTGAGAGTTAGTTAAATGAGGGCGACTGCAACTGAATCCGCCGTCGGTTGTTTAAGAAGGGACGGAATAAAAACTCAGCGAACTCTCAAGAATGGGGTTCACGGCGGACGGGGCTCGGCACGGTCAGACCGAAACAACAGCACGAGATGGTTAGACGAGCGAACGGGGAAAAACTTTGCTTGTCTTTTGAACGCCGCCGGTCGGACGTCTGTTGCACACTCCGTTGAACACCCCGTCGCATTCGTTGGCTGGCTCACTCGCTCGTCCGCTTGTTCAGAGGTGAACAGCGGAACAAAAGTGCAAAGTAATGATACATTACGCGATTATAACCGCCAGTGCGTCTCCGCGGAAATGTTTTGTTCGAACTCGCCGGGCTTGCTCGCGCATCTGTGGACGGAATGCTTCTTCAAATTGAGTTCTCGTTGCTTTTTTTTTCCTCTCCGCCGTTGATTCTCGTAGAGACCTCGTAGTTTTGCCCTTTTTTCCTTGAACGTCCTCTATTCTATTCATAGCGCTCATTCCGAAGTCTTGCCGAAGGTTTCCTCAAGTCCTCGACTCGATCCTTCTCTGGACATAGGTATTTCATTCAAATGTACATTCCTTCTCATTGTTATTCTCAGTGATACGCCCAGGAGGAGTTTTGTTCTCCTCTGGTCAATAGAGAAACCTTGAGATTAGAGAACACAACGTTTTTTTCCAGAGCTCCGTAGGAGTTTAGTTGTTTGTCTTCTTCCACGGGGTTGACTATCAATATCCTGGCAATCCGTTCGAATCTGGGTTGCCAGAGCGCCGCTTCCTGATATTATTAAAGCCAGACTGATAAATCAGTCGTCTTGAGTCGTAGATACGCGTAAATAATTGCAATCTGAACTCTTGTGCTTGTTGAACTTCGTGTCTTCGACGACCAGGTAAACAGTCGCTAATTGTTTTCGAACGCCGACTAATCCTCGAGGCTTGAGAAAAGTACCATCATCGCACAAGGCATCCACGAGAACTGAGCCCTTGTTTACGGCGACGCGATGGCCCTGGCCGTGTTTCGGTGCTGAGCTACACTATGTCTCATATTTATAGAGCCACCCCGGTTTTTGCAATATTTTGAGACCCCGTTGAAGAATCCTCGCTCACTACCTGTAGACATAAACTTGCTACCGGAAGACGTCCCTCAGATCGTCAACGATAAGAAACGACGAAGTGGTCTCGACGCACTGCTATGAACGCCAATACGAGCTGTCTCATAATTATAGAACCACCAGAGAAAATGAGATTTCCTGAACCGAATTTATAGATTCTAGTATTTGATCGCGTTTCCTCGGTTTTCCAGGAGCTCGCAAATTCTGTTTGGCATGCTTTGAACTAGATTTCTGATGATTTTGTGGTCGATTGAGTCCCAAGCGGACGTTATGGCCCTTTTCAATGATTCGCTCGTCGAGAACTGTCGATTTTCTGCATAGACTCTCCTCACCAATAAACCCCAGAGGTTTTCCATGGGATTACAATCTGGTGAACACGCGGGCCATTCCAGTAGGACGATTTTCTTCCCCCTGAACCATTCTTTTGTTGACCCACTAACGTGCACCGAGGCGTTATCTTGTTGGTAAATCAGATTCTGCTTCCGAAAACTGCTCAAATACGGCAGTAGGTTGGTTTCTAGTACACTCTGATATTCAGAACTGTCCATCCGAGTTGAAGGGAACGCCAGCGACAACTTTCCGTGACTGCTAAAGGCTCCCCAGACCATCAGGGATCCACCGCCGAAGTTGCGTTTTGAGAAATATTTTTTTTCTTTGCGTAAATCGTGCCAGTATCCATTGAAGCCGTCTGGTCCGTCGTAATTAAACTTCTTCTCGTCACTGAAGATTACCTATGATAGATTTTAGTGGTCAGAACTATTTTTGAAGGACTTCCGAAATTTTGCGCAGTTTCACTTCCACAAATTACCTGATTCCAGTCTTGTGCCATGTGTTTTCGGGCAAAGTCGAGCCTCCGAATCTTATGTTGAGCCGTGAGTGATGGAGCTGTTGTCAATTTCGAGCGCACAATGTGTTCATTACGACGGAGTGAACGCCAAACCGTATTTCGACTCACAGTGAGGGCAAGTTCTCGTTGAATGGTTGCGCAGCTCTTCATAGAGTTGGAGGCCAAGCTGGCGATTCGCCTCTGATCTCTTTCGCTCAAAGTCCGCGGACGTCCGCTACGCTTCTTAGCACCGTAAAACGTTGGATTAGTGAGGTAATTGCTGACTACGGATCTCGATCTCCCGATTTTCCTCGATATTTCTCGTTGGGATCGGCCTTCTCCATGAAGAGCGTCAATTCGCCCTTTCTCGTGGTCGCTGAGCGTTTTACCCCGAGGCATTGTGCGGGAGGAGGACGAGGAGCGATGAAACGATGAGCTTTCAACTGTCGACAGACACTCCAAGCTGCGAAAATCTCAGAAATCTGGATCGGCCTTATAATTGTGAGACAGCCCGTTTCCGGCTACAGTGCGGTGCTTGTGGGTAACTTCGTCGTTTCCTACTCTTGACATCTTGAGAGATGTCTACTAGCAGCGAGTTTTTTTTTCGATGAAGGGAGCGAAGTTGCGGCATCAGGTTCTTGGAATATTGCGATTTTTGGGGTGGCTTTATAATTATGAGACACACTGTATGTGCGTCAAACTCCCTCGGTCTTCTTCTACTCGGTGGAATTCGTTGACTTCGGCAGGCTTCCGACTTGAGTCCGGAACTCGGCAACAACGCTGAGAAAAACGATCATGATCATCTTGCCTCTGAGTCGGCGTAGCAGCACCAGCAACACTCGAGCACTTTGTATTCCGAAACAATGTTGGAACGAGTTTGTAGATCGCTGGAATTCCTCGATGGAGTTCCGCGTTCAATGTCTCGGAAGGAACGAGACCCGTTTCCTCTGTTTTTATCGTCCCTGGTCCTGTCCATCTTCACCGAAGCTGAGTTGTTCCAGTTTCATCTTCCCTTTCGACGGCCGGCCTGCCGTTCGACAGCTCTCCTTCGATGACCCGGAACAAACAACCGTTGGAAGCGCTCGCGCTAGCAATCTTTCCACTGGGGATGGTGACCTGCCCATTCTCATTTGGGAGAGTCACGTCCCGCCGGGTAATCGCTTGTAATCGCCTATTCCTCCCAACTTACTCCTTGTGGTCTCAGAAGCTTGCGCTAAGCCTCTGTGCACACAGGTTCGGTATGATCAGCACGGATTTCAAGACTTTGAAGACACCGACCGACCCGCAGTCTCTCCGCCGTCGGTTGAAACTCAACACCGAATCGATACGCCTTGCCATCTCGCTCACTTCACTTTGTAAGTGCCATTAAAAAGGTAATTAGCGCTCCTTTGTTGCTTCGTTGGATTACCACCAGGGTCAAGTTGTCTCATCCGTCGTGTCAAGCGTCCAGTAGTCCTTTCGTCAACGTAGACTTTTCGTGTAATTGGAGTTGTTGGAGTCATTATCCTTCCTCTCTGCGGGGACTTGGGCGTCCTGACCACTGACGAGTGAGTTCATCAGTAGAGCGTGGGAGTTCACGCATCATTCATTAATCAAACTCCATCAATCTATGGATATGAACTTATTGGAGGTCGAACACATCGCTGATATTCGCTCAATTACGGCGATGACTCAAACAATCAAGCATAATTTATCCGTATCCATCAATTTTATATTGATAGATGGAGGTTCGAAATTGATTGATTCGCGAACTTTCAAGCTCTTCTAATGAGTCACACCGATGTCGAGAGGTTTCCGTTAACCGCAAAGAGATAGACAGAGATCGAGCCTAGAGCTCGAACAAGTCTGATTTCCAGAACTGAACCGAAGGGGTGATTTTGATGAATGGATGTTGTTGGAATCAGAGGAATGCTTCCTCGTGTTGTATCTGCATCTGCAGTAATCCTCGTGAATTAACAAAAGATTCAAGTCGACGTCGACCGCTGATTCAGATGTTCCAAATTCATTCCGAGTAGGTCTGATGCGTCAATACTCAAGTGAAGAAGTGACTTGTGGGAGAACGGGAGCATTTCTTTCTTAGTCAGACAACCCCTTCCCGAATGAGACCACCGTTTATTGAAATGTTCGCAGGAATGGAAAGCGAAGTAATGCATAGAGCTGAAGCGAAAGATTCCAGAGAGCAACGACGGATACGAACCTTCAACCGCAGTCATATTCATAAAAATCCATTCCATCGCATGTGCGACCGACTTTGCACAACTATTGACCGGAATTCCGGAGAGAATCGTTCTGGAATAGAGAGAATGATTGAATTTCGACGCGACCGCTTCCCAATTTTTGTACCTTCTCCGACACGAAGCTTTCCTGGTCTGCTTCAAACCGACTCCTGTGCCATTGGAAAGCCGGACGACACGTTGAGAAACTTTGATACAAATCGAAACAGCCAAAACGGTTATGACTCTCCGTTGGAGCATCGTTTGGTGCATTTTCGGTTCGGTAGAGCTCGGTGATGGACGTCTCGTGTCGCGGGGCTCGTACTCGATGTTTCGTGGCCATTTCCTTCCCGTTGTAGAGAGTATGATGGTGATCATTCCGAGATTCGAATGCAAGTTCGGAGACTGAGCGGAGAACAACGAGAGGAGAAAGTATCCGGAGATGATTATTCATATTTTGACTGCTTTGGTGGCAGTCAGTCGCTGATTGGGGGTTAGCGAAAACGCCAGAAACTGCGACATGACCAGCCGAGGAAAAGAATCGGAAGGTGGAGGAAGATAGGGATGACACCCCGGCTGTGTGAGCGAGAGAAGAGATGAGGGTGTCCTTCGCAATTTGTCTCGAAAGCTGTCTTCTCCGTCGACAGCGATCTTTTCCTTGTCATGAGGTTCGTTGTTCTGCTTTCGCTTCGCCTCATTTGATGTTCGATCGGGCCTTCGTTGGGACGAAATACAAAGCGAGAAAATCGAACTCGACTCCCAGGAACACTCTTTGTTCCTGGATCGAAGGCTTCACATCAGAAATTGCGATCCACTCTCGAGCAAGGAGGAAATCCGTCGCGGAATCTGCTCATAATGACTGACGCGCTGTTTCTTGTGGTCTTATTTAGCTTTTTTTCGTTCATGAAAGAACCAAAGTGGCAGGTTCATTCTGACTTCTAGCCCTCCTGTTAGGAAAACTATTCGGGGAAATCTTTCCCGTCCCCTCTAGCACGTAGATGAATACTCCAGACTTTCCTTTGTTCGCGCACGGTCTTCGTCCACCCGAGTCGAGGAACACTTCCAAGCGTTTGATTTGAATTTTGCTTCAAAAGTTGCCCGCTGAGAGGGCTATTCAAACTTGTGATGCTTTCGGCACACCAGGGCGGCTTCGTCAATATTCACTAGATAGAAATGTATTGTCCATCAGGACGGGAACCTCTCTTCTCGACGCCTAGCTTATAATGAAACGCAGGAGGGGAGCCCCGAAGCACACTTGGCTGCTGTGGAAGGGGATCCTAAATCCATGGACCACGTAGCTTCCGAAAAGGAGCGTTCCCTCAATCCGACTACCTTCGTTGCATTACTGAAACCCTCCAATATCCAGCTGCCAGAAATTTGAAGTTGTCTATTTGCGGATTTCAAAACTTCAATCTCGCTCCGTTGCAGCTTCCTTTTCCCCGATCTGATTTCCCCCGATCGTGAAAACACGATCGATGTTCACAGTTCTCGGTGAATTTAACGTTGCGGTACTGACGTCGAAGTTTGTGCGGATTCTCAAAGTGCGTCACTAGCTTGGAGCATTCGCATCGCACACAGAAAATAGCCTGAAGTTTGAGCCATTTGCCGCTGTGTGTTCGGTTGAAAAGTCTCCGCTGAAAGTGGCCGGCCACCATTACCACGACCGGTTGCAAATTGCTCCAAGCTCTAAACTTTCGGTCACCATTGTAGCCGTCGTTGCCTTTGAGGTTGCAGTGTCTTTGGGAATTTCCGTTGTACCAGGTGATTAGCTAATGACGCTCCTCTAACCGAAGTTCACGTCTCCACGAAGCGAGCCTGTCTTCAGTTCCGGCCAATGTTTGTCCAAGCGCGATCCGCGTCTCGGAAGACGTAAACTCGATTGGATTTGCTCGGTTTGGCACGCGTTTTCGGAACTTGCCGATCGATTCATCGATTCTTAGGACGGGATCAAACGAATGACTGATCCGATATCGTCGTGACTGAGCCAGAACCCCTGATTCTTTAAAAATCTGGAGGTCGATATTTGCGAAGTAACACGCCCCCGAAACGCTGCACTTTCTCTCAGACAGTAAATAAATCGAAACTTGGAAAAAGTCGGCGAAAATCGTGGGCTTCTGCAGATACTGCTCCCTCAATTCTATTCGACAAAAACTCTTGACCCTTGGAAGTTGTTTTGTATCTTCTTGAACTATGCATGATACCAAGAATTCAGGATGAGAAAGTGCCAAATCTAAGATAAGTTATTTCTCAGACGGGATTCGATGGAGCTGTCAGTGGACACGTAAGGGGGAGGGGACTCCGGAGAGCGACTGCCCCCTCCCCGCCATAGCCGATCATCATCAGCATCGGCTACGAGAAATTCTCCATGCGCCCCTGGCTGTCAGGTGTTAGGAAACACCGAAATATGCACTGAAAGCTTGTTACATCTTATAGCGTTAAAAATAATTTCAGATGGAACGATTCCAACGCGTTCGTTAGATCGTGAGAGAAATCTCTTCCCTCACTTCCTCCGGGTTCCAAATTGACTAGAGTCCTTTAACCGGAAGATACTTTCAGCGGACTGCCACGGCAAACCTCGCAATCTATGTCCACCGCTTTTCTGAGGAAATAGAATCATGTGATGGAAACGCCCCGTGAGGTTGATCGAATCCCGGGGATGATAGTTGGTCGTGGTTCATTTCGAGATACTTTCTGAGAGAAACCACTCGATATACTCGCTCTCGAATTGATCATTCTCTGTTGCTACAGCTCTACTGTCCAGTTCTTTAATTGGATACTCGATCACCACTTTCGACACTTTTGAAATACAATCCAACATGGCCCAAAACTATTCTAGTTACACTTAACAAGACAGTCTATTTTAGGCCTGAAATTCAACACTAGAGCACGAAAACAAACAGAGTTATTTGAGTCATCGCCGTAAAGAGGCGGTGCAAATCTCAATGAATGATTGTAAAGAGACATCGAGGAAATTGAATAACTCGAGATTCTAGATATCACTTGTGCCTCTCTTGGGTGACACCTGCCGTCTCTGCATCGATCGTGCGGCAGCAACTTCAACACTAGAAATTCGCAGAAATCGGAATATCTTGGATCCTTGGACTAATGTTCATCCCACGGAGGACGATAGCACTCGGGAAAACGAAGGTTTTCTCGCTTAGAATTCTATGATCCATACCGAAGGTCTGATGTCAGCTTGGTTACCTCTGGAGCTAGCTGGAGCGATGGAGATAGCGTCATCCCGCGTAACCCCAAGAGGAAATGGAAAAATATTGGATTCGAGACCAGAGCCACTCCTGGCATTGAATTGTAAGCTTCATTCTCGAACCTAAAGAACTTCATTCTTGCACGGGATCTCCGCAAACTCTGTTCGCTAGAAAGCCTCAAAAACACATGACTCCTTCCCCCGTGAATCTCACGGAAATGTTAAGTAGCTATTTCTGAATCGCTGACATTCATCTTGATTCATCTCCTGAACGCATTGAGATCTGTGATGGCAAGGAGAAGCGAAGGAGTCAGCCGGGGGTCTGACATCGTTATGGCGAATGCTGTCTTTCTTTCCAATGGCGTATGCTCATGCTAACGAAGCTGTATTCTCTTCTTCAGGGACGGTATGCTTCAGATAGCCTGCGAACCAAGGGACCGTGTGGCTGTGTGTTTGACGGACACGGTGCACCACTACTAACACAACTACACAAGGTCATCATCATCACCACCACCGTGGTCGTCCAAGTGCTGTCCGTTGAAAGCTGCTGCTGCTGCTGCGAGGACCCCAGTACCAGTCGGCTGTGGCGGCCGAAGCGGCGGTTGCGCCTGTACCCTGGCAGTCAGCATAAATTGATTATGCACAAATGGGCACTCTTCGTCCTTGATGCTCCTACGGCTGTGCAGACATTTCTCACCCAACGCTTTGGATTCTGAGAGCATTCCGCCACCACTTCCGAATTCCCCACATATTCTCGTCTCTTGTCGACCATGGTCTTTGTCGCCCCCGCTCGACCCCCGCCACGACATTTCAGCCTTGCGACGGTCATATGCACGCTTATGAAGAATACAGTCTGGCTTTAAGCTTCCATCCCCGTTGTCCTGCCTTCCCTCTGGTGGTTCAAGTTCTCCTTCGCTCTTCCCTCATGGGGTCCTGTAAATGTTCTCCTGTTCGTCCCGTGTGTCTTGTGTGTTTTCCTTACTCTCGCAGCCGCAGCCGACGTCTTTTACCACCTCGCTTGTTCGACCCAGTCTCTTACTCGGCAGACTATGCCATTAATTCCGCGTTTTGCATTCGTATCGCACACTGTTTTGTACGTTTCTTGCAAAGAAATTCCATCCACCACAAGGTGGCGAGAATCGTTTGAGTTTCAAGGAGCGAATGGTGAGTTTTCTGAGTAAGTCTATGAACATTCACTCGAGAGATCTCTTGCCTAGTTTTTCCGACTTCGATTCTCTCCGTAAAACCTCGGCTTCAGACCGAAGGTCGCCGGGTTGGTGATAGAAGCTGGAATCCATCCGCAGGGGCAGTGCGAGAATCCGAATCACTTTATTATAAAGTGGAACTTATTCTGGGATATCGTTCGTACGGAATACGCTTGCACGCGTCGTCGAATAGCAGCGTCGGATCCAAAAGGCTGCATTTCACCGTTTTCAGGGAAGGCTCACGTGATCTCTGTCGGATGACTACTCCCGAACAAGTTTCGAGACACGTTATGCAAACTGTTTGGCAGCTCGGCTCGTCAAACTGGTGTGGACTAACACCTGGTTCTTGAGGTCTACAACACCTGCTATCCTTTACTCTGTTTTCTTCGAGTTTTACTTCTTCGATGCCTTTTTCGCCGAGCTTGTCGCTTCCGAACGCGGCTGAGGCGCCTGACAGAGCTTGAACACCTGCCCGTACGTCTCTCTACCTGCGAGCAAACCAGGCGACAGTCTGTTTACTTTCAAAAGTGAAAACGAAAAGTAAACGCTAAACTAGCGGAAGCTGCGGCCCGATTCGAAAAGCTCGTCCCGGAGTCATCGATATTGTGAAACTTTCGCGTTGTGAAATTTCTCTCGCGAGAATTCGGTTACAGAGACTGGAGAACACCGAGTTCTGATCATCCGAGTTACCCACTCGGTCGGCGGATCCGCATTTAGCACATGAACACAGGATTGGCGGAGAATTCAAGAGCCAAAATTCTCGCCGGTCTTGGTCGAGTTTCGGTTTTTTCGAACAGAAGACAGGCCAGCCAGAAGAGAGGTATCTGATCGTTGGATTGGGTGGAGGACCGGAAAGCGAGTCACATCATTGAACGATAGCTTCGCTGTCGAGCACAGGAAATGTTCTGGAGGTTGTTGACGGTGTATTCTGCAAGGTTGTTCTTCGGAATCACGTTCGCGCCTTCGAGCCGGGTGGGCGGTGCAGAGAGAAGGCAATGAAGAAACAGCACACGAAACCGGGACGGAAACGCCGCCACGGCAGCAGCAGCAGCAGCAGCAGCAGCAGCATGAAAAAACGGAAAACCAGCCGAGGAAAACGGGAAGGACAATAATGGCCGAGCCAGCAGGGCTGTTTCTGTGTCGTTAGGTCGACAGAGTTGACTTTTGCAAAGCTGTGGCAAATCTGCGACAGCGGCGTCTCGCTACGCCGTCGACGCCGACAGTAAAAACGCATTGAAAAATCACCGTCATTTTTCGCTCTTTTAAGAGACTTAACGTCTCGCTATTAGAAAGAATGGGTGAGGGAATCGGGGACAGGAAAATGTTGATGTTGGGGGCTTACATCGACTTGACGCCAGCCAGCCAGCCAGCCAGCCAGTCAGTCAGCGACTTAGTGGGGTCTTCAGTGGCGGTGTCAAGCGGCGGCGGCGGCGGCGGGCTGTGTAGCACAGTGGAAGCATAACCGGGGGGTGTTAGACACCGCTCATGAGCGTACAGCAAAGTTGGAGTAATGGCGACTCATAGGATGGAGAAGAGCTCCGTTGCAAAAGTCTTTCGTCGGGTCCTTGTTTCACTCGGCGGAAGGACATAACAACTTTCTCAAAGTGCAAGCCTAGAGGTTGCCGAGTGGCAGAACACAAATTCCATCATCCTTTTTCCTTGCTCCTCGTGTTCCTCCGAACTATGCGGTATCTTATGATCTCAAGACTCGAAGCGATGAATTACTCGTGATTTTCACTTTTTTTTTGCACTTCTGCAGAACTCAAACGGACTCGATCAGGTAGAATGACCGTTTCCTCCAAAACAACTCGTTGTTTGATCTCTCCCAAACCTCTGATATATATAGGTGGCATATTGAGTCCAGTTTCCCGACGTCAAGTGATCGAGCACACGGAATCT
Source organism: Neoseiulus cucumeris (assembly GCA_021527715.1). Lineage (NCBI taxonomy): Eukaryota > Metazoa > Arthropoda > Arachnida > Mesostigmata > Phytoseiidae > Neoseiulus > Neoseiulus cucumeris. The sequence goes on along the minus strand of JAJSRV010000130.1, from coordinate 11,680 downwards.
AGACCACTTAACCATCCATTGCACTTGCTGTATGATGATCGCGATCTTCTCTAATTTTGTAACATTTGTGAGTCAAATCAGATCGAAAAATTGTTGGTTTAGAAGTTTCAGATGATTCGCAACATCCCATTTACTCATTTCGATCTGAGGAGTTTTACGGTGCTTGTTCGCAATTACCATCTTTGCTCATCAAAAATGAGCTCGACTAATCACGGCATATGACAACATCTACTGATGAAGGCCACTCGAACAGCCATCAGCAGAAATCGACTTTGAATTTCACTCTCAGTACTTTGGAGAACATATCGATTGAGCAGAGTTACCAAATGATTCATCTCTGCTTTCGAATTGTGGAATAATCAATTGGTCGATCGAACTGTTCCAAGGCCATCTGTGTTCATGCAGTGGAACTCGGCTGAATCGTCAGATTAATTCTATCGGCGGAATCTGATGGACCTCAAGGCTTCATCATAAACGAACACCGAGAGCTTTGTGGAAATTATCGTGCCACAAACGAGATCAGGCGCTCAAAGGCGTCGCGTCGGAAGGCTAAATCACGCATGAAGGCGATTGTCAATCTGATCGAGTGTTGCTTTGAGGGGTATCCAGAATGTCGATCCATGTGGCTTCTCCGTGGAGGAGAGAGGCACATATCATCGCAGGAAACGTTCATAGGCTTCTCCTCGGACCGATCCGGATCTCTGTTTGATTTTGTTTCATTTCCTACCGTCGTAATAGTTCGAGGATGCCACGGACATGACGCAGAAAGAGCATGGACGGAGGAGAAGCATTTCGTTTGATGGTCCATGCGCCGGCATGTGTATATTCTGTTCATATTTCTTCATTGAGAATTTCTTCTTCGCGAACACGAACGAGCCAACGAGAACGCAAGGAGTAGAGAGGCGGAAAATGCCGTTCGCTTCAAATGCGCGTCTTTCTTTGTCAGTAAACGAGCAGGAGAAGAGAACGACCGAGAGACAGAGAGAACAGGAGGAGAGACAGAGTATGTGTGCATGTCGATTTCTGCCAGCATATAGAAGCAAAGCAAGAGCAATGCCGGCTTCCCTTGTCGGTTCGTGACATCGCAAACCGATTTATCATCCAAGTGCTCCTATCCTTCTCTCTTTCCCTCGCAGTGCAGCTTCAAGCAGCCGTCGGATTGCAGCCGTTAAGGGACGGAAAGCGACGTCGGAAGAAGGCAGGGCAAGGAATAAAGGACCGCGAATGCAGGGGAAGCGAATGCGCGCAAGGATCGGAGAGAGAAGAAAGGCTCTAGAAGAGGAGGGTGACGAATCCAGACGAAACAGAAAATGGACAGAATCTGAAAGGGCGATTGATCTGAAGAAAGGTCGGACACTGAAAAACGCATTGGGCACCAGCGGAACTCACCATGAAAAGGAGCAAAAAAATGAATGGTGCCATACGAAATGGAAATAGAGGAAGAGAAATGAAAGGGGGGAGTGTGAGGAATACTTGTGTTATAGAGAAAGAGATGGCTCGAAGAAAGATAGAAAAGTATGGAAAGATTGTGAAAAAGAGAGAGAGAGAAAGCTTGGGAAGGAGGGAGAGGGCGTGATAGAGGGAAGTCGAGAGAAAAGGATGGGAATAGTGATATGGGGAAGCGGGATGAGATGAGTGAGATGGGTGAAACTGAGAGAAAGATGGAAAAAGCGGGATGGAAAACCGAGAGGAAAAGACGGATCGGAATAGATCGAGAGTGAAATACGTGGGAAAGAGTGAGAGAAAACTCCAAAGAGAGAGAAAGAGGGCCTGAAACAGACAAAAAATATGGACGGGAAGAAAGAGAGAGGGAGAAAAGATAGGAAGGAAGCGTGAGAGGTTGGATGGGAAGAACCCGGCGGGAAAAATGGAGAAGCAGAGACAGGAGGGATCGCGGGATCATGAAAACCATTTCGAATTAGATTATGAGTGACAACTCTACTAGCAGTCATAGTTCAATGGTCTGACACACGTTATCAGCAACGATATGTGAGTCAACGTACGCGGCATCGCGAGTTCTATGCTCTGGTACCAGAAGGCCGGCTTGGAATACCTGGAATTGATAGACATTGGCCGTGCTGAGACGGAGTTCGGAGGATGGAAAGTCGGAGAATCACGAGTCCCGCAGAGCATTTCCGTCATCAGCCGATTCCAATCGGAAATAATCAGTGCCGACGATATAAGCATAAACAAATCGCTCGCACCTGTCCTTTCGAAAGCTGCCGGTTCCGTGTCGTAGTCGTCATGGTGGATATCCTCCATGACGCCGCTGGCGTTGCCTCTGCCGCTGGAACCTCTACGGCAGCCACGACATCGACCACAACGAGCTGCTTGCTTTTAGGACTCTGGGGGCCTCATTATTTTCGCGCTGGCATTCAGCACAGCCAGCGTTGCCAGCTTCGTAGTCGTCGTCACAGTCGCACAATTAGGAGTGTGGTGAAAGTGGCGGCGGTGTGAACGAGCGAAGGACCCAACGAGCGAGCGAGCGTAGAAGAGCCATAAAGCGGACGAGTGAGTCAGGAATCGAGCCAAACACCGACTCACTGTGGTTCACTAGGTACGTGCATGCGAATAGATCTGAGTGCGCATGCATATCAGGCCGAAGAGCCCCAGCGGACAGACCGACAAACGGACCTTCGGGCCGGCCGGAAGCCAGAGGCTGTGCTCGTTGACGCGGCGGACACTGTCACCAAACGCAATCAGCCGGACAGGGTGAAGAATACAACATAGGAATGAGTAAAAGAGAAGAAGCAGGAGATGATGACCGAAGCGACCACAGCGACGAGACGAAGGGAGCTATCCACTTGACGGCCTTCATCAGAGCAACGGACGAGGCGACAAAGCCTTGCATCTTCATGAAGGAGATTTAGCTGTGCTCTAACGCCTAATGTACCGCTGCACATTACGTAACTGATGCTCACAACGCCGAGATAAAAACATCACGACCACGAGTGAACTAAGCATCCATCGCGAGCCTTGAGTCGTCTCTTCCAAGGCTGACTCGCCGCGAGACAGTTAGGCATGATGGAAGTGCGTCTTTCCAACATTGTCTCGGCTGTCACGGTTCACGTTGTAACAGACCACGAGTACCTCAAGGGTAAATGGAATTCCGTGTTTTTGTCATAGTTTTTTTCCTTCATGGAATCGTTCGCGCAGCAGTCGCATACGTCCGCGTTGAGTTTCAAGCATTTCGGGGGGCAATTTGTATTTTATACAAAGATACTTCTCACGACATTTTTTATAGCGACGCCTAGTCTGTATTCTGTTTCCTTTGCTCTTCCGTGTCTTCGTCCTTACGCCTCCTCGACTAGAACCACAACCTGAGTCTTGGCTCCAAAGCTTAGAATCATTCTTGTTGAAGGTCACGGATTCTAATAAGTAGAGCTTGGGAGTTTAGGCATTATTCATTAATCAGCCTCCATCAATCCATGGATAGATTGATCGGAGGTCGATTACTTCGATGATATTCACCCAACAAAGTCATGGGCTGGAATAATCAGGCATTATTTCACTATATATCCATCAATTCATATTGATTGATGGAGGTTCAAAAATGATTAATGCCTAAACTTCCAAGCTCTAATAATAAGGGCCAGAGAAATGCTCCTACGTACTAGGTTATCTCTGTTATGAATCCCGTAAACATGGAAAGATCCATTCCGTTTGAAACTATCACTACAAAACCAAAAAAAATCTTTTAGTGGAGTGCCATAAAATTACAGAATGGAACTCATAGAGCAGAGGTCATTGACGAATACGCAATGATATTCCTTGAGTTTTCCGTTTCCCTCATGAGATACGCTTTTATACAATATATATATATATATACAAAATTTAATTCCACACTCAAATCTATGAGATGTTTTCGTCTCGGTCATCGACTTTCGTTTTCATCAACTTCTAATTGCATAGGTCAGCTCCGCTCTCGCATAATTTGTTTCATATAATCGAGGCTATATTTTACGCGGACGATCATTTCAATTCCCGCTTTGGGGTCTCGATTCGAGAATGTCTACACGTATGCACATTTAATGAACAGAATGCGTTTTTGAGTGACGTATTTCCTTTGATCAAAGGGCGCGTTCCCATATAAGGGCTATTCAATCTCTAATAATTTCAAATTTAAGCATCCTTTGATAAACGGGCACGCGTGTTGAAGTTGATAAAAATTGACGGGCTTTCCTGCTATTTGAGAAAATAAGGCAACTTGATATATTTTGCAAAAATCCAGAGGTTTCAGGTGAAACGGAGCGCGTTGCAACGGAGGAATTTCTGAGCGATTGCCCTTGGAACCGGGCTCGAGATACGCGAGGGGAGGGGGAATCGTTCTTGCACGCAGGCTGATACGCTCCTTCAATGGCTTCCAGAGGAGTAATCGACTCGTGCACGGGCTCGCTCAGTATGGAGTTTAGGCGATTAGGCTGACCAGCTAGATCTCATGGCGTCTCTTTAGTATTCCCCACGCATTTTCATCATCACCAGAGCGAATGAAGCATCAACGTCGTGATCATCATGATCAGAACCTTCATCAGCGATTCAGGGCTTGAACAACGGAGGCTCCCGCATCTTACGCGGGCAATAAACGTTCAGGGAAAGAAAACCCCATCGAACTTAGAGGCCAAGGTTATATTTCCGTGCGTGTAATTGATCGCACAGTATCGTTCCGCCCCATTCTCTACATCTGAGCTCGAATCGAATAAGAGTTCTATAAGCGTACTGTATACGTCAAAAGCGGTCCAAGTCCTTTCCCAGGACTCAGTGAGAACCATACCCGATCCAGAGCTCACTCACATGACCTCGACTACTGCTGCCCAGATCGCTCTTCTTGAGTGAATAACAAACTTGGCAACTTCTCGCAAGGATGATTTGATTGATTCATATCCTCGCCCCACTGTCTCGTTCTTTCAGTGTCGAAAAGCGTAGACAGTTCGGCGTCGCTCTGTGTATGCGAAACAATGGTGCGAATTCGAATATGGGTCATGGCCGTCGTGCGGAAACCCCAACATTCCTGCCAGCCGACCCTAATTCATCTCTCATTTTGTATCTGCAACATCATTCTTGTTTCAATCCTCAAATAGATGAATCTCTCATGTCGTTCCAATACGTTCCCTTCCATCCGTCATCTTCTTCTGAGTAGTTTCGGTGACTTCGGAATCGATACACCTCGTGAACGAGAACAAGAGCCACTGGTCTTTGAGGAAAACTCGACTTTCATCTCCTTCTCTCTTAACCTCGAACATCCATCCCGTGATGACTCAATGATTAGGCTCTCTCAGTTTCACGTTACGAGGGAAAAATTCAAAATAAGCCATGGAGTTGCGGGAAGCGAAAAGGATGTTCGGTACGCGCAGCCGAGCCGGATCCGTTCATCGTTGTTGTCGACGTCGAAGACCGCGTCATACCATTCTCGTTATCTCTAGACTAGACGAGAGTTCCGCGGTCGGCGGGACGCTGCTAGATATCCGTGATTCGAAAATCGATATCGTGTTGGAAGAGCGAGAGCCTCACAATGGTCTCCCCATTGGTGTGAACAAGACGACAGTGACAACGACATGGACTTAGAGCGGCACCGAGCGAGTGGGCGACGAGGAAGGAATAGAGCGACGCGACGGAGAAGAAAACTGCCAAGAACTACGGGCAGCGCACACTAAGGATCACAGCGGCCACGAAACATCGAGTGCGTTTGGTTCGATGGAGGCAGGAACGAAAGATCCATGGGACACTTCGAGATGAACAAAAGCCGAGCTTGGGGGAACGGTAGCCGGGAAAAGTATTCTCCAACGCGATAATCAATATCTGGTCTCGAACTTCCCTCGAGTCTCGCTGTCTGTCTTCCTCCGCAGTGCAAGTGCGACGGCAGACAAACATATCGTACACCCAACGAGCCATCATAACATATCACTTCATGGCGAGAGAACCGGAGGAAGTTTCAAATTCGAAGCGAAACTCCCTCGGCTATCGGGAAACACTGAGTATAGCTTGAGCTCTTCGGAGATTCGCTGCTTATGAACTCGTGATTGGATTCTCTATTGTCGTACCCGTCGTTGAATTTCACCGAACTGGAGGGGACGCGGTTTCGTAACGATGTCTTGGGTGGAAATGCCTTTTCGATTCAAAAAAGGACCACAGGCCGTATCGAGTAACGAAATCGATTGATAATGGATCTTTGCCATATTGGCTGATTTCAATTATCGTCGGATGCTCAATGAATATCCATCTAATCGCTTCCGGAACGCTTCGATAACGAGCTGTAAAATCAAAGGAGATTAATCTCCCGAGAAGATGATGCAGGGGAATACTCCGCAAGCGCGGAACAGACTGCCGTCGTATCCGTTTCGTTCCTGACGGAGAATTCGTCAAAAAATCTTCCATTTCAATCAATTTTTCTGATATACTGTGCTGTGTTTCATTTTCCCTCCGGGAACTCGAAGGAATCTTTTCATTCCTCCCACATCGGTCCGGGGCCAACATTGTTCGGAACCCGAGGATTCGGAGCAAAGTGGTGGAGCACTGCATGTTTGAATCAGAGAGAGCAACATCGGAAGGATCGCCTTCGCTCACATCTCAAGGTTCCGTCCCGATCGTTGCCCTCCAAAATCTCTGACTAGGTGAGAACGGAAGCAGCAGAAAAAAGAACGCAGTCACTGATCAGTTTATGTCATTGCCTCGAAGGTATGCTTCCCTGGTTTTCCACGATTCCGAGACCACGCGGCGAAATTCCAACAGAGAACGCGGAGTCGTACGCTTCTGAGAGAGCCGCAATCATTGGGTGCGAAATCTCCCGTGGCTTATTGAAGGACACCTCAAGAAACGAGGCTGTTGTGTGGGAAACTGGAAACAGGAGCCGAAATCAGATGAGTCTCCCATCAGATGAAGTGCACAATCGATTGTCTTGGTGTAATCGTACATGTTTCGCCCACTGACAATCGCTTTGCAATCGGGCCTTCTCAAAAGAGCGCGGAATATCTCATAGCTTTGGACATACACGCGGAACGGTCCGCCAATATCTCTAATCGGGAATGATTATTATCGAAGAAGTTCCGGCAACATATCAAGACACGCGTGAATGAATCGCATGCTACATTGAATCTAATAAGACCGTCAGTTGAGAAATCCAGGAAGAGATCGTCCGCCGGAAAACGTCCAACATTGACCGCAATCCCGAGTAAAATTTTCCACTCTGATGATTTCGATTCTGCCTCGAGTTCCTGCCGTAATCCCGATCTCTATTCAAGACGCGACCTGCACTTCCTCGAGTTTGAGTTCAGTTCAAAACCTGTGATAAACGCTCGGAACGATCGAATTGGCGCTTTTGAGAGGAACTAGGAGAGGTTCGCGCGGTTGGGGCGTCAAATTTACAGAAAACAAACAGTTCAAGTTATCTCGGGTAGATCGGCGGACGGATGAATTAACTTATCACTTCCCTGGGAGATCGAAGACGGCCATGAGTTGTTAGAGAAGATTCGGGGAAAGAGTTTTGCCTTCGATCTGTTCATGTCTCGGAAATCTTTGCTGTGAGAACGCGAGAGGCATCAGCACATGGCCTATAAGGACCACTTCGACAAACCAACGACGTCGGTCGGATAGTTTGTTTGCTTTGTAGTTCAGCCGATCTCTATGTGTCTGTCCACCTGCGTGGCTGGCTGTCTGGCCGGCCGCTTCCGTTTGTCCTTCTAGGTAGAAGGAGCATTGCTTAAGATTGACGGGCCGCGAAGTCAGCACAATTTCGCTTCCTTCCGCTTCGTACTCATCCTTCGCTTCTTCGTCGATTCTTTTTATTTTGTCGGTGTGTGGGTTCACTCGTCTGTCCCTCTGTCTAACTACAGCTATTTCTGTTTCTCAGTGGGGTGCTCGGATGGTCGTTTGGCGACCTTGGTGACCCGACCTTGTATTGAGTTGGTTTCTGTTGCAGCTTTGACCTGATCCTTCGGTTCCCAAGACTTTTTTCTTTCGTGCAACCCACTACTCAATGTAGTCCCGCTGACTCGTTTGTTCGCAGCAGTGTACTCAAGCAAGCTGCAAGCCATGTCGGTTTGCTGCGGTTCTCGTTGTTAAGCATTTTGCATACGTGACGCATGTTTTCTGCAGTCGTTTCAAGTGAGCTGTTCCCCTCTCACTCAGTGTGCTCTCTAGAAGAGGAAGCTGAAAGCGTCGACCGACAGATGAATTGACTTGAAAAGAATCTCGAGGGTTGTTCGGGATTCGCTGCGAGCCCAACCGATGATAGCGTCAGTATCTTGAATGAATGAGCCTTTTCGGACCGGAATAGGCTGAACCCAAGATGACATCTATGTGATACGGAAAGGCCGCGACTCGGTTGACAGTCGTGGTCGACTGGGACAGGAGGTTGGAGTAAAGAGCGAACACTTCGTGTAACTTGCCCACTAAAACCTTACTATTCAATCCACAGCAGTCGTGAAACACCTGGAAGTTTTGACGTTCAAAGTGAAGGTTCGAACTCTCAGAGTGGGACTCATAAGAAAAGTTCGGTAGACACGGAAATTCGCACCTCTGAAATCAATCTTCGACTTCAAACGAATGTTCTGTGGTCGAAGACTCTCTTCGAAGATATACGGTACGTAGGAAGGGTACCAGAAAGGAATAGACACAGATAGTCCGCGAAACCACGATGCTCAATCTCTTCTCCATTTTCTGGCCATGATCTGGTCGCGTCCATCAACTTGAGGCTCCGAGTTGGGTAGGAGCGTGGAGAGCATGAAGAAGGAGCGGCAAAGCCGGACTCAGATTGATCGGAGCACAAATTGTGTCGCGATGCTGCGGAGCTTGCTGAGTTGCGGATCATGCGCGGCGTGTAGTTGACGGTCTGGCTCGTCGCTCGGCGTTCGCTCATTCGTCAAATGTCACATCTCTCATCTTGTCCAAGCCTCCGAGAGCCGGCCAGCCGCTATCGTCCTAACACTGCAACTATCATTAGCGATACATGGAAACCATGCAAATTGTAAGTATATTACAAACTCGTTGATCAACTGAATCGATGTCTCATCGAAAAAGTTTTGGAATGAAAAAGAGTGTTCTCGGCGGAAACGCTCGAATCGCTCCGGAATGATATGATGTCGTCTAGTTTCGAGCAACGAGAATCATCGGTCTGATCGAGTCGAATTATTTTGACAACACTGTTACAAAGAGCGGCCATCTCCATTTGAATGGCCCGCGAGCGGAAAAGGCGCGCAAAGAACAGAAGAGTCGGATCCCTGAGGGAGGTCTTTGGCAAAAAGGTCCTGTGCGAGGAGGAATCGTTTCCTGTATGCGGCCGATCCGCTTGATTGGAACAAAGGATTTTGTTAGTCAACTGAGTTCCTCTCCGAAAGTTTGGTGAGTTGGAACGATTGAACCAGCTCAGCTTTGACGAGTGGGTGGGTGGGTAGCCTCTATCTCGAGAGCAAGTGGCGAACGAACTCTTTTGTCACGGAGAGGTTCAACTCACGTTTTTTACCACCAATCCGAATGCGACGAGTGAGCCTGGCATGGAAGAGTACACTTCCAGTGCTGAAAAGGTGGATGAAACCTGGATCGATGAGCGATTCGTGTTCGCAGTCGAATTACAGAGTCATCGGCCGAGGTTTGTTTGTACTTCACTGGTGCGAGACACGTGAGTATGGAGTTACTCGGAAAGTTCTGTCATTCCCAATTCCGACGATGTATTCGATCTGTTCCCGTGCGTCGACCCGCGCGGCCAACACCGAAATTGAATGATTCGGTATTCATCCGGAAGTGCTCGACCAAAAACTGACCTGGAGTCTCGGAGTCGTCTCATCCATGTCTCATCGATATATTCGATCGGCAGGATTAACCTTTCTGATACTTCCCGTAGACTTCAATATCGAATTTCGATACAGAGGTAACGGAGTACTTCGGGCGGCCTACCAAGCCAAAGTTTTCCCGGCTAGAACTTAGAGAAGTTCGAATGAAATATGCGATCTCAAAACGCAGGGCGAACCGGAATCGCGGTTTATGATGACGAGCGGGAATCATTCGGAGAAAGTGTTGCGATGGCCAAATACTTGAAGCCATAAACAGGGGTGGCCTCTATCTCCTCTCTGTCGCCTCGATGTCATTCCCCGATCCAAGCCTGCCATGGTCTTTCAACCTTCGTTTCTCGTAAAGTAACCATCTGACCGGAGGAATAGGAAAAACAAAAAACATGAAAAGCCCATGGGACCAGCTGACGGCGCGGCGTTGACGGGGCGTTGCATCGCTCGTCGCTTGGAGGATCAAACACACATCCGCGTTCTCTTTCAGGCATCCACCTACACAAGGTACTACACAGTTGCACACAATGGTGTTTGAAACAAAGGAACGATGAACAGAAAGGATCCGTGAGCCCTGAAGGACAGATGAAGGTGATCTATCACGATGAAAGGAGAAGTAACGGAGTAAGTGTACATGGCAGGAGAGAAATACCGGTGGAAAGGAGGAGAAATGAACCGAGGGAGTAAGATAGGAAAACCAGAAAGAAGAGTTCGGTAGGAAGGGGAGATGGATGGGTCAGCGAAAAAGGGAGAATGTAGGAGTGGGGAGAGAAACAAGATGAAAGAGGGAGCGAAGTGGAGAAGAGATGAGCGAGCAACTGGAAAGGCAGAGGAGGCAAAGGTGAAACGCTGGAGAAGAACAAAGAGAGATGAAGAGAGCGGGAAACAGGCACAAAAAGGACAAAGAGAGGGAGCGACGATCTACGAAGGAGGATCAAGGACGAGTAAAAGACAGCAAAGCCACTGGAGAGCCAGCGTTAATTAGCATTGTCATTGCATCTACCAACTGACGCTGTTTCCCTTCTCCTGTCTTACCTGCTCTCAGGTTCTTGATCGACTCGTCTTCGTTTGATATTTTTTCTCCTCGTCACTTGTTCCTTCAACCACTCTACCCGCTCAACTGCTTCACCGATGTTTCCTCTCAAGAGGTCCGTGGGACTCTGGATTCTGAGGTGGAATCTATGGAGATAGATCCGATGTTCCGATGCGTTTTCCGAACAGAAAACGATCGTATGCCTCGAGATGCTTGTGGCCTTCACTAGGCTGCGTCCCCTATTCCTCAGAGTTCCGAGAACTCAACTTCAAGCCCCGACCGGAGTTTGGGTCCTCAGTAGATGGTAAATACCGGCAAATAATACATCAAGTGTTTGAGTCGAAGAATTTCTCTATCGCCGAGCGTGAGAGCGAGGATTTCCACAGAAAAAGGGAGGAATTCGTGGAACTTTATCTGCCTTGAATTCCGTCGATCAAGGTTTATTCTAAAATTCTTAATCGATAGAGTTTTGGAGAAGAGCGGAACACGACCGAATCCTTCCAGGACGGCTCGGCAATGATGATCGCAATAATCATTTTTTTTTGAAGGAAATGAATTTCCACGAGAACGTTGCTTGAATGAGATGCAGTGCAGAGCTCGTATCTGCGACGAGCCTGCGTGGCGGAAGAGATTAAGCGTCGAAATGAGCTTGTTGAGTATCTAGCCTTGCACAAAACGAAGGAAAAAACAGAGGCCGTTAGAGTCCTGGGACGATATGAATGATGGAGGCCCATTTAGGTCTACGAGCGAGCTTGTGGGAATTCTTTTCTCTTGTTCTGCTCAATAAACAGCCCGTTCGCCGTAATTCCACGCGAACGACAGGAGTGCTACCGCTGACGCAGCTGCCACGAGCGGGCGCGCCACGCAGAATTGCGGT